>VSDK01010196.1:92746-196671 GCA_009767595.1 Symbiodinium kawagutii | reverse complement strand
TTGTTGTTGATGTTGTTGTTGTTGTTGTTGTTGTTGTTGTTGTTGTTGTTGTTGTTGTTGTTGTTGTTGTTAAACCACCATCAATCATCATTAATTAGCCATTACGGAGGCTAACCATTAACCACCAACTGCGATTTACCCTGTCCCCCTGGTTTCCCGACCATGAACCATTATTTTCCTTATAGTTTCTTGGCTGTTACCCCCCATGAAATGAGTTGGTAAATATCGACCCAACTCGCCAAGGGGGGGGTTCTCAGAAGATGGAACCCCAAAAACTGATGGTTAATTACTATCCATGGTTAAAATTGGATGATTTGAGGGTACCCCAATTTTGAGAAACGCCCATTTGACTCACAGCCGTCTTCCAGGTTCCTTACTTTGACAGAACAAGAGGTCTTCGGTAGCAGTTGCTATCCCCCATAAGCATCCATGATCAACCACTACCGGTTGGCAGTTTCAACCCCCATGTAACAAATCATCCAGCCTTTGAGGTGTGTGATCTACATTTTCGCCATCGCCTTGACGCAGCTCTCGGAAGACACACGCCTGGGGCAAGTGTACTTTCCAACCTTGGCCGATGGCATGTCGCTGGGCGAGCGCGGTTACCGGGCCTACCCCAGTGGCAGAGCCTGATGATCTCAAGGCTATGTGGGTTTCTTAGTTGTTGAGATTAGGTTTCTTAGTGGTCAGTTGAGTGACTGACACTGGTTGATATTATCATCATGGGTGTTTCGCACAATAGGGCTACCTCCAAATCATCCTTTATAAGCCATCTATAGTAGTAAAGCAACCATTTTTGGGGTAGCCCTATTTCAAGAAACCACCATTATACTCTCAGTTTTTCAGCAAACCGTGTTTTTGTTGTTGGTACTCTGATGACTAAGCGGCTGATACTCTTTGTACTAAGACTTACCAAGTTCCATTTCATGGTGATGTGCATGTGATACATAGTATATATATATAGTATACATGTACTATATACTATATATATGTGTATTTATCGATGAGATAGTATGTGTACATATATATATATGTATAATGTATATATGTTAATCTCCGACCATAAGCGACTTATGTTGTTGGGTTTGTTGGTTGCGATCAACCACCAGCATAAGCTAACTTCATGATGTCGGGCTTGTTGACCGTCCATGTTTGACAAGGGTTTCAGACCATGGCATGTTTTTCCCGCTGCCGTGCTTCCTACCTTGGACACGGATAGTACAAAAGCGGAGGTCATGGGCAATAGGAAACAAAGTAGGCTTCAAGTTGAGTCTAAAAAGTTTCCGGTGAGGAAAAAAGACAAAGAGCACCTGACGCGTCAAAGATGCAGAATTTGGAGGTCAATCAGCTTACTGATGAATCATTTTGAACCGTACTAATGCTATCCATAAATGCAAGATTTTGACAAACACATCCATTTGGCATTATCCATTTTTCAGAGTAGCCTGGTAGTTCAATGGGCACTCCTACCTAGCCCTGGTTGAATTGAAGCCATGGATTCACTGAGTTGACACGCATGTTGGCCACTGCAGGTTCTCCTTGCTCTTCCATGCCTGTTTCTTTCAAGGCCCAACTGGGTGTTGTGGGAGCTGGCGTGGCTCACTATGTGCATGTAGCAGCCTGCGAAGTATGGCGGCATGATGCGGCATGAAGATGTTAATGTTCAAGCTATTTCGGGCGACTTCCCGGGTTTCTTAAACATCAAATCAACATGTAGCGATCCTGGAGTGAATATCAAGGTGGACCATCCCCAATAGGTAAATGATCGACATACTGTAGAACATTGGGGCTACTCGATCATATTCTACAGGATGATCATATAACTATATTTATACAGTATATTATATGCATATTCACAAGCATCCTAAGCATCTAAGCATTCTTGATCAATTGCTACGAACGAGCTGATGAACCACTTCAATCCCTCATTAAACAACCATCATGTACATGCTTAACCATCGAGAACCACTCAACTAAAGAGCAATGAGGTTGCCAATGCTGATTAACCATCACTCAGCATACTGTAATTTGACCATCAACACATCAGCAATCAACCATCAACTTTCCATCGATTGACCATAAACTACCATGAATTAAACCATTTTTTGGATGGATTCTTGACCATGAACTGGCCACCAGCTCACCCAGCTAACTGAGCATCAATTAAACCATGGCCTGAATTCTTTCTTCATGAAATAGTGGTGGACAATAGCGTTTAATTAATCATAACCATTCACCACCATTAGCCACTATAAACCACGATTGAAACCCATGGATTCACCCATCTACCAGCTTCACCCATCTTCCATTCACCATGGATTCACCATGGATTCACCACGGATTCACCACTGATTCATTGTGGATTCACCCATCGATTAAAACCCATGCATTCACCATGAGAATCGACCAGCTTGACCCAGCCAGGTCTACCAGATTTCGCCAAAGTCTGTTTCCAGGCGCTGGCACCGTGGGATCCTGCCACTGTGATGATGGCTAAAGGTAGGGTTGAGAGGTTGGCCCATGGTCAATGGTTGATGGACTGGCTTCACCACTGTGGGTTTTAAGTTTTAAAGGGGATTCTATATTGATGGGAGGTAATAGGCAACAATGAACCAACAAGACCAATATGCCTGTTTCTCAAGCATAATGGGGACTCCCAAAAATGGATGATTCATTGCAAGAAATGGTTAATGTCAAATGATTTGTGGGGGGTCCGCTATTTTGAGGAACACCCATGTAATGATTAATGTGATAATTAATCCATATAATATAATGGTTAAACTGTTTAAACCCTTCGTCGAGATTGGCAATGGAACTAATGGTTCATGCATCACGATGCTTCATGCTGGCAATGATTGTTTTAACAATGATTAACAATTGTTGGTGCTATGCTTCGCCATCATTATTGGAGGCTGATTACAAGAATAGGTAAGACCTGCGCTGGTTTGTAGTCGGCACTCTCGATGAATGATGTCTACGAACCAGAATGCTTCACTGATTCGGGAGAAGGAAGTGCTCAACTGCGTGTTTTTTTTTTCTTTCTGGGAATCCAGAATTGCTAATCTGGCTGAGTTACATCCACAAAGTAATAAATGTTGAGATCTGTTTAGTTGTTTGGGCTTAGTTGGATGAATGTTTCATGATTTTTCCATAATCCACTCAACATTCAAATCTTAGCAAGGATGAGCCAACAAGGCTACGTATTGATTTGTTGATTTCGATGCTTTTTTTTCTTGGTCCTTGTCCTTGTGATCATGCAGCAGTTTGTTCGTTTGTTTCTCATCACCAGTCGCGACTGGTGATCGTTTTTGAGTGACTCCGGATTGGGTAGCCCGACAGGTAAGTTGACACTTATCAATGTTCATCTACCCTATGCTTCCAGTTACCATGAAATCGCAACCAGGTGCCTGGTTTCTACCTCAGCTGGTTGTAGTTGGGGGCGGTTACATACTATAAATGTTATAAATCATGGAAGTCTCTTCCAGCATATGGCTAACTTCGACGGCTTCAACAGGCCACTCCCGCGCCAGGAAAACTTCATGTATGGCTGCTCCCTTTTGCTCTTCGTTGTCTTAGCTCCCTTAACCGCTGGGACTCCCAGGGTTCGCACCGGAGATCGGCGTGTCTCCCAGTGGGGCCCAGTTGATGGCCAGTGATGCGCCGCTCGCTGGTTGGTGGTTTGAAAGTTTTTTTTTCCAACCAAAAAATAATGGTTGGAACAAATTTTAAAAAATGCAACACTATTTTCGAATTTTTCAAAATTTTGGTGTTTTACCAAAATAGTGGAGAAACATGCAATAATGTTCAAAAACACGATTTTTTTCTCAGCCATGCTTGAAAATGAAGAATAGTAGACGCTGATCCTGGTTAAGCGACTATAGCTGGCTGGTGGTTTCAAACATTTTTCATTTTCCCAATTGTATCACCAAATAGTTGATTGGTTGACTGGCGCATATTTTCCATGACGAATAACTTGAAAAAAAACAAGCAACCAATGATGGGGTCACTGACGGACTTCGTGGACGATCTTTCATGATGGTGGAGTTCATAATGGCGGTGGCCACTTGTCAACTTTGTGTCAAAGACCTCAATCGTGTTTTTCAGATGTGTTCAGAGTTTTATTCCCGAGATTCACCATGAAGATTAATCATGAACTGGATTCCATCGGATTGCTTGCTTGTCCATGGTGTTCCAGAATGCAAAACGACATCAGACAAGTCAAGAAGTTCTAGTGTCAGATCTGAGTTATTCACATGACATTGCACAAGCATGTCTGAATGTTTTACTATGTTTTACTGGTATTTATTTTCAGATGTTCACTGATTTGAATTCAGAAAAGCTGTGGATTGTTCAAGGAGGGAGTTGTTGTGCTTCACAATCATCACATATGAATACGTATGATTTATATGCAAAAATAGCTGAGTATCAACCGGGCTGTTATTAGCAGCTACTAGTCACGTTTCGGTATCTGCTTTCGTGACGACTGTGTTGCAGTCTTTGATGACGCTTGGATACGCTTGGTTTCCCTTCAGCATACAAGGGACGCCCCCCAACGATTTAGCCGAATTGATGAAGAGCTAGGGCAACTATCAGTTATGATGCAGTCCTGGTACCGTTATGGTGGTTTCTCAGGTCATAGGGGACCCGCCAAGTGATGGTCGGTTTATTACTCTATAGCGATATAAATCGGTTGATAACTGGGCGTACCCAAACTGGCTTGAGAAACCATCATTTTGGTTTTGTAGTTGGCTAGTATCCCCTACTATTAACCACTATTATCCCTATAAAATCAGCAAGAAACCAGCCTGTATAGTTCAATGTCTTATCAGCCAGCTGATAACTCCGGGTTCTACCTTGAAGATTGGCTGATCAATGCACCACGAGTCCCAAGCGATTAGCTATACCACCACTAGTTGGTTTCCCTAGATGAACGCTTAACCACGCACTAAAGATTAATGAAACAGAAATCAACTGTTGGTAGCCATTAGTCACCCAATATTAAACATTGAGCCTTATTAATCATTAGTTATAACCCTTGATTCACCAGTCTCATTTCATTAACTATAGCCATTGATTACTGTAAGCATTATCACTGGCATTCCTTTAAACCTGAAGCACAACAGCTTCATCCCAGCGGCTCCCCAGGTGATGAACATGATTGTGGGCGTGCTGGTGGAGGTCGTAGGCATCGTGGCGGCAGCTGAGCAAGAAGCCTCCACTCGCAAGTCGCTGCTCGAGAGCCTCCGGGAGGCCAGGGCGAACGCAGGTGGAAGCATAGCCTGGGTGAGGTTGGAACGGTGGCTGGAACCATGTGGGGGGTTCTGATGCTATAAGGAACCCCCAAACTGGATGGTTTATCATTCTAAATGGTTAAAGACTGGGATGATTTGGGGGGTACTCATGGGTACCCCTATTTTGAGAAACCACTATGTTGAAATCAATGAACCACTTATTTTGTTGGATGTTTTTTTCCTTTTCGAAACATCAGAGAAACCATCTTGGACTGGTGGGCCACTTGACGGTTGTTTGCTCAATTACCAACATTTTTGTGTATGTTTTTGTGTAGGTCTGGGTCATAAAGTCATATTACACATTATATCATGTATATATATATTCTTATATGTATATACGTACATGCCAACCAAGGGAATTTGCCACTAAGAACAATGAAAAACGCACGTGGGTAGCTTCCGAACAAGTGCTGCATTGAATTGTTTTTGCTTCGCCGTGCAACGAACTCATACGAACGCAGGAGTTGCGCTACAGTTGAGTTTCCCAGATGCTCCATGTATAGTATATTTAGCTACATTTACCTGTAAAACAGCCCAAATGTAGGTAAATATGCCATACATGGAGCATCTGGGTTTGGCAATGACCGATGATTTTTCGCAATTCAATGGGGAGACTACGACCTTTGGTTCTCACCAGGTGCCAGAAGTCTCGTGATTTTCATGTTCAAGCCATCGAGTTGGGCGGGTATTTCACTGGTCAATTTGGCTATGGGTCAATATTAACCGACCAATAATGGGGGATAATAACCAACAACAAATAAGGGAAAACAATGGTTAATAGTGGGGGAACCAGGGGTACAGGGTTTTGACCCACACCCATATGATATTGATCATCCAAAAAATGGCTAGCTGAACATCCCTTGACAAGGCGTGAGTTTTGGTCATGGGATGTGAACAGCCGGGGTACCAGGGTATGAACCCACAGCCGATCTCAGCGCCAATTGAAAAGACCAGGGGTTTATTGGTGACTAGAAGTTTCGCAACCGTTCTGTTGACTGTGATGGTCACTTGACCATTGCCAATTCATTGGTCGTTATCCTCGCTATTCCATTGATCACTAATCAAAGCAATGGGAAAGAAAAAATGGATTAGCCTTGAACCGTTGATCACTTTCCATGGATCATTTACCATCGTTACCCATTGGCTATTAACCAAAAGATAGTGGCTTTGTAATGGCGTTTCTCGTTGACCACCAGATGGTTGGAGCTTACCAGCAGTCCTGGATGATTGATCGGAAGCGGTGACGATTTCTTAACCACCGGGTGGGTCATTTACCTAAAGCAGCGACAGACCAGCAATAATCAGCATGAATATGACCATCAATACAACATACATCATGAATTATCATGATATACATGTATATCATCATCATCATCATCGACAAAAATACACATATGTATAGTAAAACCTATGATATATCGTATAGATAAATAAAAACACACACATACACATATGTGTATATATGTTGATATATATATATATATCATGATCATAAACAGAAGTAATCAATCACAAGCACACATCAGAGATACATATATATATATAGATCAATCTATTTATCTATTTATCTGTGTATCTATCTATTTATTTATTTATTTATGTATCTATCTATTTATTTATGTATCTATCTATTTATCTACCTACCTATCTATCTATCTATCTACCTACCTATTTATTCATGTATCTATCTATCGATCTATATTTAGATCTACATAGCGTCCATAAGCATCCAACGGCCTTTCCTGCCTGCCACGGGCGCGCCAAACGCGCCGGTGGTGGTTCGAGGCCTTGGAGAAGTTGGACCTTCAGATGACCGCCACCATCACCAAGGCGCCAGCGCCCGCTTGCGCCCGCGCTTGGGCCGCACCCGCGCCTTGCTGGTTGATGCTGGTTACTAGTGATTGATAGTAACCACTATAAATAACTAGTGATTGATAGTAACCGGATTGAAAATAGTCGTTGATGCTGGTTTAATAACTAATGATTGATAATAGTGGTTGATAATAGTGGTTGATAATAGTGGTTGATAGCAACCGGAAGATTGAATGGTTAATGGTTGCTAGTGATGAAGGTGGTTGATAATAGATCCTGGTAAGAGTTCCTGATTGATAGTCACTAGTTAATAATGGTTTTGGTTACCTGGTTAATGGTGGTCAATTGGTGGAGGTAATAACCATCACTCATATCATACCAATTGATCAATATCGCTTATTAAACTGTTTAATCTAGTTGGTGGTTCTAAACATCTTTTATTGTCCCTACCATTAATTGGTTGACAAATATTTTTCACAGGGGATGAAACCACCAACCAGTATTGGTTGACACTGTTAATGGTTAAGAGCAATATACCTCGTTAATAGTGGTTAATGGTTCATTAATGGTTGACGAATGGTTGGTGTTGATTGATGGCTAATCGTGGTCAATAGTGGCTAAGAACAGACCTTGGTGGGTTCATTGATGGTTGCTGAATGGTTGACCGAATGAAGCCTTCTGGGTCATTGATGGTTGATACAGCATTGATGAACGGATAAAGGTTATTAATCATAGGTAACATGGTGGTTGATTATGATTTGGTTGACTTAATAGTTATGATCATTTGGTAAAACATAAGTTGACAATGATGATTACATGGTAAATACATTTGGCGGTGGTTCTTTAATAATGGTTGACTAATGGTTGATTAATGGTTGATAAATGGTTTATTATTGATGAATTAGTGATGCTAAATTTTAGCTTATTCATCACCAGTATCAATGAATCATGATGGCTCATAAAGGTTCACAATGCTGGTAATGCTTGATTAACGCTTTATTAATGATTGCTATTCATTGGTTAGTTGAATTATATAAATGGTTGGTCAAAATTGTCAACAATCCTGGTTATTAGTGATTAACAATGGTTAATGTGCTTAGTGATTGACCAGTGATGGTTGATAATGATGATTAGGAAGCGTGATCCTAATAATGCTTAATACGCTTGATAATGCTTAGCGGCTAAGAATGATAATGACAGTTAGTAAGCTTAACAATGCTCACTGACAAAGATTAATACTCGGTAATTAAACTTTATTAAACTAATGCCATCATCCATTGATGGTTGATGGTGCTAAGAACAATGGCTAATGTTTGGCGGTTGATAGCAGTTGATGATGGCTTTTGAAAATCAACGAGTCTTATGTAATTCTCGCTGATGATATATTATATGATGATTCTTATTATCCTTGTTTGGTATGACATGATTTCCCCACCCTTTGATTATTTGTTGATCATGGTTGATGATAATTAGCCATGATTGATCGTGGTTGCTAATCAGCTAGTCGTAGACCAACGGTTCTATCGTGATGGTTCATTGTGGCTGATTAATGTCGAGTTTGTTTGTAACGTGGATGTTTGAGCCTGATGACGATGAATGATGAATGATGCTTGTGGTTGATGACCTCCAGCGGAACGGGGCAGGCGGAGTTCTGCAAAATCGTGAACCGTCCAGACATTGTCACCATCTTTATGGAGGCGCGCCGCGGCATTCCCACTCCTGTGATGCACCAAGTTTTTGTCAACATTTTCAGTAGGGAAACCACCCATGTTTGAGGGATGTGAAGAAAACCCAAAGGATTGCATGGGTAAAATGACCTTACCAAGCAGCCAACCCAACACATATAGTCACGAAAGATATGCCATGAAACTTCCGACCAAGTCCCTTCTAGGACTTTTCGGCATATTGGATATTCACAGTTTATATCAGAGTCAACAAAACTTCACAAGTTTTCAAGGGGTTGTGCAGGGATCCTCGTGAAACTTTCAAAAGACGTTGCCATTTCCTCCTCAATGGCGGCAAGTTCTTTTCTGTCGTTGCAGACCCTGAGTTTCTTGCTCTATCCTACTCCTCTTCCTAATCTGCAAAGCCTACAACCAACAACCTTCTACTTTCATCCACATTCCAAGACTGCCACTTTCCACCTCTTGCCTGCTACTTGCTAATGGCTACCCCGGATTAATAAACCCCAGGTTGATTAATTGGGGGGGTTTCCATTCTAATGGAAAACCAGGGCTTTTAGGGGATACCCCCAATTAATAAACCTAGGGTTTATTAATCCTGGGTAGCCATTACTTGCTACTACTTTCCATTTCCAACTTCCATCCACTTTCTACTTCAGCTTTCGATGTCCATATCCTTCCTTCTTGCTTCCTGCTCCATATGTTTTCACTACTTTACACTTTTCAGTTACTTTCTACTTATCACTCTTTTCTGCTCTCAATTTCTACTTACCACTACTACCCTCTAAAATGCATCCGAAGTGCAAAAACTTCCCATGTGCTAAGCTGCTACTCACTACCCAAGGCACTTGAAACTGGGCTTGTTACCCCTTCAATACTGAGATTCGGGCGTGATCAGGGGCATTTGCGGAGCCGACGCAACGATGTTTTTGTCATGATTGGACACGTACGCCATTGCAGTCTAGATAGGGATGCATAGGTAAGTGCATGTTCTCGTAGAATCACATTAGTAAATGACATAGACATAAACATGTGGATGTTTTTTTTACTATGTATGTACAGATACTGTGAATCAGATGCTGATAAACTGAATTGGTTAATTCACGGTATCTGATTCACGGTATCAGTCTGATACTGATAGATTTGGTGCACATCAGATCAACACGATCTCCGCAGAGTGCTCCTAGTTATGACTTGGTGAGTAAGCCACTTACCTGGTAGTTAACCTAGTGAACTACCCTAAGTTAGCCTTGTGGGTAATTACGACTATTATTATCAATCATCATTATCAACCATGATCAGTCATCATCAACAACCATCACTAGTGTCTACCCAGGATTAGTAAACCCATGGTCATGAATAGGGGTATCCCCCAAAGCCTCGGTTTCCCATCAAAATGGTAACCCCCCCAATTAATCAACCTTGGGTTTATCAATCCTAGGTGAACATTAACCATCATTAACCATCATCAATCATCATTAACAACCATGATCAATCATATTAACAACCATAATTCACTAACCATCACCAACCATCATCAACCACCTGGGGGGTACCACTCTCCAGTGCTGCGGTTCGTTAGTCTCCAGGCTGGAATTGACATCGTGGCGCTACTGCGCGATCCTGTCCCTCGGCTTGATTGCTTGAAACTGGTTCATTATTGGTTGATTGATCGTTGATTAATGGTTATGGTGGTAGATTAATTAATGGTTTTTAATAGCTGATTAATGATTGATATTGGTTGGTTGATGGTTCCTGATGGCTGATTGGTGGTCAGTAGGGGTTGATTCATGGTTACTATTGGTCAGTTAATGATGGTTGATTAATGGTTGATATTACTGCTTAGCACTGCTTAGATACCGGTTCTGATGGTTTGGGCCGGTTTGACTCGTGAAACCTCATGATTCACAAATGAACCACTAATGAACCACTTAATGAAGGATAGTAACGTTACTTTATGGTTTTGCACTGACCTGTTTTGCCACAGCGGTCAGTGGTGTGTGTGTTGTCAATGCTTGTTATTCTTGTTGAATATGAAAATTATGAACCAGATTTAGATCCACATCAATTGACAATAGATTTGGTAACTAGTCTTAAACATGCGTTAGGCATTCACCGTTTTTGTTTTTGTTGTGGTTGTGGCTGTGATTGCTGTCGTTGCTGATGTTGCCGTTGCTGCTATTACCAATTGTGGTTGCTGTCAGCTGTCATTGCTGAGGTTCTCACTTTCTCTTCATTTTTTTTGGGGCGACATTCAGCATCACATGCCATTACCGAACCATCAATCAACCATCGATGTCACCATTCAACCACCGATCAACCAGTTAACCATCATTTCAAGCACTAATGAATCTAATGAACCAGTTAACCGCCAATCAACCACCAACTTCACCACTCTAATGACCTGTCCTAACCCAACGTATGTCCTGAAGCCCCACGGGCCACGGTAGCGGCACGGAAGGACATCGTTTTTGCCGGAGATTCGGACATGAACCTCGACGAGTTCCTGGAGGAGCCGAGTTGGGGAACCGTTCCGGCGCTCCGTTGGTTGCGCGTAGGGAACTTCCGGGGAAGGGTTGAACCGTTGGGTCATGGTTAGTAAGGAACTTAATGGCTATAGCTGGTTAATGCTTAATAATAGGGGATAACAACCAACAATAGTAGGGGATATGAGGGAGATACCAGCTATATATGGCTAGTAAGGAACTTAATGGTTAATATTAACCAACCAATGGCTGGTTCTAATGGTTAATAATAGGGGATAACAACTAGCAACTAGGGGGGATATACCAGCTATGGCGAGCTGGGTCCAGCATTTAATCAAGCAATTTCATGGGGGAGAATGACCAGTGATTTCATAGGGAAAACGTGCTGGTTAATGATGGGGAACCAGGGGGACTAAGGGTTTTGACCCACCGCCAGTAAGGAACTTAATGATTAATTAGCTTGGTTCTGATAGCTAACCAGGTTTAACCTTGGTTGGTTCAGGTTACCTGGTTGGTTATGATGGCTAATTCATGATTAGTAAGGGTTGATTGGTGGTTAGTAGTGGTTGATTAATGGTTGACTCAAGGTTGATTGATTATTCATGATGATTAGTGATGGTTAATGATTATTTAATTATGATAGAGGGCAAGTAGTTTATTATGGCTAGTCATGGTCAACGAATGGTTAGTTGATACTTAGTGAATGGTTAGTCAATGGTTGATGCTCGTTAGTTATTGCGTGTTAATCCTGGTCGATGATTCATGACGGCTAATAATGGTTGTTACTTAAATTTGATACTGGTTGCTAAACATGCGATGATGGTTAAGGATCGTTTATGCTGGAAGTCATTTGGTTTCTGAGTGGCTTGCTGACCGACAAATCAAACATGAGGTGCTACAGTCTGGACCACGGTAGTGGCCATCCCTCTTGTGCCATACCATCAGGCCCCCGAACAATTCTGGGCATTGAGGATTTATAGATTTGAGTGTTTTCTGGCCTGGGTTATGCTAAGCCATCACATATCATGATCCAATGCCTGTGGTCGATGCAAGTCCTCTCATTCTTGCCGGTCATCAAGTGGGTGTTTCTCAGAATTTGGTTACCCCTAAATCATCCGGTTGATGGATCATTTAGAATCATAAACCAACCATGTCATAAACCAACTATTTGAAGTAATGTGATAAACCAACCAGTCATAGGGTTACCCCTAAATCATCCTTTACAAACCAATTATAATGATAAACCATCATATTGGTGGGTCCCCTATGGCTTGAGAAACCACCAGTTGTAAGCATCGCCCCGTGCCTTCGTCGATTTCAGTAGTCCATTTCCGCGACTGAACAGCCTGCCAGTGGGATGTCCAAGCGATTGTGGTTGGCACAGGTTGGCACCACTAGCGAGCCAAAGCTGCTCATCTACTAGCTGGGGGTGTCTCAAAATAGGGATCCCCCAAGATATGGTTGGTTTAGTACATGACTAACAAACTGGATGATTTAGTGGACCTTTGCTTGAGAAACCAACAGCTCGTCAACATGAATTTCGATTGACCAACTTGGCATTCTGTTTTTCAAATATGTTTTTCACATATGGCTGTGGGTCTAAAACCTGTACCCCTGCTCATCGCCAGCCACTCTTCTCCCACTAATATTGTTGGTGAAGTTATCCCCATACTTGTTGGTTCATATTGTCCCATAGCCATATAGTTGGTATATATCCCCTAGAATTGTTAATTATCATCCCCTATGAGTATCCACTAGCCGGTTAGTTAAACCATGGGTTGGTTGGTTGAGAACCAACTTGGTGTTGTTATCATTGCTATCATCCCCTATCATTAACCATGAACCAGCTATATCCAGCTATGATTGGTTGGTAACTATTCCTGACCTAGGCAACTATCATCACCAGCTCACCTGCGCCATCTCCACGGATCACTTCGGCGACCAGGAAATCATCACGCTTCGCGGTGCCAACGTGGCCACGGTGAAAGATTTGGGGCAGCTGAAGACTCAGAGCCTTGGCGGCGGACCAAGAGGTTGACCAACGTGGAGCTGGGGATGGGTACGCCCCTGGTGAGATTTGGCGAGCTGGGTCAAGCAATGAACCAACCAATAATGGCGTATAGTAACCAACTAAGTCATAGGGAAAACGTGCTGGTTGATGATGGGGGAACCAGGGGGACGTCGAGACGTGTGAACTGACCCACAGCCATTTGTTACAACAATGGAGCTGACCACTTGAGACTCATCACGAGGTGATCAGCGAAGTTGCTGCCGATGCTTCATCTCTGGTTGTAGGTTTGAGATGGGGTCTTGCATCACTAGCCAGTATGTCGAGTAGCCTATTTGGCGAGCTGGGTCCAGCAGTTCAGCAACCAATAATGGAGGATACTCACCAACAATAATAGGGAAAACAATGGTGAATGATAGGGGAACCAGGAGTACAGGGTCTTGACCCACTGTCATTTGCCACCATAGATCAATTCTTGGGATAGTTGGTTGACTGGTGTTTTGTAGAGGGGTTCAACCACCAGATCCGTTCGTTCTGATTCTTCGTAGCTTATGGCCCTGGTGATGACTAGGCTGTGAGCTGGGATCCCAGAATGTTCTGAACTACTTTCCACGCACTCATGTGGGGGTTTCTCAAGCCACAGGGGTACCCCCAGCCATCATCCTTTACAGTGTCCACTTATAGGAACCAATCATTTTTGGGGTACCCATATTTTGAGAAACCACCAGAAGAATGATGTACGGAAGACTTGGAAGACAGAGCACTGTCGATGGTGGCTCTCAAGTTCTCCCAAAGCGGTTTCTTGGGGCCTGCTACTGGTTGGTGGTGTCCCTAGGTACTACGAACAAATGATTGGTTGGTTGACCAATATTTTTCAGAGGGATTGAAACCACGAACCAGACTAGTGTCGCTTGTGTACGCTTGTGTATGGTCGTGTCCCCATGAAAATTCTTGCTGACGTACTCTGGCTGGTTTCCTGTTACCCGTTGTTGATACACCCCTTTGTCTTGCAAATCACGGGCACATAGAACGATATATCACCAATCAACACCTGGATATTCATTCATACAGCAACAGCCCTCAACAACCGGAACATATCTACATTTCACTGAGCAGAAGCAGAAGTAGAAGAAACAAGCATCTTTTTTTGATGAGCATGAGGAGGCATAACCAGGTCTCCCAAGAACCTGCTGGTTGCTTTCGCATTGGAAATTGCCCACCATGGGTCCGTGGGAAACACTTCTGCTGGACGGTCTGCTGATTCAAAATATATGATTGGTAGGGGATGATAACATTTTATATCGTTACCCTCTGGCAAACTCACCTGGAAGCTCATAAGCAACAGTTTTATAGGTAAAATCATTATGAATTGCGCATTTTCCATTCCGGGTTAGTTTACCAGAGTATATATAGTTGATTACTTTTTATAACTGATTTGGTCAAGAACAGTTACGTATGGTGGCCATGAGTTTTTCATGCACTAGGATCATTTGCATGTTTGTATGCAATTATTTGATTCTTAATGACGCCCCAAATACAATCCCACAAGACCACAATATTCCAAAAGTGCCATTACACCATCATCACAATTACTTTATCACGTGCCAACCTTTGAATGTACAGTCCAATGTTGAAAAAGTAAAACCAAATAGATACTCCACCAACTCAACAACCAACTTTGGCTAACCATATTTACATTTCATTGACCAACTCATATCATCATACATACATGGTCTGAAGCGCTCTTCGTACTAGCGCATATAACCAGCCAACTATCAACACATGTAACCGATCAACTATCAATGGTTGGCCTAACACATCTATGGCCAGTGCACTAAATGTTAAATATCTATTGTTAACCAACCATCTTAAACCATCTATTTGTATGTTATCCATTTACAGTTGGTTACTTGGATGTGCACCCCCACTTCTCGTATGTGGTCACTAATCATGGTTCTTAGGAGTTAGAAGCTACCTTATAGGGCTTATAACCCTGGTTATAACCCCAGCTGCACATCCAAGCAACCATCTATTGTTAACACATGTGTTTTTTCTAAGCAGCCACTCACCGGTTCGCAGCGAGCTCACCGGTTCGTTCTCGCGCTCGCGAGCTCGGAAACGATGCAACGAGGATTCTACGAGAACTGAAGCAGCGCCGGGGGCTGCGAGTTTGAGCCTTCCCCTGTGATGAAAATAGTGATGATCAACATAGAGGTTATAAATACAATCAATACCAACAATAATGTCGATTATAACCAAATGATAACATGAATGATAACATTTTATTATGATCAACCACATCATAATGATCAACATCAATAACCACAATGGTAACCACAATAACCAAAATAGTTGTGATCAATACAGGGGATTAACATAATGGGTTACAACCAAAATCAATAATAATCTGGTTGGTGGTTTGATCATCCATTTATTGATGATAATTTAATGATAATCATCAACTTATAGGGATTAGTAAAGGATAATGGTCAATAATAGGTAGATAATGGTTAACTGGTTGGTGGTTTGATTTGATTGACATGTTTGTGTTTTCCCTAGTGATTATTAACAACTGGTTGGTTGACAAGCATATTTTTCATAGGGGTTGAAACCACCAATTTGGAATGATACTGGGTTGATTATCAATTAATTGATGATGATCATAAGTATTAACATAATTGTTGATCATTAATTAATTGATGGGTTGATCATGATAAATGATCATCAGCTTAACATGATTAGTTATAACCATAGTGGATAATCACAATTACCGTTTGATCATAATTATTAGCATAATGATGGGATGATCAACATAGTTGATAACCAGTAACAAGTATTAAGAACCAGTAACAAGTAATGGCTCATTTTTACAATACTCATAGGGATTAATATTCACAGCTTGATGATCATTACAATAATCACAATAGGTATTACCAGCGATAAGGATTAATCATTGGGGATCATCACCAATAATAATGTTTGAACAAGGCTACTTTGCCTACATGAAGATATCAACATGATTTGAAATTCTGGGGAAGACATGAATTTGATGGCGTCATCACATCAGAAACTGCTTGTTTGATTTAAGGTGCTTGTAGTTAGGTCATAAGTCTGGTACCATGGGGGAAACCTATTGACATTCACAGATTATGATCAACCCTGAGTTATGAGCAAGTACCCTATGAGCAACGAACTAGGGATGGGGTGTTTCACTATGTCTTTGTTATGAGCCGCCAAGGCTGTGGAATTGTGAAGCCCAGAAAAAAACAAGCTCAGAAAAAAGCACGAGAAACAATTTGTCAGTCACTATTATCATACTGATCGAAGAACATGACCCGCAGTTGATGCGGCTGCTTCTTGATTGACTTTGACGCAGACTGATACAACCAGTCTTGTTAGGGCTGATCGGAATGAATGAGTGTGGAAGCTCATGAGTCAACCAGTATGAGAGACTACCAGCGATTCATGGATTAGGGGACCGCAACCCGGCATGAAAGGTGTATATAATATATATATATATATACACACACACATGCTGGTTTGAGTAGAAACATATCTGAATATACATATGAACATGTTTGTTTATGTATTTGCACAATGTACTTATGTGAGCATATGTTTGTATGCTGTGTGAGCTTTCCACTGTTTTCTAAACGCTGACTCACCAACATGGCAGGATTTGTTTTTCAGCCAGCCAAGTTCCAATACCTGTTTGTTGGAGGACTTGGGATGAGATTTTGTGGAAGGGGTGGCTGAAATTGGCCTTCTTTGAACATGGTTCATGGATGTTCACGGTCGTTTGGCGATCACAACTCAGTAGAAACCTCCTAAGGAGGGCGGGTGGACACCACCCAGCGTGACAGCGATGAAAGCTCGATGAAGGCTGTCACGGGGCGGCATCTTCCAGATCCCACAGAAGATCAATGAAAGGATCCAGTATATAGCTGAGTGAAATGGTTCATGAAGCTGGTTACCATGTAATAGTGAACAATAGCCATCATTCAACTATGGGGTTGCTGAGAGCTATTATGATTTGAATCGTATTTGGATTGGGTTGATGACCCTGGTTTAAAGTTAGATGTCACCAGTTGGTACCCAGCTGCAACCTGTTACAGCCTGGGCCCAAGTTCCATCAAGCACGTGTGATGCGAATGCAAATCCATGTTGTTAAGCTTGTGCAATGGCAGCTGGCAGTAAGGCACCTTGTGTGTTTGCACAGCAAGATTTTTGGACGAGCTTGCGTTCTGATCTTCCGCCCCATGACAGCGTAGAAAATGCGAATGAAGAGGCCCTTCCCTCGCCGAAGGCTCTGAAACAAAGCCGACTTTTAGCAAGATGAACTGGTTGGTGGTTTTGAACATTTTTTATTTTCCCTAGTGATTATTAACAATTGGTTGGTTGACTGACATTTTTGATAGGGGTTGAAACCACCAACCAGTGAAGTATTTGTGCTGAATGATGCTTAATGAGCGTCAGATGCAGGCATTATTAGATTACAGTCAGTAAGATTTTGTGCTCAATGATGCTTAATGAGCGTTAAATGCAGGCATCATTAGATTACAATTACTGTAGTAGCAATTTTTGCTCAATGATACTTAATTACTGTAATTGATAGTACTTAACCACCCTGGATTGCCTATGATTGTCATAGTGAGTAAACAGCAAATGGGTTTGGCGATGAAAATAAAATCAGTACCTAATCAGTACTGCCCACATGATAAGAGTTGGTGAAGCAGGTTTCATTTGGGATCTTGTTTCAGGATTCATTTTTGTAAACCAAAATCATGAAGCGGTTCTTTGGCATTAGCCACACACACATTCATGGATACTCAATAGTGAGCCATTGCTGCTTGACATGTAACAATTTATTTTCAACACTTCATAGCCACCAGTATTGCACTGTATTCCGGTTGCCGATCATGAAACTCTCCGAACAGTGAAGCGTTTTTCAATCCTTCCAGTGAGGGGTCCCGTTCCTTACGGCGACGTGTGAAACACATCGCATCACCGACGGAAAGTCAGCGAAGCTGATCGCTGGGAGCTCCAGCAATGGGAGTCCATCAGATGCGTTTGGTCAACAGCTAATGCTGCTTTAGAAAGGAAGATTAAGAAAAGGACTAGGCAGTATTCATTTGGCATGGCTAATGTTTTGTAATGCTTGATAGTGATACAAAAGTCAATTGTTATTTATCATGATCCATACGCTCGTTCATCAGTGATGAAAGCAAAGAAATCGTGAAGGGTTGCTGCCAAGCCCTGCTGGTTGTTGATCTCCTTCATCATTCACCCCCACATACAACCCATGGGCAAGCCGCCATAGTCCTGTTAGTCCTTTGGTTTGTGCCCCAAGCATCACCTGGTAGTCCAGGGCGATTGTACACATGAGCATACGCACTATGTGCACATACATGCGGACGTAAACAATTACATATGTACTTGTTCCAGAGACTTCTAGTTAACTCTTGGTAGATTGACCCACGGTGAGTATACCCCAAATAGGTTTGGGGTTTGTTTGGGCAGCAAGAATCATTGATTGCTGATAATGGGTAACAAGGGTAAATCATGGTTGATGATGGTAAGTACTAGCAACGATCAACACTTGTTCCTGATGGTCGAAGATGGTAAACAATGGACAGTGATTTCGATACTGCGATGGTCTTAAGTTTCATGCTGATATGCTGAACCACCAAACAAACAGGGTTGCGAAGGTCAGTCTGTTGGTTGCTCTGCTTTTCACCGCTCGTATTGATTAGCTGGTTTTTGACCTGTTATCTACAGGTTTATATTTGGCCACTATCATGATTTTAGGTAATACTATCTACTACGCAGCTGTTGCAGGTTTATTATACAATATCATAGCTACTTGACGTGCACGTTTGGCCAAGGGGCTTGTTACTTCTAAACCCATCTAAACCGATTATATATGATTGCGCAGGGCTGGGTCACAAAGCAGAATCATCAAAGCTGGGTAGTCGCTACATTGAAACAAGGAGCACCATCAACCAATCGTCATAACCTGTTTTGTTCATTGGTTGCGTGCCAATATCAAGCTACGTCGTTGGCTTGTTGCTCAATCGTAATAGTTATTTGCCGTGGTTTGCCATTATTATGCGGTTATTGGCCGTTCTTAGCAAATCACAAACCTTTATTCGCTTCTAATCCATCATTTGCCGTGTAACATCACCATTAACAACTTGTTCAGGATTGTAACATCGCCATTAACAACTGTGACCATCATTTGCTTCACCAATTTGTTGGTACCACTCTGTTTGAATCACCAGTTGGGGTGCCCTTACGAGCTCGCAGCTCGCTCCGCGAAAACGAGCAGCGGTGCTGCGCCTGCGTTTTGCAGTTGGGGCTGTTAGCGAAGGTATGGAGTACCAAGTCACCAAGTACTTGGGTATAAGTTGGGTCACCGCTAGGGTAACTACCAATTAAAATAGATATAACTATAGTGAAATGGCCTTATAAAGCAAGTCGTTACTGGGGGCAGCCACCTTGTACCAACCACTTGGGTTAGGTCACTGGTAATTCTACCCCGGATTGAAAAAACTTAAGTGATTGAGGGGGTTAATAGGACACCAGGTTGCTTTTGTTGTTCAAGCAACTAGGGGCTTATTGATCCAAGGTTTGCCTTACCATGTCGGTAACCGGTTGGTCGTAGCAACATTGTTGGGTGGGAGCTAAACAGCCACGGGTATCCCGCTCTTGCCTTTTCAAGGGGGAGCGATTTGGAACTACCTTTTGAGTGGCCTGGACAATTGCTAGATATGGTGGATGTAGTCCATTCAACTTTGTGTCTTATGCTACTAAATCGTGGTGATGACTTGACACTCGTGACGTGTAAGATGAGTATGCTTTCAGACCAGCTGACCATTGCTATGATGCAGATATGATATGATTGTTTCTCAAAATAAGGGCACCCCCAGAATGGTGAGTTTATCACAACATAATGGTTTATATATGACAACTCACCGTGCCCCTATGGCTTGAGAAGTCACCATATTCTGGCTGGCGGTTGAGGCCAGGAGACGTTCGGGGTATCCCGGCCACTGGCCCTGTATTAAAGGGAGCGAGGTCAGGAGCTGCCAGGAGTGGCAGTTCACCAAATGGTAGTAGTTTGATCATAACCAATGATTAACCAATGATATTAATATCTTATTAATGATTAACCAATGATG
Organism: Symbiodinium kawagutii; assembly: GCA_009767595.1. Lineage (NCBI taxonomy): Eukaryota > Dinophyceae > Suessiales > Symbiodiniaceae > Symbiodinium > Symbiodinium kawagutii. The sequence goes on along the minus strand of VSDK01010196.1, from coordinate 176,211 downwards.
AACCAATGATGAACCAATGATTAATCATTTGATAATCAAAATTGATAATCAAAATATTGATCATTAAGCAGTATTAATTAATTAAGAACTACCCACCAGCAGTATTAAGCAAGTCTGACCATTGTCATACAGATGATATGATGGTTTCTCAAAATAGGGAACCCCCTTATCATCCCCCAATAGTTTCTTTTAGATTATCAATGGGTGATTTTGGGGTATCCCATTTTGAGAAACACCAATATTCCCTTGCACTTCTTAACAAACAGTTGGTTGACTAATACTTTTCATTGGGGTTGAAACCACCAACCAAATGATATGATGAATGATTCATGATTATATGTATCTTATTGTTATACAACCTGTTCAACTTGAGCATATGAATATGTATTGATATGAAACCCCCAGAGTATGTTTGAATATGTCATACAACCTGTTTCTTATTGTTATGTCATATTTGATTAATATTTCAACCTAGCAAAAGTTGATCATATGTTGGGTCGATATTGTTGGGGAAGCTCTTGGAAAGCTCCGAGGGGATGCCGCCAGGAAGATGCCAGCTACGTTGACTGTTTGCGGCGTTGGGTTGGGAACCTCGGGGGTTGGTTTCTTATTGTTATGTCATATTTGATTAATATTTCAACCTAGCAAAAGTTGATCATATGTTGGGTCGATATTGTTGGGGAAGCTCTTGGAAAGCTCCGAGGGGATGCCGCCAGGAAGATGCCAGCTACGTTGACTGTTTGCGGCGTTGGGTTGGGAACCTCGGGGGTTGCGGTGCGAGGTCGCACCAGCTGAGTTGGTTGAGGTGGTTGAGGTGGTTGAATTGGTTGACGTGGTTGAGTTGGTAGGGAGCGATGTTTTCAACTCTTTAGTGTTAACACAGCATTATTACTTTTGGACTTTTGGTGGGTTACCCCGTATGAATCAAGCAGGGATTTATTGACCCAGGATTGGCATTGATTTGTTTTACAATAGGGTAAGGGCTGTCATCAAAGAATTGCGATGATTTCATCACTCCCATGGTCATTGGATGGTGGATAAGCCTAGCGTTTTAGCCAGTCATGATAAGTATAAGGACGTTTCTTTACGGTGTCATCACTTGTAGTAAACCTTGCGTTTTTTATGTCAGCTTTCGGTGCATGTTATCTTCCTGCGGACTCGTGCCGGCTACATCTCCAAAGCACGGGTATACCATTCACAAAAATCGCCTCCAAGCCGCATCTCCCAGTTGTGAGCAACCCATCCATAGAGACCAAGTATCACGATTCCAAAGTGGAGCATATATATATATATATATTATATTCATATATGTATATAAATATGTTTTTTTTAAATATATATATATATTTAAGGACAAATAAACAAATAAATAAATATATATATATATATATATATGTTTGAAATTGCAATACTGGGTCAAACGTTATAACCCCTGGGTTAAAATGTTATATCACTGTTACATCCCCCTGTCTTCAGCCTGATAAGAAGATCCCCTGGGCAACACTCGCAGATGTTCCCGCACCAAGGTTGGAGTCTCACCAGCACCCTGGTCTTTGGTTGCACCCTGCATGCTTGATACATGAACCACTCCGGACTCAGGTGGTTGATGATCATTGATTGATCTCCGTTGTTTCCATCAGTAGTTGGTTGTTAATCATTGTTAACCATCATGTTCAACGATCATCAACCTCCATTTATCATGAACCACCGTTGTTTTGCAGAGCCATTGCCCTTAATTACTTTGTTTCACGGCAGTGTTTCTACTGCTGATCTCTGCATCATTCTCGAAAATCTCACGTTCAGAACTTCACAGTTTCGCCAGATTGAACTGGCTGTTGGTTGGGAGGAAGCCATGATACCCCCGTTTTAAAGGCGGGGCAAAGGGCCACCAGGAATGGTACGGTCAAATGGTAGTTTAGGTCTGGTTTCTCAAAGCATGACTTTGTGATTTTGTTGAGAGTTGTTCGTCACAAGCCAATACATTCATATCACATATATCATTTATTTATCGATTTTTAGTCATGCATAGATTTGTACTCATATTTGGGCTGAGAACATGCGTCACTCTTCCAGGTTTTTTATTTTCCGCTCCTGGTGTTTTTCACGTTGGGTGATCCGATCCACAGGAAGCGGAGCGCCAACGGCAGCTGAAATTCACGGACGGTTTCACTCACTTGGTCTCCGCTGAGAAACACGTGCAGAGGCCTGCGGATAGGGCGATGCAGACGAACAATCACCACTCACGACCATTCATAGCCATGAAAAACGTTAACCATCACAACTACCATAATAGTGCTTAGTATTGCTTCATATTGAGTTTACTTCATAATGAGTTAACCATGAATATCCATAAAGCACTATCCATCAAGCAAAATCCATCAAGCAATTAATCCTGGTTAATGGTTGATTAGTAAAAACCTGAAACAGTTGGTAGAACAGTTGGTACCCTCACCAGCGGACCGGTGTTTGCGGTAATTTCTAGCAGTAATGAGGGGCGAACCAACCCGACTTGTGACCAGGTGTGTTTTGAAATGTCTTGAATGGTGTGTGTGTGTGTATTTCTCTGAATTGTTCATTCTACCTGGGATGATGTTCAACAATTTGACTGATGGTGGCTCAAACACTAGGTATAATCATGGCTCAGGCGATCTGAACGTTTATTGTGCTGTGGGAAGGCTCTTGTTTCTGAGAATTGGCAAAATCAACTCAAGCTCTACCCAGAACCACTTGCATATTTTTCATGAGGGGATTGAAACCACCACGCAGATATCAATCCATATTGATATTGGTTTTACGATGTCTTATAGTTCGTTCTTTTCACCTATCATTAACAATCCATGTAGGTCTTATTGTTGTTTCTTATCCACCATTATTTACCACCAGTTGATCCCACATCAAACCATAGAAAACCTTTCAAATCCATTTTAACATCATATTCAAACCATATACGAAACCATATAAAACAATACTAAAACAATATATAAAAACCATATCAAACGATATAAAATCCATCTTCAGATGTCACAAATCGATGCGCACATTGAAACAACGCATGGCCTGGCCGCAGCTGTCCTCGCTTCAGGCTGCACCTCTCATTGCATGGCCATGGAAGGCAGCGCAGATCGGTGGGACGATGCATGCGAGCCACACCATGGTTCACCATGATGACTCGGCACCGGTAGAAGGCAGTTGCTCCGTGAGTGGTGATTATCCCCTATGATTGCTGTTTTAGCAGGGTTGTAGCCACTGTTTTGAGAGAAAACACGGTAATTCACAGTACATCCCCAGGAGGGACCGTTCTGATGATTAACTATAGCCACCTAGGGGATACACCACAGTTAAAATAGGGGATATAGCTTTAATATAACCATTAATTAACCTATGATTAACTAGGTATTACCCCTATGAAACGGTTTTGTATGGATTACAATAATGGTTAATCATAGGGGTTATAGCTCATAGATAATTATCCCTATGGTGCTTGTCTATTAATGGAGCTATAAGCCCTATAAAACTATTGTAATCCATCGTAAGTACAGCTATTAACTATAGCCACTAGTGGTCGCCATTGAGTGGTAGCTATCAGCTATATGTCTACTGGTGGATGACTACTGGTGATGTTACTGGTGGAGTAGTCATCAGCAATGAACGCTTGGATGTGCAGCTGGGGTTAGTGAAGCCATGATTAGTTACGCTATAAGGTAGCTGAACTAACCCCGTTGCGAAACCATGGGAATTGGGACCACTTACGAGCCGTGGGGAGTGGTCTCCAGAGAGTGGTAGCTACATGTCTTGTTAGCCACTACTAGTGGTCATCTACCAATCATCAAACCAGTGGCTACTCCATGAAACCAGGAGTACCTACTTAGCCAGCAATTTCTACTCATCCATGTGGTTGATCGTTATGGTTGATGACTACTGGTGAAATTACTGGTGGAGTAGTCATCAACAATGACATCATGATCAGTTAGCAACAATGAGCCTGCTACTTAGCCAGTAGACAACGAGTACCAATGGAGTTGTGGTTGATACTGTTTCACCAGTAGTGGTAGCTGATCATGGGTGTTTCGCAGAACAGGGGTACCCCCAAATCATCCAACATTAACTATTTTTAGTACTAAACCAACCATAGCTTTGGGGGTTCCCAATTTTAAGCATCAATCAGAGCTGTTTGTTGGGAAATGACAGCCAAAAATCTTCAACAATGATGATGCCTGCTGCGATGGGCTTGGCAAGGGCATGGTTTCACAGCTTCCCCAGCTGGTAGAATCTTCGCCAGCGCGGTGGCAACCCCCAGCCACAAAAAAACCCTTCGGAAGTGGAAATTTGGCCCATCACACTTTAGGAACCACATTGACATTCAGTCTTTTCAAATCGCTCAATTTTGCCACCCCCCAAAAAATATACAAAAAAACACAAACTATTTTTTTCATGTATGCAATCTGTAGATCCATTCAGCCAAAGGTTGTTCATCCCGTTCATTTGTTTCAGTTTTTCAACCTCATGAATCCGAATGAGGTAAAACCAAATACAACTGAGTGGTTGATATAACCTCTGTGTTTCGCCCTATGTTTTCTCCCCTATGTTTCAACCAACATGGGTTGTTTATCCCCATGTTTATGCTATAGATGGTTAATATGGGATGATAAATGGGTGTACCCCAATGGCTTGAGAACCCCTAATATAACCCATTATCAACCCATGATTAGCCATCAACATGATTATGGCCCCCATGTTAGCCATCAATGTATGGGTTTAGATATTCATTGCCATCATTCTTAATAGTTTGATATCAAACGTTCAACCTAATAATTGTAAATCTATTCAAAGCCATCAAATATCAGCCATTAGTAAGGCATATTCGTTGTTTATCCCCCCATGTTTATCAAATCCATATTTGTCATTTCTCCCATTATTAATTTATCATTAATTAACCCATTATTAACCCCTTATCAAGCCATATTTGCTGTTATTGACCTATTATTGCCATATTAGGTGTTGTTATCCCTTTATTGACCCATTCTTTGCCATGTTCAATCCATAGTGCCTATTTGAACTGGCTAAGAATGCGTTCATAATGTCATTGGCCAATAACATGGCTACTTCTTAGCTAATTAGGCCAATAAGCCAGTCTTAGCATAGTCAACATAGTCATTAGTGTACATAACATTATGAACTGGCGTACACAATGGGTTCATATCATTATGATTATGTGCAATAATTCATTCTTGTTTGAACGGGCTAATCATTGCTGTACAACTCATTGTTCATTGTTTGTGGCTAATGATCATTATAATCATTCAAACATCAAATGATTGTACACCAACAATAATGATTTTTAGTTCTTGTACAACTGGCTAACAATCATTATTAACAAGAATCTATTAATCATTGTTAGTAACATTAATCATTGTTGTCAAATGATGTACCATTAGTTATTGCAACTGATTCAATGAACCAACATTCAAATGATTGTACACTAACAATGATTCTGTATCAATATTGTTGGTGTAATACATTCTTTAGTTGATAGTCAACATAATCATTGTTTAGTAATAACATCTTATCTAACTAAACTCAATGTTTATCCTTCCATGGTGCGGTTGTTGGTTCATTGAAGCAGCACCGCCAGGGACCTCACAAGTCTCGTGGCGCAGCTTCAACGACGTTTGGGTCTCCTCTCACGCACGGGCTTAAGGCGCGGTCGCCGAGAGTCCGCCCACAGGTTGTGCCCCCTGGTGAGATTCGTTGGTTGATGAGCCATTGAACTCGTGGTTGACTATGGTTAAGTATGGTTAACTATGTTTAGAAATGGTTAACTTTGGACTTTGGTTGAAAATGGTTCATAATAGGTATAAGTTGGTTTGTAACCCACCTTTCATATCTTCAATGCCTGGTAGTTCTCCTAGTGGATTAACCTAAAGTAGCGATCCCTGGGGGGTTACCACTCTGTTGGATGTGCATCTCAACAAATCGCAAAGGATCAGGTTCACCAGGGTTAGTTTGGGACTAGTTCACCGGCCTTCTTACGGGCAATTTACCATGGTGCTATTGCAGTTATTACCCCTGCACATCCAAGTAGTGGTTGGTTCTGAGGGGTGAAGCAACCACTCAAAATAGTTGGTAGTGATTGATAGTGGTTGGTAAGAGTCCTCAAATCAATGCTGATGGATACTGGTTGAAAATGCTTGATAATCCTAAATTGAATAACGCTTGATGAGGGTTGATCAAGGGTTGATAATGGTGGATAATCTGGTGGGAATTGGTTGATAATATCAACCATTGATTCTGTTGGTAGTTGGTTGATAATGGTCGTTGTTTTTATTCTGGACTAGCTACCATCGGTCGATGAGGGGTCGCGATGGTGAATGCTGTGCAAGATTCAGGACAGATGATGATTGATCATAGGCGATAACAAGTAGCAATCAACCAGTCTCAACTCATTGACTATTTTGACTCTCATCCAGCGAATGAAGACCAACCATGTTTTTCGTGAGCTCAGTCGTCCAAACGCACGCGAACCAGTCGTGGGTGTTCACCAGTGACGAAGCATCATAGCTCCAGCCGAGGGTTGCCAGCCGTGGGTCCCATGGGGTACCAGTCGGGGATCAGCAGCTCAGGGCGACAGCTGGCCTTGCAGGTACGCAGAGCGCTTGAAGTTCCACGTGGACGAACTGCATCCGCGGCTAAGTTGGCCCCCCAGCACTGGAGCTGATGGTTGGGGTGAAGACCGCTGCCCTGTTGGCTGTTCACAACGTCGAAACAAGGTGGTCTTTAGCGAAATGAGAACTACTAACCGTGTTCGGCAATGTTTGTTGGCGATATATATCTTTTGCATCCGGTTCCATGGAAATGTATTCGCAATACTGTATCTCACCAGCAATTGTTAATGCTGCTTTCAATGTGGATTTCTGTTGGCCAGAGCCAGGAATCATGGAGAAAAAACAGGACTGTTCACAGCTTGTAGTGAAGGAGGGGGTCGGCAGGTGACACAACGACCTTCCCATGATCGTGGCTGTTTGTTGGCCATCTGTGGCACGTGCCGCAAGGTCATTGTGCCCTGAAATCTGTACCGTCACCAGCCATGGGCTTTTTTGATGGTTGGCAGTCAAGAGCTTGAATAAGTGAAGACTTCCCATCAGTCGTCATCCTGTTTGAAATTGATGGGTTATCCTCAGCCATTAGCGCTTAGTCGTGATTTCTAGTGGACACTTTTTCAGTGGCTAACAATGCCACTAGCGCTGCACTTCAGGATTCGCAGTCACAAGCAGCCATGCGTTCTACCTGATGGGTCAAGGTCTAATTGGCCAATGTGCAACATTATCACTTTATCATGATCATATGTTCTAAGAAACTGCAACTTATTTGGTTAATGACAGGGGATGTAGGGATTGATTATAGAGGTAGATAAAAGGGGATAAGAACGAACAATAAGCCTTATACGGTGGTTTCTCAAGTCATAGGGGTACCCCCAAAACGTTTGATTTATTACTTGTTAATTACCATAAACGATTCATGTTGGCTGATAACTGGAGGTATCCTTATTTTGAGAAACACCCATATATATTTTGTTAATGGTTGATCACAGTTTGGTAAGTTACCAAGCAGTTGACATTGATAGTTGAGAACCTTTATTGACCTCTAGTTTGACCATGGCATCAGCCAGCTTACTGTGATCATGGTTGTGTACAAGCTTGTGGTTGTGGTTGTTGTTTCTCTGCCGGTGTTGTTGTGAAATTGAATTGGAGTTTTGGTTGATATTGACGATTAGTAGTTATTTAACCATTCTTAGTGATATTACCTAATATTTTGATATCGGTTATCAAGCAGCAACTGTTGAATTTTTCCAGCAGTGCGGCCGAGGTGAACGCTGCAAGAATGCTACCTTGGACGTGTCGCTTGGATGTCACTGGTTGTTGATATCCATCGGGTCGCATCTGGGCAAGCCTAATATATTGCAGACCCAGAATTGCTGCAATTGCTGGCTTGGCTCTTCAACAGCAGTACTTATTGTTAGTAACCACTAGATACTGTAGATATTTATAGGTCTTAACGAAAGTCTATTGATATTGTCAACGACTGACAATGAAAATTGTCAATGAAAAAACTTACCAATCATAGTTGTTATTTATCTGTGATTACTGGCTTCTCGAACAACATTATCAACATTGTTGACACATCTTATTGACCAATTGAATTTGCATTAACCATCAACCAGTTTCATTGACCACTAGTTCAAGTCATTAGCATAAACCATGACCATCATCATCAATCATATTAATCAGCTTCCTTAAAACCATTGTCATTAGCAAATAACCAGTTTCCTCAACCATTTTCATCAACAACTATCATACAAAGTGCTGATGTTGGAGGATTCCTCGTAGCATCTCTTTTTCACAAGTGGTAGTCAGACCCGTCCAACCATTGATTCTTGGATGATATTCATAAGGTCAACCTGGAGCTAAGTCCATGGGGTTTCAGCTAGGCGGTGCCATGCTAGAGTAGCGGTACCACAATTTGTGTAGGTTGGAAGCAGTGTTGAACATTTTGCACATGGCCGGATATCACTTGCATGCCATAGAAATCACTGTGATATTATGTACAATAGTAGTCAATGAAACGAAGGAAGCCAAATTGGTGTATTCCACTTTTGAATTTACATTTAATATGCCAAGAAGGTAAGCTGGTACGCAGTCCGACTGTGCGATCCACATAGATATCATACATACATACATACATACATACATACATACATACATACATACATACATACATACATACATACATACATACATACTTACATACATACATACATACATACTTACATACTTACATACTTACATACTTACATACTTACATACATACATACATACATACATACATATATATATATATCTAGATACACGTACATATATACGTTCATTTATGTAAATATATATATATATTTAAAAAAATGAATACATATTATATTCATATATACATGTTGCATATGTGTGTGTGTGTGTCCATGAGCCTTCTTGCACCAAGTGAAGCTCTTCATCAACTTTACCTCTCAACAGATTGTGATCATCCTTTGCTGCTCAAAGTTGTTTTCACACCTTCATTCATTCTACTTGGAATGATGCTCCCCAATTTGAACAGCACTTGGCCGGTGCATGCAAAGGCACCATAGTTATCGTCCCTATTCTTGTTGGACTAGCAACATCATCTTGCCGTCTTGCATTTTACCAAGACAGTTATTCCAAATGGCATCCATGTATCGTAGACCAATGTGAATGGTCATGTGAATGTATACGTTGATAACCAATACTTTGCCGCTGCACATATTAAGCTTCATAGTAAGAGCACAATTACTCCGTTATCAATGTGTTTGTTTGTAACATTTTTTTGTAAGCCCTTGTCGTTCGTTGTGAATATATGTACCATTATACAGGAGCGTTACTTTAGTACTTAGTCATGTTCACCAACTTAGCTACAGGTTGGGGGGAGCGCATTGAACCAATGTGAAGCACAAACAAGTCATCAATGAACAACTTTCAACCAATTCAGCCCGTATGTCAGCAATCAACAATGTTGAATCATCACCCGGAAGCTCATTTGTGATAGATATTCATTGATGCTTGGCAATTGTTCTTGACCATTGACCATTTTTACCGCCGCAATTATCATGATAGTTGTTTTTGGTTTTCAATTATTGATTATTTACACTACTATCATCATAATACAAACTGTTCTTGATGACTATAACTATAACTAGTAAATACTAACAATGTGGTTGTTCTAGATGATAATCACCATTAGATTGAAACAGCACGGTGATAATACATTCCCTTATCAGGATCAAATCAAAGTATTGTCACCACTATTGATGTTAAGACGGCCCCCACTGAAGTAGCACCCACATTGAATATAACCGTCATCATTCAAAATGATGATTCTCACCACAACTTTGGCTTCATCAATATCATCGTTGCTGATGTTGCTGATCAAAGGATATGACGATTGCTTCGTTTACTGGCTTTTACCATCACCTTTGTTGGTGCAGTTATTTCCTTGATGATTACCAGTTCATTTATCAATCAGCCACAATAAAATCAAAACCATTAAACACCGCTATAGTCAACACGGTTGGTAATTCACCAGTTCCACCGATCAATCTACCATGGAACACCATTGCAAGCAACACCGTCGACACCATTCTCATCAACACCATTAGTAATCTCCCACTTCAACTGATAAATCTACCATTAGACACCAGTATAATCACCATCAACACCATTACAACACCATGAACTTCATAGGAGTGACCATGCCATGAACTTCATCTACCGACCTTCTAAAAACCCATTGGCGCGACAGCGCCCGAGTCCTCACCCCACAGCGCAGCAAGGCACGACTTGCGAGACGAGATCCTCAGCGCGGTGAGTTCTCGCAGGATGGCGGGCTTCGTGTTTCGGGGGAAGGGAGGCCGGGAGGTACCTCGTTCCCTTGAAACAACGGGGGAACTAGGCCAGGAGCGGGCCCCAAGCAGTGGTGTAACAAGGTGTAACCAAATGGTAGCCGTTGTCAATAGCCAACACCCAGTAACTTGGGGGTCATCATGGCTTTGGACAAAGCCAATATGGATAAAGCTGGACAACTCTTTGAACCCTTCACTAAGTATGGTCAGTGGTACCTTTCCCGCTGGGGTCCCAGAAATGAGGGAGATCTACATTGGAATCCGAGAAAGGTGCTCAGACCGAGGCTTTCCAATGTCGATTTTCCCATCCAGCCAAGGTGCTTATGAGGGAAATCGTTGGATGTATTCGAAGTATCCCAAGATCGATGGAATACCAAGATATGGCGAGCTGGGTCAATAACCAACAATAATGGTGGATGATAACATCACATAATAAGATACCCCATGAAATGGTCCCTTATGAAATGGGGAACCTTTACTCCTTATAAATTGCATTTCCAGGGTCACTGCATAAAGGAGACCTGGTTGCAGAAAGCAAAAAATGGACAAATTAGACCATGAACGGCATGGATTTGCTGGTACTTGCATTCTATAAAAACAGTGGTTTTCCATTTCATAGCCTTAAAGGCTCTAAATATCAATTGGTTGGGTTTGTTGGTAGGTGCATTCCATAAAGACATTTGGTAATTGCGTTTGGGTTTTGCATCCTGGTGTTTTGTTAAACCATACATTCTATAAAAAATATGCCTGGTCGTGGACTTTTCCGGTGCATGATGGCAGATGTTGGCTAGGCATTGTATAACAATTTGGCATCCAAGCACAACTGAAAGTTTGGAAGTTGGTAGGTCCATTTTATAAAGATAATGGTTTTTGATTTTGCTGACTTGGACACAGTTGGTCAGAGTAGTTTATAAAACAACTCGATGGAAAAGATGGAGGGGGCAGGGAAACTCAAAGCATTGCTGAGCATTTTTTTGCTAAAGTTCAGATCTATCTGGTCATGATGGTTGCAAAGATGAATGTCATCTCTGGGGCATTCCATAAAGGGGCTTCACCGATGAAGTAAACATTGTTCGATGTTTCTGCAGAAAACCGCGGGGAGCACACTCTTTTCTAGACTCAGTTTTGCAAACCGTTTCCTTCTTGGCCCGGAAACTTAGCTGAACGAAATCTCTTGCGACCTCGTTTCACCACATGTTTCGTTCACCTATTCCTTGCTTCTCTTCAAGCGGGTGTTCTACACCGTCGGAAACGCGAACGAAATCTCTTGCAAAAATGATTTTTCCATTTGCTTTACCAACAGTTGGCCCGAAAAAAGTTTCAAACAACTTTTCAATACATAGTTCCTACCATCTTTTTACTTGTCAAATAAGCTTAGCCAAGTTCAGATCTATCTGGTCACTAAATCATACAGAGTATGAGTATGGTTTTTTGTACAATATATGTCTAAAGATGAAAACAAACCAAAACAATAGAATGCAACAGCATTGCCAAAAAAACGCTATCAAGGGCAGTGGCCTAATGATGTTGCGAAAAACTTTCCATTGGTTGTTAACACAACTCGGGCAAACAATGCCTTCGAGCTGTGAACCCGCAAGTCCTGTCGGCGCAAGGGTCACTTCACTATAAAATGTCAAATGCTACCATTTATCTCCCCACCCATAATGTTATGTTGGTCCACCCATTTTATAAACCCTGATTTCCCGCGCGAAATGCTGAAGTCTCTGGCTGTCACGTGTCAGGCCTAAAATCATGGTTTCTCACTATAGATGGTTGTTCGATGTTGAGAAACACTCAGGCCCATCCAGGAGAATTGGTTCCGGGGAAGGGTCATTTCACAATAAAATGTCAAATGCTACCATTTATCTCCCCACCCATAATGTTATGTTGGTCCACCCATTTTATAAACCCTGATTTCCCGCGCGAAATGCTGAAGTCTCTGGCTGTCACGTGTCAGGCCTAAAATCATGGTTTCTCACTATAGATGGTTGTTCGATGTTGAGAAACACTCAGGCCCATCCAGGAGAATTGGTTCCGGGGAAGGGTCATTTCACAATAAAATGTCAAATGCTACCATTTATCTCCCCACCCATCATGTCATGTTGGTCCACCCATTTTATAAACCCTGATTTCCCGCGCGAAATGCTGAAGTCTCTGGCTGTCACGTGTCAGGCCTAAAATCATGGTTTCTCATTATAGATGGTTGATCGATGTTGAGAATCACTCAGGCCCATCCTGAAGAATTGGTGTCGGGGAAGGGTCATTTCACAATAAAATGTCAAATGCTACCATTTATCTCCCCACCCATCATGTTATGTTGGTCCACCCATTTTGAAAACCTTGATTTCCCGCGCGGAATGCTGAAGTCTCTGACTGTCACTGTCAGGCCTAAAATCATGGTTTCTCACTATAGATGGTTGATCGATGTTGAGAAACACTCAGGCCCATCCAGGAGAATTGGTTGCGGGGAAGGGTCATTTCACTATAAAATGTCAAATGCTACCATTTATCTCCCCACCCATAATGTTATGTTGGTCCGCCAATTTTATAAACTCTGATTTCCCGCGCGAAATGCTGAAGTCTCTGGCTGTCACTGTCAGGCCTAAAATCATGGTTTCTCATATAGATGGTTGGTCGTTGTTGAGAATCATTCAGGCCCATCCTGAAGAATTGGTTCCGGGGAAGGGTCATTTCACAATAAAATGTCAAATGCTACCATTTATCTCCCCACCCATAATGTTATGTTGGTCCGCCAATTTTATAAACTCTGATTTCCCGCGCGAAATGCTGAAGTCTCTGGCTGTCACTGTCAGGCCTAAAATCATGGTTTCTCATATAGATGGTTGGTCGTTGTTGAGAATCATTCAGGCCCATCCTGAAGAATTGGTTCCGGGGAAGGGTCATTTCACTATAAAATGTCAAATGCTACCATTTATCTCTCCACCCATCATGTCATTTTGGTCCGCCAATTTTTTATATCGTGATTTCCCGCCCAAAATGCTGAAGTCTCTGGCTGTCACTGTCAGGCCCAAAATCATGGTTTCTCATTATAGATGGTTGTTCGATGTTGAGAATCACTCAGGCCCATCCAGGAGAATTGGTCCCGGGGAAGGGTCATTTCATTATAAAATGTCAAATGCTACCATTTATCTCCCCACCCATAATGTTATGTTGGTCCACCCATTTTGTAAATCCTGATTTCCCGCGCGAAAATGTTGAGAATCACTCAGGCCCATCCAGGAGAATTGGTTCCGGGCAAGGGTCATTTCATTATAAAATGTAAAATGCTACCATTTATCTCCCCACCCACAATGTTCTGTTGGTCCACTCATTTTATAAATCCGTATTTCCCGCGCGAAATGCTGAAGTTTCTGGCTGTCACTGTCAGGCCCAAAATCATGGTTTCTCATTATAGATGGTTGATCGATGTTGAGAATCATTCAGGCCCATCCAGGAAAATTGGTCCCGGGGAAGGGTCATTTCACAATAAAATGTCAAATGCTACCATTTATCTCCCCACCCACAATGTTCTGTTGGTCCACTCATTTTATAAATCCGTATTTCCCGCGCGAAATGCTGAAGTTTCTGGCTGTCACTGTCAGGCCCAAAATCATGGTTTCTCATTATAGATGGTTGATCGATGTTGAGAATCATTCAGGCCCATCCAGGAAAATTGGTCCCGGGGAAGGGTCATTTCACAATAAAATGTCAAATGCTACCATTTATCTCCCCACCCACAATGTTATGTTGGTCCACCCATTTTATAAACCCTGATTTCCCGCGCGAAATGCTGAAGTCTCTGGCTGTCACTGTCAGGCCCAAAATCATGGTTTCTCATTATAGATGGTTGATCGATGTTGAGAATCATTCAGGCCCATCCAGGAAAATTGGTCCCGGGGAAGGGTCATTTCACAATAAAATGTCAAATGCTACCATTTATCTCCCCACCCACAATGTTATGTTGGTCCACCCATTTTATAAACCCTGATTTCCCGCGCGAAATGCTGAAGTCTCTGGCTGTCACTGTCAGGCCCAAAATCATGGTTTCTCATTATAGATGGTTGATCGATGTTGAGAATCATTCAGGCCCATCCAGGAAAATTGGTCCCGGGGAAGGGTCATTTCACAATAAAATGTCAAATGCTACCATTTATCTCCCCACCCATAATGTTATGTTGGCCCACCCATTTTATAAAGTCGAGGGCTCCACAAAATGCGGGGAAAAAATTTCACACATCCATCATTTTAGAAATCGCAATTGCTAGGCAAAGCCGTTTCTTGGTATTAATCACTTGGATAAAATTCAAGGCTGTCAAGGAAACACGCATTCTTCTTTAAGAACAGTAGCCCTAGACAGTCCAAGCTTTCCGCAGAACACATCAATGTCGTTTTTTTAGATGGTAAACTTGCCACGTTTTCGTGTGGGCATTTTAATGCAAAACGTTTGAATGCTTCAAGCCGCAGAAGTCCCCGGAAGCTTTGCGGAAGTGGCATATGATTGTTTTTCAAGCTTCGGGGAAGCTTGCGAAAGCTTTTTGTAGCAAAACTGGCTTCGCGGAAGCCACCGTACCTACACTGGAAGCTGCGCGAAAGCTTTGGCGGAACCTGGAATAATTGCCGATCAAATGATAAAGGAATAAAAACATTTTTTATCTGAAGATTTGTTTTATTACGAAAGCCAGCCGTCAGGCAAGGCTGAATTTTTTTTGCGAGCAAAGCGAGTGAAGGGGGTCCGGGGGGTGCCCGCCCAGGGGACACATTTGGTGGCAATAGGGTGGGGGAAATGGTTTTTGGGCGGGCACGGTTTTGCAGTGCGTACCGAACGGGCTTGTGAGGCGAAAAAGGGGGGTTGGATGAGGCGGCGATGCGGTAAAACGCAGGGTTTTTGTATGTTTTGGGAGGCCGGCATATTGAAGCCAGCAGCAGGAAAGCTGGAAAAAGCCAAGGTTTATGAGGGCTCCAGTGGAAAAGCGGGGTGAAAAATATGGTAAAAACCGTGGAAATATACACGGTTTGAGCTGGCCGAAGGTTGGTTCCATGTTGAACGCAGCTTGGCGTGGCATAGGTCGATGTTGGACCCCGAGTGTGTCATAGGTCGATGTCGAGAGGCAGGTGCGATAGGGTGGGGGCAATAGTTTTTGGGTGGGCACGGTTTCGCAGTGCGTACCGGACGGGCTTGTGAGGCGAACCGGGAGGTTGGATGAGGCGGCGGTGGAAAAAAATCGGTAAAACGCAAGGCTTTTGTGGGTCTTGGGATTTCGGCAAAGGGGAGCTAGCAGCGGGAAAGCTGGAAAAAACTAAGATTTTTGAGCGCTCGAGGAGACAAATGGTGGAAAGACCACGTTGTTTTGAAAAATGTGGGAAAAATCGCGGATGCAGTTCTGCTACGGGTTCTGGCTTTCGTTCCCCCCTTCCCAGGTGTCTCCATCGGCCTAGCCTTGGCATTTTATAGAGAAAAACCTTCAGAAGCAGTTTCTTTTTCAGATGTTGGCAAATCATTTTATAAGGAAATAACATCCTACAACAAAAATCGTGGCATGTCTTGGCCCAGTGATTCCATAAAGGGCATTTGAGCTTGGGGATGCTGCGACTCGTTTTGCCGTTTCTTGGCTTCTCATTTTATTAAAAAAATTTGTGTGCAACTGACTTGGTGTAGTTTATGCTGGAACCTGGTGCTACCAATTTATAATGGGTTTCCCTCCATTCAAGAACCATTAAATTAGGTAGCCCAATGTTGGACCTCAGACATTATAAAACAGCTGGCTTTACATTTTATAAGTCTGAACCTGCTGGTTTTTCATTTTATAGGTTTGAGCCTGATGGTTTTGGACTTCATAAACTGGTACATGTTTATGCACTGGTATGTAAAGCATCTGGGGGGCATATAATAAGCAACAATAGTAGTGAAAACAGCCAACCTGGTCAACCTAGGATGATCTGACTATGGGTCAAGCAGTTAACCAGCCAACTAATGGAGGATTTACCAACAATCATAAGGGAAAACAGCCTGGTGAATGATGGGGGAAGCAGGGGCACAAGGGACCCACAGCCTCATGGGCTCAATCCACCGATGGTCGCGCCAGGAGATCGGGCACGTTGGCCAAGGTCAAAGCTGAGCCTGGGCGAACTCGCCTGGGCGGGTGAAGGGATGGTGGCTGTGGAAGATCCACCAGAAATGGATCATAAAGGGATGGGTTTCCAGGGTTTCCTGCATAGGAATATGGTGATTTTCCATTGCCATGTTGAATTACTGGAGTGTAAGTCAGGTTTTCGAACTTACAAACTCCAGCGGTTAAACAAGGAGCGGTTGCTTACACACTTACAAATCAATTACTTGTGAAACTACTAGCAATGGTGGCTACTGTACTACTTGTGAAACTGAGTCAGTTTGAGCTGATGAGTCGGGTTGATGGTGGTTCATACTGTAGTTTGTGAAACATATCAGCTTGTGAAACTAAGATGCCTTGGAATAATACCATAGCATACCATGATTAATTTCCCTTTGATTTGTGATTCATGGGCAAGCCATTAAACCATTATTGACCACTAATCAACCTTGTGATTAATCACCCATTCACAACTGATGAACCATGATGATTCACTAATGAACCACTATCTAACCATGGCTTACAAGTAATCAAGCTTAGTCAACCATGGTTTTTAACAAAACATGATCTAATCAAGATTGATTAGCCATAATTAACCACTACTTGACCATGGCTTACAAGCACCACCCAGATGATGTTTGGTGCTGACGACCACGCGGTGGCAGCAGTTGGCCATCCCCGGAAGAGTTCAGACGACGCCTTTGTCTGGGCGTCTGCGATGGTGAACTGATGTTTAGCCATCAAGTTTCGTTGATGGCTGAATGATGGTTTCTCAAAACATGGGACCCCAAAAATGGCTGGTTTATTACTAAACCTGGCTAACAAAGGATGATTTGGGGGGTCCCCTATGACTTGAGAAACCACCAAATGATGCTGAAGTGATGGTGTTTTGGAACCCCAAACAATTGGTTCATTACTATGAAATACTAATCAACACCACAAAAAACACCATAATTAGCCATGAACGACTATCAACCATTGAAAAAACATTACAACCATAGAAAAAAACATTACATTGTTATAACCATCAAAAAAACATTACAACCATTAAAACAACATTAATCAATGCCAGTTTCGTTTTTTCCGATCCAGCAATCCGAGCTGAATCGCCAGCTCGGGGAAGGGCCGATCTCATGATCAGCTCCATCTCATCTCACCACCCAAGGACATGCGGCAGCGCACAGCGGACTATGAGCAGAAGAGGCGAGGGGTTCTGCTGGGACATGCAGCGGCTGGGGTCCCGGGAAAGCGACTTTCGCGCGATGTTTGTAGAGTTTTTATAGGGATTTGTATCCATCAAGAATCAATAATCAATAATCAAGGTGAAATAATCATAATCAATGGTGAAAGGGGATAATAATCATAATCATAATCATTTACTATGGTTGAAGAGGATAATAATCAATAATCATGGTGAAACAACTACTGCTTGGTGGTTTGATGGACATTTTGCGCTGATTTTCCCAAACGTGATCATCAGCAAATGGTTGGTTGACTCATATTTTTCATGGGGTTGAAACCACCAACCAGATGAACTATGATGAACGAACTCCTGATTTACTGTAAATCATATAGTTGATCACCACCACCACCATCACAACCCAAAGTATGTGTAGCCTTTTCACAAGACCCAAGTGAAGAGATACACAAAGAGTGATGTTTTTGTTGCAAGGGATCCGGAAACAAGCACAACACTATCATTTGGTAACCTGCTCGTGCATGAGACGTAGACAAACACGTATTTAAACGAAACACAAGTCGTGAAGAGGGTGAGCTTTGATTTGCTAGCGGTTATATAAACGAATCGTTCGCAGGCCGCCAACTACAATTCACATCAGCTTCAAACTCAAGGTTAGTGGAATTGTCGCGACTTCCATCTTTTCAACCCAACTTGGGGGCATGATTGTCTAGTCATTGAGTCACATATGGTGGTTTCTTGAAATAGGGAACCCCAAAAATTGGTTGGTTTATTATCAATAAATGGTCACTAAAGGATGGTAAACTGGGGGGTGCCCCAAACTGACTTGAGAAACCACCGTGTTGGTCTTATTGTTGCTTAGTTGTTGCTTACTGACCCCTATTAATCACTAGGATCTTTTGTACAACCATATAAAGATCATTGAACATCATATGATCACCATACCCTCTCGTTGGATCTCAGTGGTTGAACCCGTGATCAACACCAAAAAATCTGTGGGCATCGGAATTGGATGGTTTGTCAGGCTGGCGAAGGAAGCGCCCGTAGAGGCGTCGGGAGTTGGGTCAACGGCTTGGACCCTAAAGATGAAAGGTTGATTGATAGAGAGTAAATGGCGAGCTGGGTCAAGCAGTTAACCAAACAACCAATGGTTAATGGTTCATAATAGGGGATAACAACTAGCAACTATAGGGATATACCAGCTATATATGGCTATGGGTCAAGCAGTTAACCAACCAATTTCATAGGGGATAATGACCAACAAACTATAGGAAAAAACAATGGTTAATGATGGGGGAACCAGGGGTACACAGTTTTGACCCACAGCCAAATAGGGTAATCAAGAGAGTAAGTTACCAGTCAATCAATAGTGATTACAGAGGGTAAATAGGGTAATTGTTAGTGATTACATAGGTTATTGGACTATTGATTGAGTAAATAGGGTAATCAATAGTGAGTGATTGCAATAGTGACTACATAGGGAAAACTGATAGTGATTACATAGGGAAGTTCATAGTGATTACATAGGGTAATTGGCTTGTTACGTTGGGTTGATTAATAGTGAGTACTAAAGGTAAAAGGTTGATGAATAAATCAACCTACCATACAAGGTGGGCCCCGTTCATCGGCTATAGCCGTTGGGTAATAGCTAGGCTTTTTAACTACCAGTTATGGTAGATATAAGAATAGTTAAATGGCCTTATCAAGCAAGTTGCTGGGTGGGGCACCTTGTAGGAAAATTGAATACTTTCCCTAATTTACAAATCACTTACTCCATATTAAAGTTGATTCATAGTGCGCAGATAGGGTAATTGGGTCGCTACCTTCACATTGGGGAAACGGCACAGCAATAATTGAATTGGGCAACAAATTGGGGGTGGATTTGGCTAGCAAGAATTGTCAATAGGGTCGTTCACAAGTTGGTGAGTTGGCTGGTCAATCTGATTGGTGTTGCACTGTAGCAACTGCGATGCTGGCACCACGGTAACTCCCGTTCCTCTACGCATTTTATATGTTTTTTTTAAAACTCAAAACGCATTTTACATGTGTGTTTCGTTCCTACTTGAACAAGATATTCTTTATTTCGCATAGTTCAGAGTTGCCAAATGGGTGTTTCTCGCAATAGGGGACCCCCCAAATAATCCACTATGAACAATTTAGTTATTGGTAATAAACCATTGATTTTTGGGGTACCATAGTTTGAGAAGCCACCATATTTAGATATGTAGTAGGTATATCCCGTATTGTTGTTGCTTATCATCCCCTACTATCAACCACTATAGTACCCGTTTTCACGGCTGCGAAATCTTGGGTGTGACCCTGAGAAAATCCCAGGTCACTGGGCCTTCAAAGCGGACTTGTCCAACAGCTCCAGTTGTTCAAAATACATCCCGAGCAAATACTGTCGCCTACCTACATCTTATATGATCTATCTATATGAAAAATATATACATATATATGTATATCCATCATCCATTCACTCATTCATACTCATTTTAGTGGGCATTGAATTTGCACAGTTTACCAAAGTGTCTCTGTAAGTCCAAGTTGACACCAGATGTCACTAGCACAGCTTTGAAATAAGTGGCTACAATGACTCCACCTCCTTTTTTTCCAAATACGGCACCGTGAGAGATTTAAGTCGCTCTACAGTTGAAAAAAGTTCCTGTGGGAAGTAGCAGGGCAGGGGGATTCTTCATGTATCAAATTCAATCCTCTTTTGCACCTTGACAATTGAGTAGCTTGCCTCTTTCGGAGCAATTAAATGCTATTTATACATAGCATATTTTGTATTGTTGCTTGCACATCTAATCTTATTCGATGTGTAATTTTTGTGTTCTCGTCTCTTCTCGTTTCTTTTGATGGGCCTCAGAGTTTTGGCTAAGCAAGACCAACGACAAGACTTCAGGCAACTGGTACGACAAGCACTGCGACGTTGCCAGTTGCCGTTGCCACCGTGGCCGAGAATGTGCCTTGCAAAGAGAATTTGTGAATTGCTATCTTTGCATTTCCATTGCTGTCTCAAATCTGATCGTTTGGTCGTGTTGGTGATGGTTGATTGGCATATTTTTGGCAAGGGTTATCGCAGCATTTGCTTGCTGTAAGATGCTGTCAATAGCACGAATGAATAAACATGAACAAACAACGATAAACAGTCCCTTTTGAGGTGTCGCAGTGTCGCAAGCATCAGCTGATTATACCCAAGGGCCCAAGGTGACTACAACAGCTGTGAAACAAATGACTACAATGTCTCCGCCTCCTGTTGTTCCAAATACGGCACTATTGGTGGTTTGAATTGCTCTATATAGTTGAAACATGTTGAAATATGTTCCTGTGATCATAGTTTGGAAGTAACGAGAGGCTTCTTAGTCAAATTCAGTACCTTTTGCATGTCTACATTTAAGCAGATTCCCTCCTTCAGTCTCCTTTGTCCTCGTTCGAAGGAATCAAATTAATGCTATTTATACATAGCATACTAAATCTTGTTTGACGTGTAATTTTCATTTTCTCCTCTCTTCTCGTGCCTTTTGATCGGCCTCAGAGTTTTGGTTGAGACCAACGACAAGACTCGAGGCAACTGCGACAACAAGCAGTTCAATCTTGCCAGTTGCCGTTGCCACCGTGGCAGAGAATGTGCCTTGCAAAGAGAATTTGTGAATTGCAATCTTTGCTGTCTCAAATCTGAACGTTTGGCAGTGTTGTGAGCTGTCGCTATCCATATCCCCCACTGGCGGCACAGCGAAGGCAACCCTTGCATCCACGAGCCTGTCGCCATCCACGAGCGGATCGTCAGAAACGGTGCCTTGGCACCGCTGCGAAGAGTTTGAAAGCAAGGTGCAGGTGCTGTTCGCCTGGTCATCAGCAGGTCTTCAATCTCGGCAATGTGATTTTTGTCGTACATGATTCACAATCATTTGTTGCCTTCGTTTGGTTGTGACTTGTCATTGTTTCGCAGCTTTTGCTTGCTGTAAGATGCTGTCAGTAGCCCAAACGAATCTACATGAACAAACAACGATAGACAGTGCCTTTTGAGGTGTCGCAAGCACCAGCTGATGATACTCAAGGTGACTACAACAGCAGTGAAACAAACTACGATGACTCACCTTCTGTTTTTTCAAGATACAGCACTTCGAGTGATTCAAATCGTTCTGTATACTTGAGACATGTTGAAATATGTTCCTGTGACTTTAGTCTGGAAGTAGCAGGGGGATGCGCATTGTACGAAATTCAGTACCTTGTGCAATATCTACAATTAAGCACATTCGCTCCCTTATTTATACCCAGCATACGTAGAGTGTTGTTTGCATACCTAATCTTGTTTGATGTATACTTTTCATGTTCTCGTCTCTTTTGATGGGCCTTGAAGTTTTGGCTAAGCCAGACCAACGACAAGACTTGAGGCAGCTGGGACCACCAGCAGTTCAACCTTGCCAGTTGTCGTGGCCGCTGTGGCAGAGAATGTGCCTTGCAAAGAGAATTTGTGAATTGCTATTTTTGCTGTCTCAAATCTGATCGTTTCGGCGTGTTTGGGTTGTTTAGGATGGTTGGTTGACCAGCATGTTATAACTACCAACCAGTATTGAATATTTGAAGGAATCACATTCATACTTTCTATACATTGCACACTTGTATACATTTGTATTGTTGTTCGCAGACCTAATCTTGTTTGACGTGTAATTTTCATTTTCTCATCTCTTCTAGTGCCTTTTGATCGGCCTCAGAGTTTTGGTTGAGACCAACCACAAGACTTGAGGCAACTGCGACAACAAGCAGTTCAACCTTGCCAGTTGCCGTTGCCACCGTGGCAGAGAATGTGCCTTGCAAAGAGAATTTGCGAATTGCAATGTTTGCATTTCCATTGCTGTCTCAAATCTGAACGTTTAGCAGAGTTGTGAGCTGTCGCTATCAATATACCCTACTGGCGGCACAGCTAAGGCAACCCTTGCATCCACGAGCCTGTCGCCATCCACGAGCGGATCGTCAGAAACGGTGCCTTGGCACCGCTGCGAAGAGTTTAAAAGCAAGGTGCAGGTGCTGTTCGCCTGGTCATCAGCAGGTCTTCAATCTCGGCAATGTGATTTTTGTCGTACATGATTCACAATCATTTGTTTCCTTAGTTTGGTTGTGACTTGTCATTGTTTCGCAGCTTTTGCTTGCTGTAAGATGCTGTCAGTAGCCCAAACGAATCTACATGAACAAACAACGATAGACAGTGCCTTTTGAGGTGTCGCAAGCACCAGCTGATGATACTCAAGGTGACTACAACAGCAATGAAACAAACTACCATGACTCACCTTCTGTTTTTTCAAGATACAGCACTTCGAGTGATTCAAATCGTTCTGTATACTTGAGACATGTTGAAATACGTTCCTGTGATTTTAGTCTGGAAGTAGCAGGGGGATGCGCATTGTACGAAATTCAGTACCTTGTGCAATATCTACAATTAAGCACATTCGCTCCCTTATTTATACCCAGCATACGTAGAGTGTTGTTTGCATACCTAATCTTGTTTGATGTATACTTTTCATGTTCTCGTCTCTTTTGATGGGCCTTGAAGTTTTGGCTAAGCCAGACCAACGACAAGACTTGAGGCAGCTGGGACCACCAGCAGTTCAACCTTGCCAGTTGTCGTGGCCGCTGTGGCAGAGAATGTGCCTTGCAAAGAGAATTTGTGAATTGCTATTTTTGCTGTCTCAAATCTGATCGTTTCGGCGTGTTTGGGTTGTTTAGGATGGTTGGTTGACCAGCATGTTATAACTACCAACCAGTATTGAATATTTGAAGGAATCAGAATTTTGCTTGTTATACACGGCATTTTTTAGATTTGTGATTTATGTTTTTTTCTTTGAGCGGTCCCTTCTAAATGGCTTTTTGAGCATGACTACCAATTGGGGTTGTTCCGTTCCTCCAGCACCATCCGAATGGTTGGAGCTGAGGTAACTCCTGTGGCACAGGAAGCTGAACCGCAGATGTCGACCACGGTGCTTTGGCTGCAGATCCCGTGAGTCTTTCGGCCGCGATTCCGCAACGAGGTAGAAAACCCGGTGGTTTTCTGCAACTTGCCACCTGTAATCTTTGTAACTAATTCACGCCAATAAGTGGAGGACACCATTTCAGATCCTGTGGTGAAGTTGCCGTAGATCCGAGTTGGCGATTTGTTGAATCCACCGCATAAAACACCGGAGGAGAACGGCAGCCACCGCCCAGCTGAGGTCGCAGCTGTGAACCAGACAACGGAGTCGAGCGCTTCTCCGGTGGTTGACAACGCAACAGCTGGAGCTGAGAATGTGTCTTGCCGAGGTCTCTCAAGCCATCGGGAGCCCCCCCAAATGGTTGGTTCATTCATGTGTGTTACTAGAAGTGGTTCCTATTGGATGATTTAGGGTCCCATATTTCGAGAAACACCCAAATGTGGCTTTCTCAAAATAGGGAGCCTCGAAAATTGTTGGGTTAATACTAGAAATGCTCAACATTGGATGATTCGGGGGTACCCGGCTTTTAAGATACCCTAGATGAACGATAAAGTCAAACCCTTACTTAGTTTTGTCGCCCCGCACCCCCAAATTTCAATGTAACCTCAACAAACCTGAACATACAGATCGTTTCTACACATATCCTGACAAAAGGGTCTTGTACAATAGGTTCTGCAGAGATTCTGTGAAGGAGATCTTGGATGCCTGTACCATTGCCAGCCAGCAATGATACAAATCCATCTGCTTTCAAACAGCTCAATCCCAAACTCTCTGATTGCCATTTCAGACTACTATAAAGTCCTTTCGTGTGATATTGCTTAACTATGCTTAACTCCAAAAGGCATTTCCGTCCTGTCATTTCTTTGCTTGCTTGATCTTACTCTCTATTTTGGGCTACTTGTAAAGCAAAGGATAAGGGCCTGCCCGACTACATACTGCAATCTTGCCGCGCCGCATGTCTTGCGTTGCGCCATGTGCTTTCATGGGCTTGCCAATTCCCTCAACTGCTGAAGACACGGTGGACTGCGACGACATTTTTCAGAGGGTCCCCGTCGGCTGGCTGACTTTGATCGAAGCTCCTGAGTAGACCTCCCAACTCCCATGCCCGTGTTGCACCGCAGGTTTTCACTTGTTACTTTTTAGATCATGAAGCAATGCCCGCATCTCTATAAGGCCAGGTCCACTTGCAGAGTTTTATTGCAAGACATTGCGTGTGGAAGACTGTCATTTTTTCAGGCATGGGTTTGTTAAGATCATGTGTGACTTTAGCCAGTCTTTGTCTCAAGGCGCTTGCCCACCCAAGCATTGGATCGTGCTCCTCACAGCCATGCCGCCAAAGCCCTTGCTGACGAATGCCTTCAAGGATGTCTCTGCGCACGAAAGAAGAGATGATGCGCCGTATGCATGGGGAAGGCCTGGGTGTCAAGAAGATAGCTTCTGCCACCGGACGCTCCACGGACACTGTCTCCAAGCATGTGTTCAAGAAGCACCTCAAGAAGGCCCCCAAAGGGTTGTACTGTGGCGATTGGAGCAGTGACGTGCAAGAAGGTGGAGAAAGTTTACTCAAAACTGTTGCGAGAATGACAGCTCTGTGAAGTCCTTGGGCTGTGCATTCTGGCAACGCGGAATGAAACTGGCAGCGGCTTTGCGGAACATTGCGCCGCGTGGGCCATCAAAAGATGACCCGTGTGCCCATGCTGGTTGGCCCCGCCAAGTCCGCGAAGTCAACCAGTGTGCTGCCAGTTGACAGCCTCTTCGGATTCAGCCGTGTGTTTCACAAGCCGGCGTTGCACCTGTCCTCTGCGCTGAGGAACCTATTGAATGACAAGAGGTACATGTTCTGAGACGATGTTCGTCCCGTCAAACATGGTGTGAAGACGGTGCCGGTTGCAACCTTCCTGAGCTTGTTCCAGGGCCAGCCATTTGAAGTACAGATGCCGCAATCATTCATGATGGGAACTTGGACTTCGAGTGGCGTCGGGGATGTGTCATGACAGCCAAAGCCGATGCCTTGCGGGCGCCGCTGGACGGTGTGGATGCAGAGTCAGAGTACATCCGTCATATGAAGAGCCGCCTGCTTTTGTCACCATGCTCGGCCACCAAAGCCAAAGTGCAGAGTCTGAGCCAAGAACTCGTGCAGTTAGGGGCAGTGCGCGCGCAGGAGCTCCATGCGCTCAATTGGCGTAACCGGAGCACGTATCAGTGCTTGCTGCCTCTTGATCCAAGGGAGAAGGCTTCTGAAGCTTGGCCGCATGCGAGGCGCAGGGTGGCGCGAGTCAGCGCCAAAGTTGAACGCGTCCAAGACTTCATGGCCAATGCTAACCTAGCAACTCTGAAGTTGCGGCCACATATCTGCTCTGGTGACAAATCTTCTGTTCAGATGTGGATGTTTGTGTGTCTACTCTCCCCGCCCTGGACCGCAGATGAATGGTAAAATCAAACCCTTACTTTGTCTTGTCGCCCCTGCGCCCTCAAATTTCAATGTTGTTTTTGCGCTTTGGGCTTGAGACGGGTGGACAAAAAACCAAGCCCCCAACGCCAAGGCAAGTATACGGTGTTGCTTAACGTTGACATTGCGGGCGCGGGGTTTTCTCCCATATCAGCTTGTGGGGGTGGATTTTTTGTCCATCTATTGTATTACCAAATAGCGTGGCCGTAAATGGCGATCTCAATCTCAATGGTTCCATTTTTTACAGGAGACTTGGACAAGCCAACTTAGTAACGAGCTTGTAGCTATTGGTAATAATTTAGCAGAAGTGGCCCGTACCGTTCTGAAAGGTTGTAACCATGGCTTTTAACCCGTTTTTTAATTTCAATGATTGTCCCAGTTCTCGCTAGCTAGCTTCGGGGCACTTGGTACGAAACCAGTCATCCAACGTAAGAAATTGATGGTTTTCTAATGTTCTCAATCTTTTGGTGGTCTGGCAATGAAGATCTGGCATTGGCGAATCGCGATTGGCTGTTCTTGCATTTCAACCCAACCACTATTAAGTGTTGGTTTTGTTGATTACGGTCAACCACCGTCAATTATTTCAAGGTAAATCGTCGTTAACCACTCTTCATAGTTTCACTTGATTCTACATCCAAGGAGTCGGGGCAGTGCTGCTGGTTGTGCTGGTTCTTTACCGGCAGCGCGTATGGTTACCTGCAATGAGCAATGAACACGGGCCCTTTTTACTTGATTGGGCAATCATATTGATGATGTGATGAACGATTTATTATGATTATATGTTTGTTGTGGTCAATGATATAGTGGATGGTTGAGCAGGCTCTTGTGTTTCCCAAGTGCTTATCATATTATCAAGTACAAAAATAGCTGATGATAATTTTTGGTATCATTTGGTATTTGTTGTGTGCACATCTACTGAAATCTAAGGAAACTTGTTGTAATATGATATATATGTATAGGTTCGTATATATATATATATATATTTATTTATATATATTTACATATTTTTTTACTTCTATCTATCTGTTTTCATTTTGATATATTTACATAAAAACCTAAACACCATATAAATAAATAAATGAATATATATATATATATTTATATTTAAATATTTTTATGTAAATCATTTTTGTGTAAATGTAAATTTCATTTTTATATATTCATTTACTGTTACGTAACTAACTATGTATATATATTTCATGAAATATGTAAAGATTACGTAAATTTTTTGCACAGCTGATAAACCAAAACATTTTGCAAAGGATTGTCAAAACCGCGCATGGGAACACTTCTAAACCGCCCAGTGTAGTGAAATTCCGTCCAGCTAGCATTTTTAACGAACCCACTAAAAAACAGGTTCTTTGAATCTATGTGGACATTTTTGCAAACATACATGCATCAGTATGCACCATTCACAAACACACCTTTGTTTCAGTGCATGCATATTCGAACATAAATTTTGCAATTTCATGATGCATATTACACATGTTTGTACATATCATACTGATAATAAACATACCATTACAATCATATATATACTTTTCTCTCTCTCAATATATATTTATATAAGTATTTGCAAACATATATTTTGGGAAATTTATATATATAAATCTACTTGTTCAAATATGTATATTACATTCACCTATTTTAGATATACACACATCAATACTCTGTATATGGGTACATAGTGGCCAACATACAAAAATATTGTAGCCAATGTTTGAATTTACACCCAGAACATCTACCTCCAAATATGCATTCATGTATTCGTTTACACTTCTACCCCTTCGTTGCGCCAAGGTCAGCGCTGAAAAGAACAATAACGGGTCGGCAGAGGCTGGGCACATGTGGCTGGTGGCAAATCATCGGCTTGGAAACACGGAAAGTGGTGGGAAAGTCGTGGTCAGCGGGGGGTTCTCAAGCAGCAACATGTAGCTATAGTTTACAGGGCTATATAGATATGATTGATAGTGGCTAAGACTGGTTTTGTATGGTTTCTCAAGGGATACTATAGTTTCAGTGGTTTTAGAAGGTTTCATCAGGGGATTAACTTGTGGTTGATTTAGGGGGTAGTAATCAACAACCAGACCAACATGGGGGTTTCTCAAGCTGTGGGGGGTCCCAATTTTGATATTGGATGATTTGGTGGTACCCCCTATTTTCAGAAACTATTTAATCATGTTTGCATCGGTGAACACTCTGAACTAAGTGCCATGATTTGGAATCAATTGAAGAACTATAAAATCTATTGACCTTCACTACTCATTCTCAATCACGATATCTAGCCATCACCGTCAAATATTGACCATTCACTACTTCACCATGATTGCCGAAGATCCTATCACCACAATGATTGTTTTCCATCACTTCGCTTTCCCAGGTTCTCTAGGGGGGGTGCGGGTGCCATTGCTGCCAATCGCCAACCATTAATCAGAATCAAAACTGTTCAATAACCAGAATCCATGCGCCAATAGCAAGCCATTAGGCATCATATAACCAGTCATTAGGCATCACCAATCAACCAACCATCACGCCCTGGCCATTTGGCTCGTACCACCGCCGCCGCCCTTCACACATGCCAGGTGGCGAATGGAACAGAGCTTCTGAAGAAGCAACAGGAGGGCGCTCATCACAGCCGTGCTGGTGATGGCTATATGGTGGTTTCTTGGTGGTTTCATATATGGCTTTATATCATGGTTTTTATATGTTTTTCCTGTGGTTTTAATATGGTTGTGTATGGCTTTAACTGGTTTTATATGGTTTTTATAAGGGATTGACTATAGTGGTTCATAGTTGGGGAGAATAACCAGCAATGAGACAGATGTGGTGGTTTCTCAAACCATAGGGGACCCACAAAATACAGGGTTTTATTACTATAATTGCTAATAAAGGATGACTTAAGGGGGTCCCCTATTTTGAGAAACACCCAAAATATCAGGCCTTATGATGGCTTCATGATGCATAGTGATAGGCTTCTTAACGTTATTTCAGGGAAATTATCAATAGTGATCATTGACGACGGTAAACGACAGGCTTAATTAATCATCATATTTTAAGGATTCTGATCAATGATGATGTCAGCGTTTGGCTTAACATTTCAACTGTGTCTCGTCAATAATCACCATTGATGGATGATGATGGTCAGTATTAAGCTTTATCATGCCTGATAAGGAATATCGATGGATGATGATGTTTGATGTTATGCCTCATCATGCTATATAATGAACGATAGCGGTGATCGTTTATGTTATGGACAATACAGCGAAATAATGTCGTCTTCGTAGTTCATGATCATGGTGAATGATTTGCTTCATATGGTAATGCCATGGTGAATGATGGCTGGTGATGGTGAATGATATGGTTGTTGTGGCACGGGTGATGGCTAATGATAGACTTCACATGTGTGCCTACAATAGACAAACGGGAGTGAGGATGGTGAATGATGTTGTCAATGTGGTTTTGCCATGGCAAATGATGGTTGGCAATGTTTTCTGATGGGCAAATTAACGCTATTTAGCTGGATAATGATGGTTCATCATGGTTCATGGTAGTTTGGCGCTTTGGTTGATATGGTGAACTGTGGTTGATGATGAATGATGTGCTTAATGATACTGTAATGTTTTGGGTTTCTTGAATGGAACCTGATGATGATGATGATGATGATGATGATGATGATGATGATGATGATGATGATGATGATGATGATGATGATGATGCTGATGGTGATGGTGATGGTGATGGTGATGGTCATGATGATGATGATGATGATGATGATGATGATGATGATCATTATTATTGTCGTTATGATCATGATTCTGATGGTGAATTTCATGCTTACTTACCTTTGAATGATGGTTAATTATGGTTCACAAGTTCCCTAGCAACCGGCCAGTGATTGTTGTGGCACCTGGTAAAGAGTTGGTTTGTCGTGAGAATCCGTGGTAGCCATCAACGCTTGCAATACCAGGGATCCGACCTTACCCGACATGGCAGTCCCTAATCTGGAAGCGATAAATCACCACTTTGGATAGGTGAACCCATCATATGGATTTTCCACGCAACCAGATTAGAAACTACCAAAGTGTACCCAACGGAGTATGGCCATGAAATTGTTGGTGGTGAACCCCCTCAGCTGATTGCTATTGACCCATGTCCGTTACCCAACCTTCTACAGCTCATGTGTTCAAGTCTCACCCCAACAGCCTGAGGACATTGCCAGAGAAAAGCAGGTTGGGGCTCTCACTGGTGCTGGTGCATTGGGTCCCTGATGGGGCAGCTGTTTTTGGATCAACATTTCATGATAGTTGGGGTGCTTTGGTTGATGTGGTGATACCGCGCTAGAATGTGACTGACGATGGTTAACAAATGTTAATGATTTGCTTAATGATAGTGCTGTGTGTTTCTTTCATGGACCCATGATTTTGATTTGGCTATGGATCAAAACCCTGTACCCCTGGTTCCCATCATTAACCATTGTTTTCCCTATCATTGTTGCTTGATATTGGTGGTTAATATTGACCCATACCCATTTCAGTTCGACAACGTGCGGATGATATCTGGGGCACCGAGACCACACGCCGAACAACGGCTTCCCCAAAGAACGCCTCCCTCGCGGAGATCATCACTACAGATCAGTTCGACCACGTTTTGAAGACTCTGGGCCCGAGCGCAGGGTGCAAATCTGCGACTTGAAAGCTCATGTTCAACGGATTAGGAACATGTGTTTTCTAGATGTCGCAATTAATGGTTGATAATTGCGGATAATGGTTGATTTAATTAGCCCAGTTGGTTGATCAGATCATGTTCAACGGATTACCGTTCTTGATTGGGCCCCCCAATCTGATCCAATCGGCTGGTGTTTTGGCACTTGGAATGAAAATCTGTGTGATGAATCGCAGGTAATGTCAAACCCAAAGGATCAGACCCTAGTTTCAATGAAGGTGATGCAAGCGAAAGTGGCGGCCTGACATTTCACCTTGGAATTGTTTGATGGCTGTGGGTCAAAACCCTTAGTCCCCCTGGTTCCCTCATCATTAACCAGGCTGTTTTCCCTTATGATTGTTGGTAAATCCTCCATCAGTTGGCTGGTTAACTGCTTGACCCAGCTCGCCAGATCAGCCTTGGATCATCCTGGATTGACATCACTACTTACCATTGATGGTTTTTCGAACTCCTGCGAATCGATGAGTTGGTCATCGAACGGCAGTGTGTGGCAGGGGTTCGTCCGTGACAGGATTCTTCAGGTTTCTGGTAGGGTTAATGATGATTACACTCCGGTAAACTAACCTGGCAATGGAATATTTTATAGCGAAACCCAGGGAAAACACCAATAAATGGTGGATTTTCCATTGCCAGGTTAGTTTACCAGAGGGTAGTTGATGCTTACTTCATTATCATATAGCTTACTTAATGATTGTATATATGGCCCATGGTTCCCCCACTATTAACCATTGACTTCCTTATTATTGTTGGTCATTAATCCCCATTAATTGGTTGGATAATATTGATCCATAGCAATATATGTATATATATATACATATATACATATATTGAATGGTTCTAGCTAGTGGTCATTCATATGTAAGTATACTTGCTATAAAAGTATTTACCACATATATATATATATATGTTCACATCGCTTGATGTATATACACAACCATACTACCTATTTATATATATATATATATATGTATATAAATATACGTATATACATACATGTATCTATATGATTGAATTGATTGTTAATGAATGCGCCCATGACTTGCAGCAATATCAAGAGCCGTAGTTGATATCAGCCATCCCTGGGGTTGGATTGAGCCATGTTGATTCTCTCCACTGGCATCGTCCGAGCTGGGTCAAGCACCGAACCAACCAATTTCATGGGGGATAACAACCAACATTTTTTTAGGGAAAAGAATGGTTAATGGTAGGGGAACCAGGTGGACTAAGGGTTTTGACCCACTGCCACGTAGGAATGCCACACTGCCATCAAGGGATATGCATCCAATGCATCCGGCCTTTCCACTCTGACATCGGCAGGCAAAGAATCTCTTTCCAAAGAATGCTACCATCGGTACTGAGGTGATGAACCAGGCACTGGCGGGTTATGATTGATGGGGTCTCTGAATGTTGAAGTCGTGGCTGGTGAGGGACAGTACGGGCCTACAATATACTACAACTATTTGTACTGGTGGGTAGCGACCGAAGCAACATTGTGGTTGCTGAGAACGGGGATATTCAACCACCCGCCCATATTTGTCAAGTAAAACCACCCCACGAATTGTTGGGTTTGATCCAACAGCCATGAGGTCGTGCAATACATATAGGATCTGGGAGTGCACAAGACACCATACTACAAGGTGGGCTTCCGAAACGCTGAACCAGGGTCAACTACCAGTTTCAAGGGTTTATTACCCAACTTCAAACTGCTTGGGCCCAGCTAGTAGGGTATGAGTCATGCTGTTTCAGCCACCAACAGCAGCTATGCCGAAGAATGAGCGGCTGTGATACCATCAACTCATGACCACGCGATTTTGTGTTAAGCCATTCCGAGAAGAGCAGGGACACTGCAAGGCTAGTCGTGAGAGATCTTGCTACAAGGTGGGCGCCTAATCAGCTATAAGTTGGGTTATAACTACGGAAACTACCAGTTATGATAGATATAACTATAGTTAAATGCCTTTTTAAACCAAGTCATAACTTGGGGGGCCCACCTTGTAGATCCTTTGTGAGAAGAAATTATGATATTCTGTCCACCGGTATCCCAGCGAATTGTTTGCGGTCACGTGGGCAGATCTGGCAGATAATACAATGTCAGATAGAACGTCAGATAGAATGTCAAGGAAGGTATGTGAGAATACATATCATGGTGGGGATCACTGGAAGTAAAGTTGATCATTGCACAAGCAGATGTTTTTTTGTATATAGATGATTCTTGATATCAATATATTTTTTACACAGTATGTACACGGTAATTTGTTCACTTCTGACACACCTTGGTGGCCCTTACTTTCAAGCTGTTATTGACCTGTGACCTGGAAAGGGAAAGCAATGGAAGCCACCAGGGGCTTGCATCCATGGCCTGCATGGTTCAATGTTTTCTCGAAGCTTTCTGGCTGAAATTTTCGGGGTGTTGGTAGTTGCTTCTCCCAAAAAAAGTCAAATCTTACTTCTCAGAGGAGCTTTTGCCAACAGCTTTTGCCAAGTTTTTGTATGAACCCATGAGGCTGTGATCATCGAAGTCATGAAACCTGAGCACTTCCAGGATCAGCTTGGTGATGGGAGATCTTATCATAACTGTGCCCAGAAACCTGATGGTCACCAGCGATTTTCGACGGCTGGGCCGTCGCTTCTCGTCAGCTGCGACAGATGAAAGCGGAACTGGAGCAATGCTCGCCGGAGGACCAGAAGGACAGCGGAAGGGCGGAAGGACTCAGTGATGGTCTTGTAGATGCAGATGTTGAGCTGGAAAATTTTAGGGCGTTTTGTTTTTTTGGACCTCTCATGGAAAAGAACATGATCAGCAAAATTTCACTTCATTGGTGTCATAGTCATACCATAGACCATGGCCTACATGACATCAGCGAGAGAAAGAGGAACAATCATACGGGCTTCAACAATACACACAACAACAATAACAACAACATTGACACCATCACAAAGCGACAACAACACCGACGACAACAGAAAACACAATCAAGACTACAGTGGCAAAGACAAAGGCCAACAACATGCGCATGAACCCACTGCATTTGTTTGTTGGATACAGAAGTGCTTCGTATCTAACCATTTGAACCAGCTCGGCTTCGAAACATGTGGGCAGTACCCACAGCCACTGAACATTTAGCGAGGACCCGACCTTCACACTTGACAGACTGGACTTGTAGCAGGTGACAGCAACTATATGGTGGATTCTCAAAACGTGGGACAACCAAAAATGGTTGATTTATCATTACAAATGCTTAATAGTGGATGATTTGGGGGTACCCCTATTTTCAGAAACACCCATACGCCTGTTCAGTGTATTCGAACATAATGCACAGTCCCCGATTGGATGATTGGCTTCTGAGCATGGCTACTTACAAACACTTTGAACTATGACAAAAAAATGTATAGCTCCCTTCCTTTTTTCCCATGTTTATAAACAGCCACTTGGACCATTTCTGCATGTGGAATGTTGGTCACATGTGCGTTTTGGCACGCTTGTCAAGTCACCTTTGCCTCAGCGTTTTCCATGGATATACGTGGCGGCCGCGCGATGGCTACCGGGTGACATACCAAAGGTTGGTCAATGTTTATATCGCTTCGCCAAATCAAGAACAAGCTGTCGATATGCTTGTCGATATGCTTTGTTCGTTTTCAAGATGCTTTGTTCATCGATTCTTAGTGACTGGCTTAATAATAATGGTTGTGCCTTTTCTATTAGAATGATGCCATCGTTAGTCATCATGAACCATCAGCAACGGTCACTAATCATCAGCGCCAATGATGCACGGTTTCGCTTTTTCTGGCTCCTCTCAGGGGGCTGTGGGTCAAAACCCTTAGTCCCCCTGTTTCCCCTATCATTCACCATTGTAATCCCTATGAAATTGTTGGTGGATATCCCTCATTGGTTGGTTGATGAATATTAATCATCCATCAATAGTCATTTATAGTAATAAACCAACCATTATTAGGGTCCCCTATGGCTTGAGAAACGTCCATTTTTCTGGCTCCTCTCAGGGCGTGGTCTTGTCCAATGATCCTTTCAATCGCTTTTTGCCGCTTGGGCCGCAGCGCTAAAACTTGAATCGACGAAAGGGGGACCTTTTGAGGGACCGGTTAGCCCCCATGTGTGGTAGTAGCAAGCTGTGGTATGCCGTGATAAGTAAGCAATATTGAAAGAAAACCAGTAGGTAACGCCCTTGATATGACCATTGAAGGTTAGTGCTCACCAACATGTTCATAAGCTTCATGGTAAATCACCAGCGTTCTATGGTAAAACAACTGCACAAGGGGGAGTCATGCTATCGCCAGGATGCAAGGTTTGGTCTATGATGCTCAATTTGTGCAATGTTTCATCATGGCTGAGAATGATCACTAACGGATACTAGTGGTTGGTAGTGGTCAGTTGAATTGAGTCGGTATTGTTTTGCTTGTTTCTTGTGGTGCAATTTTATCAACAATCGACGGTATAACTGACCAACAGCGCAATTTTATCAACAATCGACGGTATAACTGACCAACAGCTGATACAGCCAAAAGGTCTAACATCAGCAATTGGACCTCCTTAATGTTGTGAATGGTAGATCTGCGGACATCCCACAGGCGACGAAGAGTCGGACTAAGTCAGACTGCTGAAGACGATAAGGCGGTTTCAGGAGCGCATAGGAGCGCGGTGGATTCAGTTCACCAGCAGAAGCTCCCCCTTTGGTTGATCATGGTCAGAAGCTACCGGTGTGTTGGTAGATCGGTTGATGACTATGGAAGTGAAAGACGGGTGATTTGTCTGCAGTTGGGGTTGGTTTACTGCTATGGTTACCCACCAAAGAGTCACCAGCCAGATGATGTCCTTGTTGCATCTGGTTGGTTGCAAGCCGTTTGTTATTGTCCCCAATCTGTGGGATGCTTGGTTGATTTACTTGCGCATATTCTTCACAGGGGTTGGTTCAATCACCAACCAGAGATAGTAACCAATGAATAGGTGGCTTGACCAACTGGGTTGTAGCACCAGTTGCTTCAACTTTCAACCAGTATAGTATTGTTGATTTCCTGTGCGTGATGGATGCCATCCTGAGTGATTCTCA
The DNA here is from genome assembly GCA_009767595.1 of Symbiodinium kawagutii. Taxonomy (NCBI): domain Eukaryota; class Dinophyceae; order Suessiales; family Symbiodiniaceae; genus Symbiodinium; species Symbiodinium kawagutii. Next base: position 140,241 of record VSDK01010196.1, on the reverse strand, counting down.
TCTCCAATGATGGGCGCTGCTCGCTACCGTCCTGGGCAGTCATAGATGGCTGGAGGCCACCGGCGATTGACAGTTGGATGTTGGCACCATATGAATAGTGCAAGTGTAAATGATAGTTGATATGTTATACACTATATTGTATTGTGTTTTATAGTTCTATCATTTTGCGTTGACTCTTTCATCCATTATTTGTATAGGTATTATTTCTTTATACAATATGCACATGTAATATACATCATACATATACGTTTGTATGATTTACATACACAATATAGTTATAGTTATGTTGATATGTATCACATTAGATACATCATCGCTTGCTGCTTAATTCAATACTCGCATCTTCAATCACACCGACCACTGGTACTACCTGCACCGTGATGGATGGTCATTTTCGCCTCTTGTTGATCATGGCTCTCTACGCCCATAGTTAGTTAGCTAGTTAGTTAGTGGTTTGTTCGTTCGTTCGTTCGTTCGTTCGTTCGTTCGTTCGTTTGTTTGTCTGTCTGTCTGTCTGTTTGTCTGTCTGTCTGTCTGTCTGTCTGTCTGTCTGTATGTTTGGTCGTTGTGATAGCAATGATGGTAATGTTGTCCTCTTCAACTTACGGTTCTCATTTCGTTTTACTTAGGATGCGACTCTTGCTTTTCCCTGTATATAGATGACTTATGGAAGAAGACTGCTTACAGAAGCTGCTTCCGCTGCCCTTCCCCTGCCGCGGCGTGACGCTCTAAGGCCCTGTGCGTTGAATGCACCGATGATCCGACACTTGGCGCGGCTGGTGGTCAGGAGGGAGGCCAGGAGCTGTTCGGGGTATCCTTCCCCTTTAAAGGGAGAGCCAAGGAGTCCGAGAAGCCGCCAGGAGTGCTTAGTTACCCATTGGTAACTAGTGGTGGATGGTGGTTGATCAATGATTTTCTTGATTTGAATCGGGATCATCACGTGTTTATGCCACATAAATGTGGGTTTGTCAAGCTATGGGGGACCCCAAAGTTACGGTTGGCTTATTACTATGAATGGTGGATAAACTATGATAAACTGGATGATAGCTGGGGTACCCCTATGGCTTGAGGAACCACCAAGTGTAACATTCATGCACGATACCATACCCAAGTGTGGAAGCAGTTTTGCACCATGTTAACCCCGGATTAGTCAACCCTGGGGTTGTTACCTAGGGGGAGTACCATTTCGATGGTAAACCAAGGCTTTTGGGGGATACTCCCCTAACCATCAAAAAACCACATGTTTATTAATCCCGGGTGGGCATTCCCTACTCTATGTTGGCATCTCTCCGGGCTTGCCAGTAGTTGATGAGGTCAACATGGCTGGGGAGGGAGCGATTCGGAACAAGGGGTATCGAGAGTTGGGCCCTTCAAAGGGAGAGCGTTCAGCGAGGAGCTACCAGGAGTGGCCTAACCAAATGGTTGTTTCTCATAATAGGGGACCCCAAACAATGGTTGGTTTATTATCATAAATGACCAATATTGGATGATTTGGGGGTACCCCTATTTTGAGAAACCGCCAAATGATTGATGGGTAAACCTTTTGGAGCTTTTGATTAGGGTCGCAGTGCGGTGTTTGTGTGCAATTAGGCTGGAAGAAGGCATGGTTTGTCACTGGGTGTGCCATGGTGTGTACCTCCGAACCAAGTAGGCGCGCCCAGCCAAATCAGCTTGAAGATTAGAGGCAAATTAGACGCTGTGTAGGGACCCTGAGAGATCTCCCACTGCGAGGAAGGTTGGCCCCTTAGCTCAGCTGACGAGCACCCAGTAGAGGGACATCAATCCTTTTTCCTCCTGAAAAAATGCAGCTTCATGATGTTGAATATGGTTTCTTTTTCTTCTTAAACCAAGAAACGCATAGAAATACCAGTAGCAGGATAATGATGTTGAAGATGTTTATTTCTAGCACTGAGCCTCAGAGACATTAGCAAGCATGACTGTTTTCACAGGGTATTATCAATTTCTCAACTGCAGTGTTTTTCAGTGCGTAAACCAACTGGACGGGTAATGCAAACTTTCAACTGTCTATCTAACTAGTTGCGGAACATTTCTGGGTGGGTCGGGGATTGGATGGATTTGCTAATTTATCAACTAAAAACAAGGCTTTTTTCCAGGGGACCTGGACTAACATGAACATGTCAGTCTTTTGTGGAGAAAGTGAGGCGTGCTGGTTCTTATCCACGAGTTATTCTGCAGCATCATGAGATGTTTTTTTGCGCTATTTATCAACGGCAGTCACATGAATCACTACAGGGCAAGCGGGATTAACCATTTCAACCATCGTTGACATTGACTTGTCAGCATCAACAACATCGAACAAAGATTAATCATGATCCATTGTAGATTCGCCACTATTAACCATGAATCAACATGAACCACCCTTCAGTAATATATGAAGCATCATTATCTCGACTATCGTCAGCCGATAGTTGATTTGTTCACCACTGTTATTTCAGTATATAGAGAATTTTGATGAACCGTTACACCAGTATTAAGCGTTAATGAAGCATGATGAACTCTATATGGTCAATCAGTATTTGATGGATTGATCATTACAACGATCATTATCAGGAATGGGGTACTGATCATGAAGCAATATTGACCATTGACTGATCACTGTGAACAATTGCTGACCATGAATTGATCATCGGTAATTCCTAATCATCCATCTACCCTTACAAGCAACTATACTTATTGATGTAGCCTTTTCACCCTCGTTCACCATCAATCAAGTCTTATTCACTAGTATTAGTAATGAATCAATCATTACCAACCGTCTCGTAACCATCATTAACCATCAATTGACCATCAATCATCATTTCAACCCCTACTAACCATCTTATACCGTTACTTAACCATTCACCATTCCTGACTGCTACTTAGTCCCTACGAACCATCATGGCCATCCACTCGTGCCGCCAAGGATGTGAAAAATGGTTCCTTCGCTACAGTGACAACCTCCTTTGGAGCGACAAGGTACCGGGGTTGCCGAACACCTGTGAACTGACCGATACTGATAGCGATGGGTAGCAACTAGTGGTGGTTAATGAGCAACTTTTGGTAGCTCATAGATGGATGGTGATGGTCAAATGATGATGACTAGTGATCGTGAATTGATGGTTCATGGATGTTCATGGTGGTTAGCAGTGTTGCTCCTTTTGATTAGTGTTGGCTAATTAATGGTTGGAATGGCTAGTCATTCATGGTTATTTCATGGATGCTTTGAAATGATTGAATACTTGTTAATTGACGGTCAATTTCTGGTTGGTAGTGGGTCACGGTGAATTGTTAATGGTTGATGATGGTGTCAATGAGGACTGAGGACTGGCAATGATCAGAAATGGTTGATGGCTAGTACATAGTTGTCAACCCTGGTATAAATCAGTGTTCCTAGTGAGATGACTAGTGCAACCTTTGGGATATTAGAAAATTACAACCACTGGTCTTGTTCCTTCAGACTGAATCGGTTAACCTGTCACCAACGGATCACCTGCTCGACATCGTGGGGGCGGATCAAAGCATGGGGATCCGGGAAGGATGCCACTCTTTTTTCTGGAACCTGGCGACATCGGCTGAAGACATTGAATTTGTCATGAGGTTTCATCAATGGAATGGTTTGTGAGTTCATTGAATGGTTTCATCATGAGGTTTCACAACATTGAATTTGTTTGTGAGTTCATGAATGGTCATTAATGCATCAACTGTTCGTTTTTGCCTGCTTAAATATTGGGTAAATCCGACCATATGGATTTACCTTAGTGAATCTCACCCCACCCCTCCAGTTCTCTTTACAATAGCAAACCAACCCCGGTCACAACAACGGTCGAAACCAGCTGATTGGCTGGTAACTGGAAGCATCTGGCTGTCACTTCAGGCCCCCAGTTCGTCCCCTCGGCTGTTTTCACCACATCGGGCGAGCCGAAGTCGCACTGTTGGGATGTTCATCCGTGAAATTTGGGCACATAGCCGTAGGTAAATGGTCGTTTCTTAAAATTGGGAGCTCCAAAATTATTGGTAAATTATAAATGATTCACGTGGCTTGTCCATCTGCAAACTGAAATTGGGTCATGAACATAATCATATGGTGGTTTCTTCAAATGGGGGTACCCCTAAAATGGTTGGTTTATTCCTATACATGATTCATATTGGATGATTTGGGGGTACCCCCATGACTTGAGAAACCGCCACATCCTCTTGCTGGATCTTGAGTGTTGTTATCCCTTGTGATCATACATTTTTCTGGCTGGTTGTTATTCATATCCCCTGTGATCACCCATTGAGCAATATTGATGACCTAGTTCCCCATACTTGAAAAAACAAATGTCTCAAGCTGTAAGTTCACAAGCTTGCACGCAGGGTATCCCAGTGACATTCGCACAGCTTCACTCGTGCTCAGATCAAGCTCCAAAGCTACTGGATCTTGCTGTTGTGTCTCTTGGTGGCTGATGCTGTTGGTCAGGTGCAGCTGGTATGTTTTCATGTTGGCGACTTGCCCGGAGAAATCGTAGGGCACTGAAGTCATAGAAAGACTGACCCATCACAGACACCAACTGGATGTGCATCGCACGTTGGTTCTGGATACCGTCACCGCCTCGTAGTTCATCTAGTTATGACCATGCGGAGCCTTGAACTGAGCGCCGCTAGCAGTAGCACTCATGACCGTCTCATGGCCGGCACCGGTGTCCGATGGTTTCAGCAAACTGAAGCAATGACTTAGCTTCAAGAGGAATGCTTCAGTCAAGAAAACCTCGTTTTCATGCTCTTGAAATTAGCTAAGCAGATCCAACCATTAACAAGGGATATTCATTTCAGGATTGTTCAATCAGGTGCTCTTTCTTGCCAGTTACCCTAGCTGGTTACGTAGTCGGATCCTTAGAAGTTTCCTCCCCTGGGGTGCCTTTGATCGTTGGATGAATCCAGGCATCGCAACCAAGCTTTCCTATAGGATCTTTCACCAAAACGGCGGCAGGATGGCTACCCCCTCCAGTTGGGAAGCCTAAGGGTTAAAAGTGATCTACGCTGGTGGGATAGGTATGGTTGAGGGTTATGGTTGAGCATTCTTAACGGTTTCCTACCCTTCCGGTATCCTAATCAATAGGTAACCATCCCTACTTGGGGTTCCCTGGTTACCAACTACAGAGGTACGTGGGATCGGTGTTGTTCATAGCTCCACAACAGTTGATAATGCTTGTTTGTGCTTAGTGATTCTTGGTTTGTGACGGTTGATGATGCCCATATGGCCATGGTCGAGAGTGTTTACCAATAGCTTGTGACCGGTGACTGTTGATAGCGATGAAGGTCTACAGTGGTAGGGGCTGATGATGGTCAGTGGCTAAAGGTGGTTAGTCAGTTGATGCTTGATACCAGGTGTTCCCATGAGTGGTCGACCGATATCACTGCTGCCTCATAACTGGTGGGCTTGTGAACGAAAAAATGGCATGTTCCGATTCTGCTCAGGTGTTGTCTTGCTGGGCATGTTTCTCTTCCAGCTCTATCGACAGCACATGCAGAAACACACCAAGGAGGCCAGGGTCAATGTTGACAATTGCATCCCCTCGTACCTCTCTTGGTCAATCCTCAGGCAAATGGCTCTGTACTGAACCAGGGTTTGTTAGGCTGGTTGACGTGTTTTGAAGGGCAAAGAGACCATAACCATCATGAATCATCATTTTGGGTCATTGATCATGGATCATACAGCATACAGGTGACAAGCACAACATACTCCCAAACTTGAAAGCAAGCAACAACAACTCAGTATATTTACGTGTCCTTTGAGGATTGGTCATGCGCCTGTTTGACCATTATCAAACATACTAAGATTTCAAGATATCATGCAGCTGATTTGAACCATGAACCAACACAAAGCAATTATTGATGAGTTCACCTACTAATACTCAACAATTATGTTTCCATGGTTTCACCTGGTTTTACCTGCTGTGAATCGTTCACAGCTTGCTGAGCCATTTCGCTGGTTCAGCGAGGCTCCATGGTGCATCCAGCGACAGCTAATTCTCGGCCGCCGCCGAAGCATATAGCCACATTGCCGCTGGCTTCATGGAATCAACCATTTAGCCATGTGGTGGTCTTGGTTTCTCAAATCATAGGTGTACCCGTAAATCATCCAATATCAATGATTTATAGTAATAAGCCACCCATTTTGAGGCTATGACTTGAGAAACACCCATGTAATGGGAAGATATGGGAACCATCAGCAGCTTTCCATGGTTAAAATGGGGGTGCAACTGCAGGGCATCGTAGCTGATCATCCAGCTGCATCTGTCGTAGCTGCAGGCAGTGGGCAAAAGGAGCCAGGTGCCGGATCTGGCTGCCGTGCTGAGTTCTGGGCTGATGTGACTACATGGCGAGCTGGGTCAATATTAACCAACCAATAATGGGGTTAACAACCAACAATAATAGGGAAAACAATGGTTAATGATAGGGGAACCAGGGGGACTAAGGGTTTTGACCCACTGCCACATGGCTAAGAATGGTTCCTGATGGTTCACAAATAGCATGGTTCACAAATAGCTCCTGATGGTAGGACTGTCTCATTACAAGGTTGAAAATGCTTCGTAAGTGTTTCATTAGTGGTGCGACTGCTCTCAGCATGTCCGAGAGGTGGAACTATGGCGAAGTAGATGGAGCTACACCAGCTGTACCAATGTTGTACCAATGTTATGGCTTCACCTTGCAGAATCAGCATTGTAGATGCAGCACCTAAACATAACCAACGTGGTAATGGCTTGCTGGTTATGTTATCGTCATGGCTTGAGAAGCTATGTAATGGTTCTGGCTTGCTGGTAATGGTGTTGTTATTATTCACTTTGAAGGTTTGGCAGGTACAGTGAAGTGTAATTGTTTTCACAACTCTTGTGTCACAGGATCATATGGCAGTGGGTCAAAACCCCGTACCCCTGGTTCCCCTATCATTAACCATTGTTTCCCTTGTTATTGTTGGTCATTATCCCCATTAGTTGGTTGGTTAATATTGACCCATAGCCATATCACTGGATTTCCAGATCCAAAAAGGCTTTGTATGTGCCAAGCACTGCCTGTGCTAGCACTGACTGTGCCAGGTGTGTCACACCTTTAGTTTTCGCCTTGTTTGCCATGTTTGCCCTTAGTGGTGCGGAGCGCTTTGCCAATGAGGATGCCACCAAGGTGCGTACTTGGTGGCCAACGGCGTCGAGTCCACTACTTGGCAGTGCAGGTCCGTCAGATCGCTTCTGCCTCGGAACACCGTTCATTGCCATGGCTCAGAAGCTGGTGCTTGCTCTACTGGCAACCCACGGGTTGAAGCGTCAGATTTGCCTTCGAGCCAATGCCAGTAGATAGCTTACCCCAGGTAAGTTTCATGGCGAAAGCTGCTATGATATCTATGCTAGTTGCTTCCACTCAACTCAGATTATTTTCAGCCGTTTGGCACCAGGTCCAGGTTGGTACATTTGAAGCAATTTTTCGAATGGAGATTGAACCGGGAATGGCTATTGACCCTCATCCTTTACTTAATTACTTCTAACTTTTATCCAATATTTCTTATCTACAGCTTATTTATTCAATGATCAACCATTTTTACAACATATTACCAATACATTTATCTACGCTAGGATGGTTATATCCTTATATGTTGATTTAAGTAGGAGTTATATCTTCTATAGCTGCGAATTATCCTAGTTACAACCTAAGTTGTCTAACTGGGGGGGGGTACCAGTCTGCAACTCATACATTGGTTTCTTTACCCCCTGATATACCATGTATCGGCACTGTTTAAATGTTTGGCTAGCCAACCTTATTATCATCAATAATATTTGAGCGTTATATCAAACCTTCTAGCTACATAACTATATAATCTCTATGGTTAGTAAGCTATATCGATTGGCTATATGTTTGATATAGATGGCTATAATATATCTTCATGCGCATATTTACATAAACATCATATGGCTGTGGGTCAGTTCACCCTGTACCCCTGGTTAGGCCCTGGTTCCCCCGTACTATCCATTGTTTTCCCACGATTATTGCTGGTTCTTGTCCCCATGAAATTGATTGGTTCACTGCTTGACCCATAACCATATAGTTGGTACATCTCCCTTATAATTGCTAATTATCATCCCCTATCATTAACCATTAACCACTTAGTTAAACCATGGGTTGGTGAACATTGACCCATAGCCATATATGGACCATATATAGCTGGTATATCCCCTCTAATTGTTGCTTGTGATCTCCTATCATTAGCCATTAGCCAGGTTGGTATCCCCATGAAAGTGGTTGCTTAAGTGCTTGACCCAATATTATTGCTGGTTACTATTGTTGGTTACCTACTTATTGTTGGTCACTATAGCTGGTATACGGTATATCCCCTAGTTTTGTTGGTTCTTATCCCCCAGTGTTGTTGGTTAATATTGACCCAGCTCGCAATATAGTTGCCATATATATTTATATACCCTATCATATTTATCATCCCCTATTATTGACCCCATTTATGTTGGTCCTTATGCCCCATTCTTGTTGGTTGATTCTTATCCTCCACTATTGTTGGTTACTATTATTGTTGGTTACCGATATGGCTGTGGGTCAAAACCCTGTACCCCTGGTTCCCCTATCATTAACCATTGTTTACCAATTATTGTTTGTTATTAACCCCCATGATTGGTTGATTAACTGCTTGACCCAGCTCGCCATATAAATGGCTGTTTCGCCCACGAAGATGCACTACCTGCCAGGAAGAGCTGCAGGCCGCGGAGAACCGCGCTTTGTCTGCGGCCTTTCACCGCTTCTTTGGTGCCGCGGCGTGCGTTTGGCGACGGTGGGCCTAGCAGGTGAAGCATGGCTGGGGATGAATGATGATGGTTAGTATCCATAGATGCCCATGGTTTGTAATTGATTAGTGGTTGATTGTTTCACATTTAGTGGTTGACTAATGGGTTAAATGTGGTTAGTTGTTTTACAAAATGGTTGACTAATGGTTGATTCATGGTTATAAATGGACCTGTAGATACTGGTCGATAGATTGTTGTACTGTGGTGATTAATATTGACGGTATGAATGATGGTTGACAATATGGTACTCGTCTACAGCTCGCTGGCTCGTCCACCATGCCACTAGATGGTTTAGCTCGATATAACTACTAAACTACGTTTCAGCGTTCAATTATCACAGAGTAAGGATTGGTTTATGGTGGCTATCCCAATGGCCAACACAAACCAACAATGGTGTGGCTTGAGCAGCATGATGCATGTAACGCAAAATGTAGACATATTATCCAGTTGGGATGTTGAAAAGTATGGTTGAAGGAATATGATATGGTGGTTAAGAATGGTCATGGATGATTGTCGAGGATTGATATGGATGATCAATGTAGTTATTCAAAACTGATGGCTAATGATGGCACATGATTATGATGAATCATTGGTTGATAAGGTTGGAAGTCGGTCATTCCTTATGGATGATGGTTGCTGTCGCTCAGTGATGACTCCTTATGACTGGTTATCAAGCAATGCAGTTCATCAATTAGCAATATTATGATCAATTATGACTTATCAATTGTCAATTAATGATGATTAACGATTCAATTTAGTTCTGATGGTTATATGGTTAGTTGTAATCCGATGGGTGATCATCAACAAGGGTTAAGAACTTGTCAATCATGGTTAACGCATACTACCACCCATCAACAAGTATGTTTACCAATGGTGAATGATGGACGGTCATGATGATTTATGGTAAGCATATGTGCATGAATTGTAGGTCATGCTGATTTTCATGAATCATGATTCACCATTGAGTTTTTGGATGATTAACCATTGATGCCAAAGTCATGATGGTGAATCATGGTCGTTGACCCGGGTTTTCGGTTTATCGTATTCTTTGATGAAGTTCATCAATATCAACAATGACTGAGAATGCTTGAAAAATACTTTCTCTTTGGTAAACTAAGCTGCACATAGTAGACAAACACAGACTTTCTTCAATGAAACTTTGGGAACCAACGTGGAATTTCCATCGAATGAAAAAATATCTATCAAATAGTAGTAATATCATCACATGGGTGTTTCTCAAAATAGGGGACCCCAAAAAATGGTTGGTTTATTACTATAAATGACTATTAATGGATGATTTAGGGGTACCCCAATTTTGAGAAACTACCACATATTTCAGTGAAAGCATAGGTGTGCCTTTACAGCGAAGAGACGCGTGTGGCTTCTGGGAAAACGGGTTGTGGCTGCGTTTTCGAGTCGTCAGTCGAGTTGGGTCGGGGAAGAGCACGCGAACGTTCGCATCCTCATCCGCAGGAAGTTCTGATTCTGTCTGGGTGCTCTGAAGAAATTGATGCTGGCTTTCCGGCAATCATTTCCGCACTCTGCACACGATACCATACATCCTCCAATGGAAGCAACCCAGAGTTACCAGCTTCCTAGTGGAGAAACACGGTCAAGGCCCCAGTGGTTCACAGATTTTTTTCCCCACGCGTAGATTTCTACAAGGCTGTCTACGTAGCGTTGGCGTGCAACGAAGAAAAGATCGTCGAAGCAAAATCGGCCAAGCTGCCCAAGAAGCCACCAATGCTCACGAGGAATTGGCTATGGAAGTTCCTACTTTGCTAGGTCCCAGCTGTCTTGAGACTGTGCTTTTGAGATTATTTGAAGCCGGTGGAGTGCAAATCTGGAAGTTGGAAGTTATGGAAGATTGGACTTGTAAGAAGAGAAACCAGCAACTCGTTGCTGGAATTGAAAACAGGAGACTTCCAGGACCCATCCTTGCACTTAGCCGCGTCACTGGTTGAATGCCATTGGGTCCAAAGCATCGCCCATCGCGGGAAGACCTGAAGCACCATGGAGTGAAGAATTGCGTCAGAGAGAAGAACGCCAATAGGTGGTTCCTCAAGCCAGTCTGAGATCCCCAGAAGTGGTTCCTTTGATACAAAAGATGACCAATATAGGATGATTTGGGGGCGCCCCTATTTTGAGAAACACCCAATCGGCAAATCATTTGGCAAACAAGAAGCCTAAACAGAAAACTTGGCAGGGCGATGGCAGCGATGATAGCTTTTGAGAATGCTGTCCATGTGCGCCAAACTCCTGAAAAAAAAGCAGACGACCTTGTGTAAACGAGGAAAATATGATATCCCCTCTGGGCCATGTGGGTTCTATTTCATTGTGGCGGTCGCTCATGTCCAAACAGTTACTGTTGGTTGGGATAGCCATTCATCAGATTACCCAATGCTGGTTGATGCTTAATGCTAAGCCACAGCGCGCAGCAACCATTGCCACACTAGCTATCCCCCAATTTTCTAATTGCAGCTTGATAATTTTCATCATCCATGTCCATTAACTTTTCTGATTAACCAGGACTAGGGCACTTTTGCCATGCCCTTTTTCAGTCAAATATGGGGGGGGTTCGGTGTATCACAAGCAGATTGGTTTTTGTTTGTAAGTCGTCACTATAACCGTTCTGACTAACCATTATATACTATCAATGAGCATTAAGCATGCTCTATACCATGAATTTTACTATGACCATTCTATAAACCATTCTAGAAGTCGTCATGGTATTACTGTAACAACCATTCCAATTGACCATACAATTGGACTACAAAATACCATGACTTGGAACCACTACTATCGCCATCGAAAACCAGGCCCATTGGCACACCTGTTCGGGGAGTGCCGCGAACCAGGTGGCCACCTTCAAAGTTCCATGGTGATGCTCGTGGTGGATCTCATCACGGTGCGCGGAGGGCAACGGCGTTGATGTGGGGGCAATCCATGGCACTACCCCCATCCATCCCCAGTGAGCTGGTCATTTCATGTCGTCATTTCGTGATAGGGAAATCAACCAGCCAGCTGGGGGCACAGCATTTCTACAGCTCCATGTTTGGTGAATCGTAGCTAATCATTTGGCAGTGACTGTTGAGTAGTGGTGAACCCTTGGTGAAACAGAACACAGCCGAACAATGGACAATGATAGATCCATATGAACGACCTACCATATCCTACCATCAGTGTACCGACAAGGATGGTGATTGGCCATCCAGGAGCTGGGGGTGCTATCAACTGCTGAATCTGCCCTTAGTGCATGATGATTTCTTGTGCCGGGTCAACCACCAGCTGCTTACCATTGAGTAGCGGTTCGAAGGTGACCTGAAGTTGTTAGCGCAGCACCGGATGGGTTTGGTTGCGAAGCAAAAATTATATAAACCATCCTGGATAAAATGTCAATGACTATCTCCCAAAATCCCTCGGTCACGTCTTTCAACGGATTTTGCATATTGAAAACGGATGGGTCGTTCGCGTCTACTGATGGTGATAGCAGCAAGGATGGCCGACATGGTCACTGTTATTGCGTCTAAGCGTTTTTTCGAAAGAAAGGAACCTTCAAAATTGGTTCAATCAACCACTATACATGACTAAAAGGTAAGATGATTTGGGGGTACCCCTATTTTGAGACACGTGTACGTATTTCTTGTGTTTGATGAGAGTGATGGGGTAGGTAATAAGTACTAGCTGCTAAGAACATGCCCGTGGTTTACACACCTTTTCGATCATTAAACAAGCTGCTATAAACCGCTAATTCATTTCACTTAGGTTCAGTGCTATAAAGTCATGTCTATGCAGGAGCAGTGATTTTTTTGATGTATTGCAATGATTTACATATACAATTAAAACCAGTACCTGCAGAAATCATTGGACGACTAAACATACTTTTGTAACATTGGCAAGCACTATCCTTAGTAGTTCGTGTATGAAGCATAGAGAGTTAATTCATGAAAAACTCACTATGACTCAGATGCTCGATGTATGGTATTTTTGCCTAAAGGTTGAATATTCTATCAGTACATGTTAGCAAACGGTGGTTTCTTAGAATGGGGGTCCCCCGAAAGCATCCAATATTGACCATTTATCGCAAGAAACCAGCCATTTTTAGGGCCCCCTCCTGTGGCTTGAGAAACAGCCCAACACCCCAGCCACACCATGTGGGTCACTCAATGGTTCTCCGTTTTCGTCCCCGCCTTCCAGGCTTCAATTCCTATCAGCAACATCATCATTTACTCGCTTGCCACGGAGGACGTCTGCACTGCGGGCCATGGTTGAGGGCTGTTGGTTGGGAGCTTCGGCCGGGCCCCAGGAGACGGCTCGTGAACCCCGCACCAGGGATTCATGGTAGCCCGGTAGGGCAAAGTCATTAAGAAAGCAGATATCAATGGTGGATGTTCCACTTCCAGGCAAGTTCCGGAGAGAAAATGGTGAGAGTAGTGAAGAACGTTTGGTTGTGCCACATGATGGTTGATAATGGCCAATCATGATTGAGAATGGTTGATTTTGGTAAATACTCGTTACAAGCGCTGAATCCCTGATGCTTCGCGAATTTAAGTAGTTCAAAACATTGTAATAATGGCTAGTAGTGACTATGCATGTTTGTGGTTTCATCATGATTATACCGATGCAAGATATACCATACTGGCTGATAATCGTGAATCACGGAGGTTCATTCCCAGCTGTTGTGTTGATTGGCGTAAGCTACTGGGCAATCACTGTAGCCACAAGCATCAGTATAAGCGTCATTGACCAATATGGGTGTTTCTCAAAACATTGAACCCCAAAAATGGTTGGTTTATTACTATAGATTGATATTGGATGATTTGGGGGGTCCCCTAGTTTGAGAAACCACCATATCAGCCTTATTACGCCTGTTTACCATCAATGCAACGCTGTGTGGTGGAATCAAGAGTGTTCCTGTTCTTCGCGATTTGCCAACAACTAGCCTTGTCATGGGTAATAGAATACTGAACGTCCCAACATATATGGCTGTGGATCAAGACCCTGTACCCTGGTGTCGCATCATTCACCATTGTTTTCCCTATGAATGTGTTGGTTTTGATCCTCCACTATTGATGGTGAATATTGATCCGTAGCCATATGGGGGTTTCTCAAAATAAGGAGCACAAAAAATGGATGGTTTATATGTATAAATGGTTCAGATTGGATGACTTGGGAGGACCCTGATTTTCAGAAACCACCATATAACCATGCAGAGCTGGTATATCACCTGTTCTTCTTGGTTATTTTCTCCTATTGTTCGCCAGCTAACCAGCTAGTTAACCAGTTGGTATATTGCGTATGGTATCCAGAACCATACATAGCTCGTCATCAATGTTGACAAAGTAACTCGAACAAAACCAGCTCATCATTTGGTGATTCACCATATCTGGATAGCTTGGCGTCATGGTACAAAAAGGTGTAGCAACACTGGTTGCTCCTTGTTGGTTGATATCCCCCGTTGCGTTTGGCCGCTGGCGACGAGTTTGTGAAGCTTTACAATTTGTAAAACTTGGTTGCTTGTTGGCTGCTGTAAACAAACTAATTAGTCAGCTTTACATGTCTAGAATTTTTGTTTTGTTTCTTGTTATTTACTTTGCCAACTTGTCAGTCTATGAACCAACTGATAGACAACCACAGTTCTTGCTTATAGTTAATTACGTTGTTTTAAACTCATTATTAGCCACTCGATTCCATTTTTATTCACACTTCTTGTACCCGGAAACAACTGCCTTTCCAGTCTTGATCAGATCCATGTTCATTAAAGACGATTAAACCTCTCTTAAATCATCACTAGGCCTCATAAATCATAGCTCCGGGTTACTTACATTCACCAACCACTCTTTCGAAGTTACGATGAGTTATTCATCATTATTAACTACCCTGGTTGGTGGTTTTGAGTTTTGAACATTTGTTTTCCGCAGTAATTATAAACAAATGGTTGGTTGATGTTGGTTGACTAATATTTTTCATAGCCGTTGAAACCACCAACTAGTACTATTGACCAGGATTGACTATGAACAAATGTTTACAGACCATATCATGCTTAATAATAGCCATGATCAACCGTCACAGCCATGACTAGAAACCAGTATCAACCATAGTTACCGTTGAAACGATTAAGCATAGTAGCTACTAGTTAACTAACCATAGCAACCACTACTTACCATATAGTAACTAGTACCTACTACTCGTAGCATCATCAACTCATAGTAACTACTTATCATGTAAATCTCTAACCATGCTGAGTCTTCAAAAAAATAATCATTATTGACCAGATTAAACCACTATTAACCATCATCAACCATTATCAACCATAGCAATCATTAGATACCACAATATCTGGACAAACCATAAAAACAAACCACTATAAACCATAGTACTCATTCCACACCACCACAAACCATAGTATGGTTAAAGAATAGTAATATTGAGCCAGAATAACCATTTAAACATATTTGAACCAGTAACCACCATTGTAACCACTGTAACACTAGAACAATACACCACTACAAACCATACTGACTATTTCAACCAGAAGTACTTGGATGTGCACCCCCACTTAGTAAGTGATCAATAATGATGGTTTTCTAGGGGTTGTAAGCTACTGATACCTTATAGGGCTTATAATCATGGTTTTAACCTAAGCTGCACATCCAAGTATTCACCATCGTGTCACCGAATTCCCAACCTTCTCGGGGGATGATCATCAAGCCATGGCTGGTCCAGCGGCCAAGCATCGATTTTTACAGAATTACTGGTGGTTAAAAGCATGGTTTATGGTGGTTTAATGGTGGTTTTAAGTGGTTCAAAACATGGTTGAAAACATGGTTCATGGTGGTCTGAATGGTTCGCGCTGGTTTATTTTGTGGTTTAGCAGGAAGCCATCGGCTTACAAGAGGAGAGTAAGCAGCAATCATGGTGGTTAAACGGTTTGTGAATAGTGGTACGTGGTAAATGATTTGAAATTTCAATAGAACTCTGTCTCATGACATGCATACTTATCATAACTAATTACTACAGTAACCTATTGAACAATCTTATATTCATGACTTCTAAGATAACTAATACAGTGCTCTGTACCTACTACAGTAATCATAGCTATTTACAGCAATTAGTGATTAGGAATAATAATGATCGACTGATGCAAGTGTTTATGATTACACCGTGTTGTTAGTACATGCAGGTTGCGATCCAGCTAAGATCAGTTGTACTAGTACCTACTGGTCATCCAATATAACAAACATCAGTTGTGCTACTAGGTGTACTGTTACTTATGAGCATGAGCATGCCATGAGTTAGTATTTAATTTGTATTATTTGTTTCAATCACATGGTCATCGTGTCGGTTATACCGCGGTATACTATTGATTTATCTATTTATATATATATATATATATATATTTACATATATATATATATATAGAGTGGTTCTCTTACAGCAGTTTCTGCTTCGAATCGCACTAGTTTATATTTTTCCAAATGGTACATACTATTATGTAGTTTTATGATACAGTTGAGATGATACAGTGGGTTATCAAGTAAAATAAACCAACTAGTATATCACCTGTATTATTCCAATCCATTCTGTTGCTTGAACTATTTGCTTGGTCCTTGGTTGATCAAAGTCTCAAGTCTAGTTGATCAAAAATCTCTTCCGCGGAGATTTTTTCGGGTGGCAGGATCAAGTGGATGAAGCAGATCTTAAAAGCGAAATGAAGGGTGACATTGCCCGATTCTGTGCCTCGTTGGCGCAGGGTTGTGGGGAAGGTCGCCGGTCCCGAACGTGGCCGCCGGAAGGTAAGCAAGCTACGAAGCATCCAGCCCTTCAGTTCATCAGTGATGGAAAGCACTAGCAACTTGGGGAAACATCTTCTTTTTGGGAGGGCATACCCATGATGTCGCTTATGTTTTGCTTGGTGAAGCACGGTGAAACTGCCGTGTGAAATTCATCGGTGGATATGTTGGCAGAAATAGTAGCTTCAGCACTGGGTCGAAAATGGTAGCCATTGAAATTCATTAATGACGTACAACTCACCTATGCTGGTAATTGGTTTGATTATCCCCCGTGAAATTGATGGTAAATAATGATCCGTAGCCATGTACCAAGGTTAAGCTTTCTTGATAGCTACTGGTTGGTGGTTTCATTGACATCTTTTGTTCATGGTTGCTTGGTTGACAAGCATAGTTTTCATGGGGGTCGTTCAACCACCAATCAGTACGGTTGAATTCGACTTTGTTTAAAGTCAAATCCACCAATCAGCCTGATTCAAGAAACAATGATAGATATGATAGCATGTACATTCACGTACCTGGAGTTTTTAAGTCATAAAAAGCATCAATCTACACGAAGCGTTTCTCAGTAATGGTTGATAGGCATCAGTAGCCAGCACGTTAAAGGCTTACCATCACTGGGCGGATGCAACTGCTTGATAGCGAACATGGTTAGTTGCCCCCTGAATGATTTTGTCATGGGAGGCAGCATTCACACGTGAACAAAATGTTATTTCAGACCAAGGGCTAAGATATATTTGCATGGATCTATGCGTTCTTTTCTGACTGTCAAGTTGAGAGCCAGCAAAAACTCAATGTTTTTGTCAGTAGATGTTGTGGGACTCAGCTGATGACAGGAAACAGAGTTGGCAATTCCAGAACGACTATATGGCTATGGGTCAAAATCCTGTACCCCTGGTTCCCCTATCATTAACCATGGTTTTCCCTATAGTTTTGTTGGTCATTATCCACCATTATTGGTGGGTTGATATTGACCCATAGCCGTATATATTTGAGACACACTATCAAGGAATCCAGGGCTGGTCATGAATCAATCCCTTGATAGGTATATGTTTGAATCATTTTGAATCATTCCTGTATCGTTGGGGGTTGACTGTTTTTTTAGTCACCATAGTTTTTTAATAGTCAAAGGGTTTCGTTTATAACCGGAGGTGTTTGCTGGACGTTGCATTTTGGTTCGCAAACCTTTAACTAGTGTATGGACAGGTTTGAGCCAATTTTATCCAATTTTGCGGAGGGGTTTGAGCCATATTGGAGGGTCGTGTTCGGACAGGTTTGAGCCGCTGCATTGTGATATCACATGATAGCTATCCAAGAGGAAAACCAACGGTAAGCTGCTTGGAATTGCTTCGTGATGGATGTGATGATTGTCATTATTGATCAACCATTAGATATTATCCATTGTTAACCATTACTATTAGCCATTATTAACCATTCTTAACCACTATAAACCATCACCCTGGTGCCATTTTCCCATGGCACCCCACGGGCGCCTCGTTCTGACGTGTGCTGTGAGGCGCCGACTGGCACGACGTGTGGATGTTGGCTTCAGTGATTGTGCTCACCCTGTTCCAGGCGAGGGTGTTAAGATGGTGAGATTAATGAATGGTTAATGAGGGTTTGTAATGGTTTATATAGTGGTTAATAAGGGTTAATATAGGGTGATTAATCAGTGGTTTAATGGTTTGTATAGTGTTGTAATGGTCTATACTTGAGTTAACGAGGGTTTATATAGTGGTTAACAAGGGTTTGATAAATGGTTTATAATGGTTGAAATGGGGTTCATACTTGGTTGTGCAGCTGGGGTTATAACCATGGTTAGTTACGCCCTTTAAGGTAGCTTATAACCGAAGCCATGGTTTGGGACCACTTAGTAAGTGGGGTTGAATAGGGAAACCCTGCTGGTTTGTTGGTTAATATAGGGTTTTAACCATGGTTAGTAGTGGCCAATAGGCATTCATAGGGGATGATAAGCAACAAACTTGCGGTTTAACAACTACTGGCTGGTGGTTTACATTTTTTCAATTTTCCCTTGTAATTATTAAGAAATGGTTGGTTGCCTTGCGCACATTTTTCGTAGGGGTGGTTCAACCACCAACCAAGAATGGTGAATAGGGGATGTAAATGGTGATAGGGGATACGACGGGCTCAACGGTGGTGCGATGGTGAGTAGTGGTTAGTAGCAGGTGAATGGGATATTGTGGTGAATGATAGGGGATAAAATATGGGATATTCTGGCGAACAACCAACAGGCCTAGCTAGTATTGGATATTGGTGTTTCTCAAGTCAGAGTGGTATATGGTCGGTACCCTGGGGTTCTTAGCAAGCATTGCTAAAAATTCGGGCACATAGTGGCTCCGATTCAGGGTACGCTGGGGTTCTTAACTGCTCCTTGTTTACAATAAGGGATTCACGATCCATGGACGAGCCTGGAGTTCTTATTCATTATAAGGGATTCACGACCCATGGACGACCCACTCTTATTTACAATAGGGGATGTCAGAGCCTGGACAGCCCTGGAGTTCTTATTTCGAACAGGGGATGTCAGAGAGGGGCCAACCCTCAAGTTCTTATTCTTAATAAAATAGGAGATGTCAGAGCCTGGACAACCCTGGAGTTCTTATTTCGAATAGGAGATGTTAGAGCCTGAGCAACCCTGGAGCTCTTATTTCGAATACGGGATGTCAGAGGGGCCAACCCTCAAGTTCTTATTTATTATAGGAGATGTTAGGCTGCAAACGGTGATTTAAAATAAGAATTTGAAGGAGATTTCCAGGGTACCCTGGGGTTCTTGTTCTCAATTGCCCTGGGTTCATGCGTGGTCCAAAGGTTCCCGCCCCTCAAGTTCTTAATGCAGTGGGTTCTTAAGCAATCGTTTCATTTTCGTAACTTAGCATGTAGCTTAATTGCTAACGAATCAGTTGCTTACGCATCAATTAGGACATAAAACTTGGTATATAGTCATTTCGAAACTTAGTATATATATATATATATATTTGTATGTTTACATTTACACTACTGATGCTGAGAATCAACCTATGATAATCAACCTATGATAGTCAACCGATTATAATCAACTGCGTATTCTACTGGTTGAAACTTATCACTTACTGATAATCAATCCTTCAGGTGGTCCGGGCTGTGGCGGCTTCGGGGAAACTTGGCGAATCAGAGGGCGCCGCGGAACACGTGGTGGTTCTTTGTAGGCGATTGTTGGTTGGTTGGCTGGTTGGTTGGTTGTTGGTTGGTTGTTGGTTGTTGGTTGGTTGTTGGTTGGTTGTTGGTTGGTTGTTGGCTGTTGATTTATGTAATTTACCTGGAGGAATTGATTTCAATTGTTTTGGTCTTGATGTCAATTGTTGCAAAAATTGTTGTTTTAATAAACCAAAAGCAACACAGAAAATGGTCCCCCAAAAACCCTCAGCACCAATCACCACCCCTTTATCAATCACTTCGGCCAGGTCTTTTAGCTCTAATCACTACCCCTTTACTAATCACAACCCATCATCATCAACTAGCTAACTTATTTGAGTCCACTAGGCGGAACTACCAGTTAAGTTGGTATAGTCATGTATACTTCGCTAGCCGTAGTTAAATTGCGGTTGTGGTGCTTTGTAGTGATTTATATTTCAAATATGGTCAAATTATACTTAATCACCCATATAATGATCAGAATAGGCTGACTGTTAGGATTCTAGGATGTTCACCTATGCCAATATTTTGGATGGCTGGTCATGGCTCATATCAAAACAATCATAACCCATAGCCCAGGCTTTTGACGTCTTTTCACACTTCTTTCTTTCTGAATCTACCCTTCATTCACCATTTTTGGACCGATTAAATCAACCATGGAATGTTAGGCATCATCTCAACATCCATCACCCATCATTCACCCTCAACCCTTCTCCATCATCAACCATTTACGATCATCAACCATCAGCCACAGATCCTCCTCTAAAAACTACCCCTCGCCGAGGCATCACCCCTATAGCGCCTACGGCCATGCTGCCTGGGCCATGTATTTGGCCACGGATTTGAGCGCCATGGGCGACACTGTGCCTTGGCGGGGTGAACCCATGGTGGGTGAGTTTCTGCAGGGGATTCACATGGGTTTTAGATGGTTTTATGGTAGTTTTATAATGGTTTTAGATGGTTTTCTACGGTTTTACATGGTTTCAATGGGAATTCTGGTGATTTGATCGTTTATGCCATCTTTGTTTGTTGGCGGAGATCAGTTTTTGAGATGTTTTCATGAGAGGAGCTGTTAGATTCCAGTAAGGTAACCATCATCAAGTGATTGATAGTGATTAAACCAACATCTAGGTATATGAGAAAACTAATCGTGGTTGAGGAGTCATGCAGTTTTAACCCATAGTTATTGATTAAGCCGTTTAAAGTCAAAGGCTGGGTTTATTTGAAGTTGACTGTTAGGAATGACTGGTAGTAGACGAGCGGCTGAATCGGGCGTACTGAGTTTGGCTTCGACGATACCATAGGATCAAAAGTGGGTGAGTACAGCATGTTCCACCCAGATTTTCAATAGTTCATGGTGGTTGGATGTCATTCAACCATTAATGCAAGCTTCTATTCATGGTGAGCCATCGGTTCTCAAACATCCGAGTAGCTGTTGAACATTCTCAACCAACGTGATTCAGCGTTATTAACCATTACGAATCATTCATTAGCCAATATGAACCATTGTCCTTCCTAAGAACGCGTCAAAGAAGCAGCATGGACATCGTCGCATGGACATTTCTACCTAGCATGGTGTCGAATGGTCATTACATTCCTGCATTCCTTTTACGGATCGCTGTGCCTTCGATTGGCACTTCACCCAAGATTCACTTTTGCTGCTTGGAAGGCATGATACCAAGGGCAGTGGGCGCAGTCTTGCTCTCTTTGCCCGACCGAGCATGCCCACAACAACTCTTATGACAGCGTGCTTCTATAGCCTTTGCCGCCCAAGAAGCTGTATGGTGCGAGCAAGAAGGGGAAGCATGTCAACTGCAGATCTTACAACCACATCAAGATTTCCCTCCAGTCATACTTGGGAAAGGTACAAGGAAAGAATGAAATCCACATTTGTTCCCTTGTTGTCACTTGCTGACCCGTCAAAGCACATGGATCCTCCTAATCTGAACATTGTGTAAAAAATCAACTACGGGAGGCGCGTGCAAGTGTGACAGGCGGGATTTTCCGCATCTACTGTTGAAAGTTGGAGACAATGTCCCGATCTGAAGCAGCGAACCTTACAGGAGTTTGTGACCGATGGTTGTGATAAAGCTGGTTCAGAATGGTAGTAAACCAACAGCTGATAGAAACAGCTGATTATTTATGATTTATAATGACTCATCACCAACTAAGAATGGTTGAGAATGTTGAGAAGCATTTCAGGAATCGGAGCGGGGAATCGAAATTGCGCTGCCGTTGGTTTTCTTCATCGAGTTTTGTGTCCGTCGTGGTCAACCTTGGCTTTGAAGACTGTGTTGCCTATAAAGTGGTTCTTCAAAAACAATATGATTGATTTCCAAAAGTCAAGATAATATCAACGTTTGACGTTCTTCACTATCATGTGTTCACATGTGCGATTGAATCTGTGATGTGTGTAGCTGTTCGAGACCCAACAGTCAATTCCGCTTTGGAAGGCATGATACCAAGGGCAGTGGGCGCAGTCTTGCTCTCTTTGCCCGACCGAGCATGCCCACAACAACTCTTATGACAGCGTGCTTCTATAGCCTTTGCCGCCCAAGAAGCTGTATGGTGCGAGCAAGAAGGGGAAGCATGTCAACTGCAGATCTTACAACTACATCAAGATTTCCCTCCAGTCATACTTGGGAAAGGTACAAGGAAAGAATGAAATCCACATTTGTTCCCTTGTTGTCACTTGCTGACCCGTCAAAGCACATGGTTCCTCCTAATCTGAACATTGTGTAAAAAATCAACTATGGGAGGCGCGTGCAAGTGTGACAGGCGGGATTTTCCGCATCTACTGTTGAAAGTTGGAGACAATGTCCCGATCTGAAGCAGCGAACCTTACAGGAGTTTGTGACCGATAGTTGTGATAAAGCTGGTTCAGAATGGTAGTAAACCAACAGCTGATAGAAACAGCTGAATATTTATGATGTATATTGATTTATGATGACTCATCACCAACTAAGAATGGTTGAGAATGTTGAGAAGCATTTCATGAATCGGAGCGGGGCATCGAAATTGCGCTGCCGTCGGTTTTCTTGCTTCATCGAGTTTTGTGTCAGTCGTGTTGGTCAGCCTGGGTTTTGAAGACCGTGTTGCCTATAAAGTGGTTCTTCAAAAACAATATGATTGATTTCCAAGAGTCAAGATAATATCAACGTTTGACGTTTTCCACTATCATGTCGTTCACATGTGCGATTGAATCTGTGATATGGGTAGCTGTTCGAGACCCACCAGTCAATTCCGCTTGGCATGTGGAAGGCATGATACCAAGGGCAGTGGGCGCAGTCTTGCTCTCTTTGCCCGACCGAGCATGCCCACAACAACTCTTATGACAGCGTGCTTCTATAGCCTTTGCCGCCCAAGAAGCTGTATGGTGCGAGCAAGAAGGGGAAGCATGTCAACTGCAGATCTTACAACTACATCAAGATTTCCCTCCAGTCATACTTGGGAAAAGGTTCAAGGAAAGAATGAAATCCACATGTGTTTTTATCTTGTCATTATAATGGTCAATATCAACTGTGATACTCATGAGCCTTTTTTAATGTTCGCATGAGCCATTATCAACCCGTGCTATTCAGTTTTCCATCATACATGATTTTGCGACACCACTATCAATTACGTCTTACCATTTTCGACCAGTATCAACCCTTACTTGCCATTGACTGTTCTCAACTAGAAAATTCAAGCAGCATCAATTCTTAGCCACTGATGATTAACCATTATCAGCAGTGCAAATCATCTTTTCCAAAGCACTAATTCACCATCAGAATCATTCTTCAAAACCATGAACCACCAACATCACAAAGAATTATTGACCATTACAAACCATTGCTTATAAGAACTATTAGCCGTCGTCATTCATTATCATCAACCACTGCAAATGATGGTTGATCACTATTGTTAAAAATAACACGCCATTTATTCATTGAACCATGATTAATCATTACTAGCATTAACCCCAAGTACAACTAATCACTCTTGATTACTACAGTGTAATGATTCTCGCAAACTATTATTACTCATCATTTTTCATTGCTAGTCATTAAACCCCAGTATTTCCGCGGCATTGCATGATCCACTCTCCCCATTTTTCCAGGTCGCCATCGTCCTGAGTGCTTGGTCACTGTGCTACTGTCGCACAGTGCGATGGTTACTCGTTGGCGTTGGGTGGTGAGCATCAACTGGGCTGATTTGTAGAAGTGGTTAAGTTGATTACGTTGATTAGGAATGGTTAAGTTGACTAGTAGTGGCTAAGTTGATTGAGTTCATGGTTAATGATGCTAATTCAAATTTACAAGCCAACTGTTAAATGAGGTTGATTAGTAATGGTTGAATTGATGAAAATGATGAGGATGAAGTTCAGTAGAACTGGCTATCAACTAAATTGTCCTGGATGAACTTTGATTGATTATTACTAGTCGTAAATGGTCAAGAGTGGTGATGGCCAGTAATGTTTCAACTATCAACCGGTAGTAATCAACCAAGGTACATAGTTGCAAACTGTTTAATTAATACTACAGCATAAACCAACGCCCACGGTTCATCCGAGGCCATTCCGGGTCGCTGCAGGGGACCATGATATCTTTCATTTCGATCTCCACCGCTATACACCACTATGAGCCATACACGTCCTATTAGCCAGTATGGTAAGCCTACTAAACCTTAATGTTGGTTTCTGATTAGTGTAACCCCCCTAAAGTAATGAAAATAGGCATGGAACCAACAGGTAGATACGATCATCAGAAACCAACATTATTCTGAGCCACAAAAAACCTTCCAGAAAAACAACTGGCTGTGGGTCAAGACCCTGTACCCCTGGTTCCCCACTGTTAACCATTATTTTGCCTTATTATTGTTGGTTATTAACCCCCATGAAATTGGTTGCTTAACTGCTTGACCCATGGCCAACGTCATCGAAACTCATCGTGGCTCAGGAACTGGACGATTTTTTCCTTCATCCGCACGATCGAAGCTTTGGGCCACTGGGGCATTGGCGTGAACTTCTATGGCTTCAGCCAGGAGGCGCCGGCCCTGAACCACGGCGTGCGTGGCGGGGTTGGACTGCCAGTGGTGGCCAATGACCGGTGGTTGCTGCGTGGTTCGGGAGATCTAGGGAGTCTCATGGGGCGATGGCATCACATCCAGCAGTGTGATTGACCAACATTGATAACTGGTTGGTGGTTTCAAACATTTTTATAGCTGGTTAATGGTTAATAATAGGGGATAACAACTAGCAACTATAGGGGATATGTACCAGCTATATATGGCTGTGGGTCAAGCAGTTAACCAACCAATGGTGGATAATGACCAACAAAACTATAGGGAAAGCAGCCTGGTGAATGATGGGGGAACCAGGGGGACGTCTCGGGTGAACTGACCCACAGCCATATGATTAACCGACATTGATGATAAACAACCAGGGTCAATATGGGTATTTTCCAAGCCAGAGGGCCACCGATAACGAACCAAAAAATGGCAATTTTGCTTGGAAACCACTGGTTTCGTGGGCGCCATGATTTTGGCACATACCAAGCAACATTGATGATAAGCAAGCAGGGTCGGTATGGTGGTTTCTCAAGCTATAGGGCCCGCAAATTACCCAAGATTGGGCATTTATAGTTCATTATGTACATACCCGGTGGCGCTGAAGACATTCAAGAGCTCAAGATCAACCCAGGATCCTCAGTTGGAATCCTGGACAAGGCCGTCCATTATACCGCCCTGCGCAAGGAAATCATCCAGCAGTCAGAAATGGTGTTTTTTGTATCTAGTTTTTGACGCGCTTCACCAGCTCATCACCAAGATCAGGTTCGAGACTGGGCAAAGGCACAGCATGGTCAAGCAGGCTTGCTTGAGCCGCGAATGTCTCCAGTCAGAAGGATGTATGCAGTCGATCAAAGTACCACAGTCGAGTGGTGGCCGGTCCATCGTGACGGCAAATGTTATCACAAACCGTGCAGGATGGGCAATCATAGGCAGCAACAGCTGCCTACGCGTTTGGCCACGCTGGGACAGAGCCTGCTGGGAGGTGCTGCAGATTAATACCATTTGATGCACTTTCTGTTGGAGGGTGGATGCCAGTGGATGCCTACATCTCTATGCAGGAGACAGTGCATACACGCTTGGTACAGTGACCATACTCGCCTAGAAGAACATTCCTGACTGTGAGGTCCCTCGTGCACCTGTGACCTCTCACGACATAGTTGTTGATTTTGCCCACGTGGCATCCGTTGCAACCGCGCATCCGTCCAATCAGTTCCGATTTTCAGGGGTATGGAAAGTTTTTTTCATGGATGGAGCATGCATCCCGTGGGCAAACCCCTGTCACCTTTTGTAGTTGGTATGAGCTGTTGTTCATGTTCCAAATGTTTTCTGATGAATGGGGGGTCGTGTCCACTGGCACCCGCAAAACCTGGGAACTTTTGAAGAAAACTGGGCACTACCAGGGATAATAGCCAAAAACAAAAGATAATAACCGATGCAAACCAACATTGAAGCGAAATGATAATAAGTAATGATAGATCATAGGGAAACCACTGGGTATATTGACCATCAATACTAGTAACTTCGGAAGGGATGATAACCCATTATTAAAGATATGAATATTATAACATTGGTATGTTTTGGTAGTTGGTGTACGTGGTAGCTTACAGCCGCTAACTCAGATTCTTTGTGTTTTTGGGAGTAGATGAGTTTAGCAACGCATCTAAAAGCCGTCAGTTTCAAAAATTGGTATAGCCCGAGATAGCCAGATATTTATAGTCTCTTTCGGCGTGTGGGCACCCGGGGCACCCGGGTTGGTACCAAAATGCAACGTGGGTTTGCAGCTCTTGTTGATGAATGTTTGATCAGCAACCATAGGGTCAGTTTGCTTTCCGTCGGTTGCGAGCGCCGTTTAGCTGGTGGTTGCTAGACTGTGTTTTTTGTTATAATCCATGTCATGATGATTCCTGCAGAACCAATCGAGTCTTGCTGCGTTTTCATGGTCGGCGAGGTGTGTATCGTGATTGATTCTTGTTGGTCACATTATATGATTACATCATATCCGTTTCCAGACGTCTAGTGACTAGTGTAGGTTCATACTGAAGCATTTGGTAGTTTACACCCTCACCCTGTAAGGGATGCATAAGAGACTGCAGCTCACGATGGGGGCACCGTCGCTTCAAAGTATCGCAGTACGCATGCCCAACAAGAGCATCACGTGTGGAATCCAAGGAGCATTGGAAACTCTAAGCCTTGTTGAAAACCGTTCCGATTAATTACCAAGATTTACCAAGGGATAACATGGATAATGTTGAGTGATTGAGAAGAACCAGTGGACAACCATCACTGAATGAAAACTATTTAAAAAACATTTAAAAACTATTATTACACGTTTGTATACCCATGACCGCTATGTACTGATCATAATGGCTATGTATCAGTACTGCTTTGAGTACTGATTGCAGTTATCTATAATTACTACTTGTTGGTTCTATGTGCTTCTCAATGACCTTCGCTGGTCGACCACGGCCCCCATCAATACGGTAGTTTTGACCGTTGTGAATATCGATTATACATCACAAGATATCACAAGTATACATCACAAGCTGGCGAAAAAATGAACAGAGCGAGTTTATGTATCCATCACCCCTTGATTTTGTTGTTTTGGGTACAGCAGCTTCACGCCGACAGAGGGGACATCACGCAGCATTCACTTGAAATCTGATCAAGTCATCAACTCGGAAGCAGCTCTCCAGCTGGCAGTGATACAAGTGACTCTTACTATCTCTTGTATCATTTTGTATCATACTGAATACAGAGTTCTCGCATATCTTGTTTGTTCATGTGGCTTTGGCTCAAATTGTTGGGTGGCATAGCATATTACCAGAAAGTCATGATCATAACATTTGGGAAATTCCGCATTTTTGTGGCTTGACCAGGGTGCGAGCTCTGTATATTTGCTGCTTACACCAGGTTCATGAAGCCAGGATCACCATACTTCTGGTATTTTCTCAAGATTATTGGCTTCACAACCATACCATGAAAGGGATACATCCGATACATCCCATGATGCCGCAAGCAACGCGGAAAGTTGGTCCTGTAGGTAGCACGGAGATATTCCTCCAGCGAGCCAACTCTGTAGGCCAGCGAGGATTACCGGATGATCCGTGCATTGGCAGTCTTTGGTCTGGTGATTTGGATCCTCATCGGATGCTGGGATGAAGGATCCAGGGAACCAGGGAACGTGGCAGGGGAGATTGAGTCAAGGATCAGATCGGAGAGATCTGACGGTATAGCTAGCCACTGGTAGCAGTCTGGTTTGCAAGACTATCCCTCAAGTCATTTCCAGATGGGGGTTTCTCGAGTTAGGGAACCCCCAAATCATCCAGTAGTACCCATTTATAGTAATAAACTAACCATTTTCGGGGTTCCCACGAACTTTTCCGCTTGGGGACAGTGCCGGGAGGATTCCAACCAGCTCGCTTGGGGAAGTTGGGATCGCTAAAACCTCAGGAAGTCTCTACTATGTCACGAACAGCGAGAACGCATATTCCAAGACGCTTGGACCAGGGATTGGTCGGATGCTTTGCATAGATTCTACCATCCAGTTGGGGATCTTCATCCGGATGGGGTAACTTGGGTCGCTTGCATAGATTCTACTAGGTGGGCCAGCGGTGATTAGTTGGGTGAGCTCAAGCACCGTAACTGGTAGTTGACCCTGGTGAAGGTAGTTGTAAACCAACAGCTTTAAGTGGTTGGGGGCCCAAAACCATTCTTGTTTTTCTCCGGGCCATCGCATTTGATGCTTGGGTCCAAGGGATCCCACTGGTCAGCAACCATGTCACATCCATCTGGCTTTTGGTGTACAAGTACCCAAAGTTTTACCTGACATTGACAAATAGTTGTTGACTTGGGTCAATTCAACAACTAGTAAAACTCTTGGTATCCAACTAGTTGTGCATTTGGAATTCATCCATTTCTTGTTATTTGTTGATTTGATATGGTTGTTTCTCAAAATCGGGGACCCCAGAAGTCATCCTTTATTAATCATTTGGTGGTTTCTCAAAATAGGGGTACCCCTAAATCATCCATTAATAGTCATTTATAGTAATAAACCAACCATTCTTGGGGGTTCCCTATTTTGAGAAACCACCATTTATAGCCATCAACCAGCTATGTTTTGGGGTTCCCTAGTTTGCGTTTTGGTTGTTCGACATGTTGCCTTGGTCAACCTTTCTCCAAGTTCGGCCATGGATGGCGGAGCTCTCGCCACCAGCTGGCCGCCATGGGACGCGGCGGGGTTTGTGTGGCCTTCCGCTACGGCGGTGCCAAGCTGTGAAGTCCTGGGAAGAGAAGCTCAGACGTGGCGGGGTCAAGCAGTGAACCAATCATGGGGGTTCACCAACAAGTTCATAGGGATTGGTGAACTAACTATATGGTTAATGGTTAGTAATGGGGGATGATAACTGATAACTAACAATACTACTGGATATATACCAACTATATGGCGAGCTGGGTCAAGCAGTTAACCAACCAACTAATGGTGGATAGTGACCAACCAAGAATAAGAAAAAACAGCCTGGTTAATGATAGGGGAACCAGGGGGACGTCTCGGGTGGACCCATAGCCATGTGGGTGTTTCTCAAGTCATAGGTGTCATCCACCCACTTACAGCTGTTGGTTTGCAACTTATCTAAATCACCTACTTTAAGAACCATTTATAGTAACCATTTATAGTAAGAAGCCAACCAGTTCGGGGGTATCTCTGTTTCAAAAAAGCGCGATGTTGTGTCTTCATTATGGTGGACAATCCAGGTCTTTATTGACTCAAGAGTTGACGAGTCATCGTGTTTCTGCCGCTGTCTCCTTTCGTGGCTTCTGGGAAACCAGTGGGTAGTGGTGTTACATGGTGTTACCATACTTATCTTCGGTATGCATTGGCTTTTGTTACTTGATTGCCAGTATATCTGTATGCAACTATAGCTGGGGACCAACATTAGTTCATGATTAGCAATGGGTACTGATCCACTATCTACAAATATCATCAGTGCTGGATATATTAGTCTCCATCAAATACTGCAAATTGTCACCCTTTAATCATTAGTACCCAGTACTACTACAAGGTGGGCCCCTAGCAGTTACAAGTTTGGTTATAACCCCCTATAATAACTGATAGTTAACTCTGGTTAAGTCAGTTGTCATTATAAACCAACAGCTCAAAGTAGTTGGGGCTCCACCTTGTCGAAGTTCATCCGAATTATTCATGTCGAACTTTTTGATCCAGTGGCTGCCTGCGCCGTCGCTTCCCTAGGTGGGAATATGCCCGGGTGGGAAACAAAGACGGAGGCCACTCGGTTGTGGGAAGGGAAGGCAACCTGTTGGGAATGTTCACAAATGGTAGCCCTGAATGAATATGGTAGTTTCATGTAGTTTCTCCAAATACGGAACCCAAAAAAGTGGTTAGTTCATGACCATAAATCACTAACATTGGATGATTTGGGGGTACCATTAGTTTGAGAAACCGCCATATCACCACTTACATGATGGCTACTTACAATTTATGACCATCACTTCGTTACAAGTGGTTACTCATTGATGTTTACTACCTTTCAAAACTGGTGAGGAAAACAGAAATGACCACCACTAAGTCATTAGTACCTAATCGTTCATGATTACTACAGACCAGGAAAAAGATTGCGTGGAAGTGAAAGATTTTCAAGAGGCAAACCGGCTGAGGGTAATCATTTATGATTCATGAATTGACCTAATCAATCAATAATTGGTCGCACATACTCATCATTGACTTTTAGGTCGTTGTATCATTGACACATGTTGGGAAGAGATAACGCAATGGAAACTCCCTCTAATGAAACCCGCCCAACTTTGTTTGTTGATTCACTTCTTTAGTAGTTTGGCTGGTAATTTGATTCACATTGTTTATTTTTCCGCGTATATAATTATTAACAAATGGTTGGTTGACCAACACTTTTTATAGGGGTTGAAACTGCCAACCAGTAGTAGTTGATCATGGATGGTCAAGGGGGATAGCAACTGCTCCCGAAGACCGCTTGTTCTAAGTCAGGAACCTGGAATACGGCCGTGAGTCAAATGGCTGTGGGTCAAAACCCTTAGTCCCCCTGGTTCCCCTATTATTAACCATTGTTTTCCCTATAGTTTTGTTGGTGATTATCCCCCATGGATGGTTGGTTAATACTGACCCATAACCAAATCCATAGTGGTGAACATCCAGGAAACGATCAAGCTAGTCTGGCTGTTGCCATGTTCAGCATTTTTTTGCGGCTGGTTCTGATCCATGGCGCATGATGACCTTCCGTGTACATCGAAATGGGCGGTTGGTGTTTCCAAATGGGAGGCGATCCGCAAATCATCCAGATTAATGTAAATATGGATAGAGCAATTAACCATCCATTTGGGGGGGTCCTATGTTTTTACAACCCCCACATGGCGCAAAAGCTTTGGAACGCCGAACTGGGCATCATGGTTTTCCCAACCAGAATTGAACTCGGGACTCGGGACATAAGAAATCACTTTCTCCTGAGGTCAGGAGTAGTCCCCACTAAGCCAGGGATTCTGCGTGGCTGATATTTGGGAAAGGGATCAGCAACATTAGCTAGAGATTTAGATTGCTTGGGTGCGTTTTGATGTGTCTTGCTTCACTAGCAACCACTAGTCAAGCACTGTTGGCCTTCTGAATGATCATCAACCAGGAATGGCCACAATCAATGTTATTCATTACAAAGCCATCATTGTTATTCATTACTGTCATCAACCTCTATCATTGTTATGAACTATCGAGCATCAACAATCAAAAACCATTGTAATGAACAACCACTAGTCAAGCACTGTTGGCCTTCTAGAATCATTGTTATTCATTAGAAAGGGACTCGGTGGGCGCGGCTTTGTTCGCCTCTGCGCCAGGAGATCTCGGCAAGTGGCAACGCTTCGAATCGACACTTGGTTGGGGCCAGTTGATTTGAAATCCAGTGCCGGAGAAATCCCTAGAGATTCCCAGTCTAAAACTGGTTGAACTGTAAAGAAGAATGTGTTGAATCAGTTGCACACCTCCAAGAATTGAGGCTTCGGCAATGTCTGGCTTAGTCAGCCCTTGGTAAACCCTTGCTAAACCCTTGGTAAACTGGTGAACGCTGGGTGAACCCTTAATGTCCCATGGATTGCAGGGCGGGCAGCAGACCCTCCAAGGATCCCTTCGGCCATGTTCTTCGCGCTGCTGACGCTGAACAAGAAGAATCCCCTAGCGCACGCCTCTCGCCGGAAGCTCTTTTTGCTGAAGAACTTCTACTACCACTCTGCCCAAAGTTGGCATACCCGGGAAGTTCGGTGTACCACTCCGGCCATGTAGTTTATTATGAGAATGCCGTGGCAGTCGGATACACAAAACCCAAGAAAATTTCCACCGGAAACATCGCAGTTGGGATGGCAATGTTTTCTCATTTCATCACAAGAGGAATCAAGCGATCTGAGTAGCTGAGAAAGGGAATGAAAGGGGACCAGCTGGCAAGGGAAGCAATCTCTGCAGCAGATTCCAGCGCTGTATTTCGGCTGATTGGCTGTACCTACATCACTCAGGTTTTTGCAAAAAGAAGACAGATGCCGCTGGATGTTCTGAGTAACATGATCTTAACAGCTCGGTCACAGTAGATCTTTTTCGGAAGAATCCCGGACAGAGGCTCCTAGAAATTTCATCCATTCAACAAAACATTCCTCGTGTGATCCAGGTCGGGATGTCACCTGATTTGGTGCTGATTTGATTGCCAGACTTCCAGGGTGCCCATAGGAGTGATAGTAGACCATTCGGATGAGCATGCTTGGAACGAAGAGAATTGGGAGACTGGAAACCCACACAATTGGTGGTTGCATATCCTTCTATGGTGTAGGGAAGCTTCCTTTTGGATGAGTCAGGTGATACCTGGCTCGAAAGGAAGCGTCCTCTTGATATCATGATGAAGGCAGAGATGATCCCAATGCTCTCGTCTTGTGTATGTTGGGAACATTTGTCAATAATCACAACGGAAGCTCAGATCACATCTTTCGTCATAAGAAAACGTGAGAACCTCTTCCTGTACATCTGGGAACATTTAAGAGTGTGGACAGCGAAACGAGAAAACATAGTACGATGTTCTTACTCAGTCATTTTTTCATCACATTCGCACAGCACACCAAGCCTTTGTGGATCACTTGGCCACACACAATCCAAGTAATTTGCTATTTCCACACAAAATCCGAGATCCGTTTTGGGAGGCACAATGGTGGATCGATCATCAACTGTCGGATCCAAGCTACTGATTTCCTCTTTAAGAAATGGATCATTTGACTGATTTCCAGCTTAAGAAATGGATCATTTAACTGATTTCCAGTTTAAGAAATGGATCATTCAACTCGTGCGCTAAAGATTCTGCGGAAATCACCCGGGGTCTCGCAGTGCTACGTATTCTTCCTCCAAGTTCTTCCAGTGATTGTCATGCCGTGACGATAACAACAATGAGCAGAACACATAATAATATGTAGATACAGGTACCACAGCAACAGCGAGACCAGCAACATGGGAGCTTCGTAAGATAGGGAAACCCAAAAAAAGTACAGTACCCCTATTTTTGAGAGACACCCCATAGATCCAGTGTATTGAGTGGTAGCCTCTGAAATGAAACGATGTAACCCAAAGTAAGAAGGTTCAACAAGACATCCGAAGCACCCTTGTTACTTTTAAATTGTTTTTCACTGCACTAGTGGTGACTCGAAACTTCCACGTGCTCTTGGCTCAGGTTTTTGTCACGTGGTATGAGAAGATGGTGGTGATGTTTGTGAACATTTGTTGTGTGCCTCGGAGTGTCGTGAAATCTGATCTGGGACGGATTTCGCGGGATTATCCTCTAAAACCTGAAGTTTTCGCAGGGATTTGGAATGCCACCAAGGAATCCAATCTCTTCATGCGATTAATCACGTGTGTGTGCCATGGGACCGTGTGTATTCACAAGGGGGTCCTGGTATAACTTGGTTTATATCTACCATAACCGTACCATGTAGTTATAACCGAACTTATAGCTGATTAGGGGCTCACCTTGTGTACGCATGGTTTGCAAAGGTGATTGTTGACAACTACGCCTGTCAGTTGCTGAGTTGGCTACGGGGTCGCCGCGGGCAGCGATGGTGAGCAACACCCTCGGGGACGGCCCCGAAATCCGTGGATTGTCCAAGAAGGATCTCAGGATGGCGTGGCGATACTTCACTTGGAAGTTGCTGGAGAAACTATCGATTCAACTAATCAGATTGGTAGTTTTATATATTTTTTATTATCCCTAGTAATCATTAACAAATAGTTGGTTGACTAATATTTTTCATAGGGGTTCAAACCACCAACCAGTAATTATAGGCCTCGAATAAAATATATCACAGCTATCCTGCGCGGATATGTGTAAGACAAGTGTGCATCAACTTGCCTTCGAGGGTGTTAGAGCATTGTAAGATATTGTAAGACTATTTAGCAGTCTAAACTCTAGGTGTCGCAAACCAATGTCTCCGTCATTCCTGTGGGGCTAAAGATGAAGATCAGGTTGTAAGAAACCATGCTCAATTAATGATTGTAATTGTATTGCTGATTTAGTCAACCGTGGTAATTGATGCTTGCTCAACAATGGGTAATCATGATTGATTCAGTTTGATTAATGGTTGTCAGCCACGGCTAGTCGTGGTTGATCATATTTCAGAACGGATCCAGTGATTCTAGTATTTAGGAATGTGATGGGAAGCCTATGACATTCCGTTGATGTGCCCAGTCCAACTGCACCGGCATTTCCGAATAATTACCAAAAGCCTGCGATGTGTTCTCCCAACAAGCAACTTCCAGATTTGGGGTGTCATTTCAACAGCCAGCAAGCAGATCTGCGTGTGAGCAGGGTTTTCCCAATCCCAAAATGGCTATGGGTCAATATTAACCATCAATGATGGTAGATAATAACCAACAACCTACAGGGAATTCAATGGTTAATGATGGGGAACCAGGGGGAGTAAGAGTTTTGACCCAGTCCCAAAAGCCACAGGGGACGCCGAAGGTACCCCTTTTCTCGTTGGTGTCCAGCATGTTGGTGCTCTCAGTGGTGGTTCCGAGCTGGGGTTTCAGCTGTGAGGAAGCTGGTGGCGATCGGCCTGTTGTCCAGCTCAATGGTGTACCGCCATAGATGGGTGGTTTCCCTGTTAGTTAACTTGGATGAAGCACCATAGTTCCAAGGTGGTTATGAACTTAGATGAACCACCATAGTCCATCAGTTGGTTCTGAACTTGGAGTAACCACCGTAGTCCAACTGTTGGTCGTGAAAGTGGATGGTTGGTAGGCACCACCATGGCGAACTGGACAAAGCTACATGGATTAGCAGAAAATACACCAAAGATGGGTGGTTCACATCCCAGCAGTTGAACTAGTGACTGGTCATTATGGGAACTGCTGGGGTGCAGGGTATTGACCCACAGCCATATCACTTTATGTCATTTATTGATGACCTGAAGTTGGAGATCGTTGATCATTGTTCTTGCTGATGAACCAAAGTGAGCCTATTATGATTCTTGCAGATTGCTGATGAGTACCCCTACAAGGGGTATTTGTAACCAGAAGTAACCACTAGGCTGGTTGTTTTGAGCAGCATCATTGGCGAAAAAGGATCGATCGGGTTGGTTGATGATGATTCTGATGTAAGCAACTAGATCTAACGGGCTTAACATAGCTCAACTGGCTGAGCGTCACAGGTTGTTTTAGCCACCGGTGATTAGTAAGTGAACAGTAGGTAATTACCATTAATTACCTATGGTTGTTTAGATATGTAGGTTCTTAGCCAACATCCATGTCCATTTTTCAACATCCAGTACGACGCCATCAGATGACCATCAATTCTTTACACATGTTAGCCCACCTGCAAACAGAGGGAACAGTACAGTCAGGTGTATCGGGCCAGAAACTTCAAAACCCCAAGAAGAACGGTTTCTTTCATCGGTACACTGTCTTGGGAGACAATGTCGTGTCCCCCCTATGCATATGGAAGGACACTCCCGAGATTCGGTTCGCCGAACAATTCGGGGGCAAAATGATAGCATCAGGTGAGAACTTGTCAAAATGATTCAATCGGCTTTGGTTACAAAGCAAAATGGTAGGTTATATCTTCAACTTGAGATCCCTGTGGTCGTGATTTACGGGTCCAAGTGCTGATAGCCGGGACCATCACCGCGTAGGCGCACGTTTTTCGAAATAGTCGGGCCCACAACGGTTGACAGGTCAAGTTAGTTGCTGTGAGTTTTTGCACCTGATCATCAAGGATCCCAAACTAACTTCTGATACTCTTCTGAAATTTTCACTCAATGAGTTATCAATTTCAGGACAATCTACAGTGCATCTTGAGGGTTTTTTGGCGCACATGTATTCTCAACGAGTATTAGTAATAGTCCTTGGTTTCATCGTTCGTAGCCATTGTCAGTTGTTTTCACATTCTACAGGCTCAGCTATTTTATTTCTCATTCACCACAAATCTGAATCTGCCATTTATTAGCAATAATCATTAACCACCACTAACTACTATTAACCAACCTCATAGGTTGTTTAATTAACTACTATTAACCACCATGAACTACTATCAACTCCTGTTAACTACTATTAACCATCATTGGCCACTATGAATCACTATATTAGATACTATTAACCCAAATGAACTCCATCATGCAGTACTAACCAACATCACAGGTTGTTTAATTAACTACTACTAGCCACTATTAAATACTATGAACCACTATTAACCACTATCAACTACTATTAACCATTATCAACTACTATTAACCACTATTAACTACTATTAACCACTATCAACTACTATTAACCACTATTAATTAACCACTATTGACTACTATTAAATTAACTACTATTTACTACCATTATATAACTACTATTAGTCAACTATTAACTACCATTGACTACTATTAACTACTATTAACTACTGTTAACTAATATTAACTGCTAATAACTACCATTAACTACTATTACTACTAACTACTACCAACTATTAACTACTATTAACTACTATTAACTACTATTAACCACTACTAACTACGATTACCTACCTATTAGCTACCATTAACTACCATTAGCTACCATTAACCACTATGAGATGTTTAATTCATATGTTGGTGAACTTCGCTCCACGTCCTCAGGATTGGTGGCGCCATCATGCGCTTGGTCTTGAGTCAGGTGCCCATGACGAGTCGTCCTGGTGCGGTGCAGGGGTCCTTCGTTGGGGCTGCCCCAACGGCCCGGGCGATTTAGGGCTTCTTAAGCCCTTGGGAACCCCCCAAAATAGGCTATTTATTACAACAAATTGATCGTACTGGATGATTCCTATTTTGAGAAACCACCAGTTGATAGGGAACGGATTGTCTATCAGATCACTGAAAAATTTTAATGGTTACAAGTGCATTTAAGATGGAATTCCAGCCCATGAAGAGGAAACAGTTTGAACATGTTTGAACCAACTAGGGCCAGTACAGCTTTGATTTTCATAGGCTGAATCGTGCTGCAACCACCGGTGCAAACATCGGCGAGTTGTACTGGGAAGCCATCCATTTGTGGGTATATTTGAATTACCAAGAAGAGCACAGGTAATACTCAAATGCAAGTTGTTGCCAGCAGAGTTTGATAGGTTTTCTCATTTTGGTTCATCAGGCGGGATTCGAAACGAAACTGCAGGGTCTGGTTGTGGCAAGCCGTTTTGGATGATTTTAGATATGTTTTTGTCCCTGTCCAAGCCTTTTTTCGGGATGATCCAGACATTTGGCACCACAGGGTGTTTGATCATCGGTAAGATCATTAGCCTTGACTCAACAAATCTACGAAGGCTAATCATTATCCAACATTATAGCCATTGATAAGCCATTGACTGAATGATTAGCCTCGATATAGCCATCATTATCCATGTCCATCCCTCATCAACGGTCACTGACCATCTCCATACCTGGCATTATGCTTAAGCTGGCCTAACTTTTCCTCCAATCAGACAATCGTTGGTGCACCACAGCTGCAACGAAGATAAGTTGTATCCATCGACCAGCTGTCAAACCAGGAGTCAGCGGGGGTGGCGAGAATAACCAACCCACGGATTTCGGGAGTACACTGTGGTGGTTCGGAGCTGGCACCATGTCATCAGCTGGTCAAAGGGAATCAGATGTGACTAGCCTGAAGACATGGCTGTGGGTCACTTCACCCGAGACGTCCCCCTGGTGCCCCCATCATTCACCGGCTGAACGTTTTCCCGATGAAATTGCCGGTGTCCCCCACGAAAGTTGGTGAACTGCTTGACCCGGCTCGCTCGCCATATAGTTGGCACATCCCCTAGTATTGTTACTTATTATCCCCTATTCTTAACCATTGTTGTTTAACATTGACCCATGTAATAGTTGGTATATATCCCCTAGTATGGTTAGTTATCATCTCCTATGATTAATCATTCACCAGCTAGGCTCCCTGTCTAGTGCCAACGGTGGCATGGCTGGAACGGCTGCATTTGATGTCCTGCCCCAGCTGTTAACTGGCTCCGCCCAGGAGAAGCCGAGTGAGGAAACTCTGACGGAACAGGTGGGGGAACGACCCAGTGCTGGTGGCGTGCCGCAGTCGACGCCGCTATGGGAGAAGAGGTGATTTTTAGAGGAGAACTTGTCTTAACTCTTAGCAACTACTGACTCTTACAGTATCACCATAGTATATTAGTAGGGAGTAGTTACTAGTGATGAGCTTTACAAGATGTCTTGATCGTCGTGACTCATGGCGAATTAGGAGAATAGCTATATTGAGATCCATTGACAAACTTCTGGCTGCTATGCCGGGGTATTCTTCGATTCATGTGAGCCCAGGGCTCTTTTTTGTTTTGCGAGTGACTCTACATGGAAGTTGGACTGAGAACGAAAGTTGAAAAAAAAACACACTTTACTTACCCTTTGGTGATACAACATAGCTGGCTGGATAATCCACCACTGATTGATTAATTTCCTAGGTTTCTCTGTAAATCATGGTGATTTTCCAGCCATGTTAGATGTTCAGAGATTTTCCATTGCCAGGTTGGACTACTAGAGGGCAAGTGAGCCTTAAGCTTGGAACAGCTGTAGAGCTGCGAGGGCCCTGGCAAGTTTTATGTCAGAAATGACCAGAGAAAGTGGTAGGCTTGGGGTTGATCAAAAGTCGTGGGCCTATATTGACCTTTTGATTTTCTAGGTAAGTTTATTTGTTTGTTTAAATTTGTTTATTTATCTATCTATTTGTTATGTATTTGTGTATTTATCATTTTTGTATTTATGTAATTAATTGGATTTCAAAACAAGTGTGCAGATGAACCCTCCATGACACGATAGAGTGATGCTGGCAATGACACTATTTTGTGATTTCTGGATTATGTTCTTTTTTATGGATGTGTGTGTGTGAGGCGTACTCTTCAACTGATAGTTGTTTGATAAAAGTGCTGTTTTTTGAAATTGTTATGTGGGTATTATTGAGTCTTTGAGTGCCGTGCCAACGTGTTGAATTCAGTGAAGGTTATTTTCGCCTTCCCTTACAGCCATGGTTTGGGGCACCAGCAATTATCAATACTACCGTCACACCAACAATTTGTCACCATAGTGAACCATCACTGACACTAGTTTACCTTTCTAAACCACGGGCTTTTGTCACTATCAAACAGATGTTTGCCATACGTAGTTCCCCATCATGGAATTCATAGTTCTTAGCCACCGGTTGCTGCCAGTGGTTGTTCATGAACATCTCCGATGAAAGTCCACCGGGACGACACAGGCGGGTGATGGAAATGCCGAGGACGATGAAGAGGCTATGGTGCTGCAGCATGTTTCGAAGTTGATGGGTTTCCAGAAGATTCCTGGCTCCGGTGATCAGCTCGACTTGGAAGCGCCCCCCCAGCCAGCGTGAAACCATTCAGAGAGGATGATCCAGCCAGTCTGCTTTGAAGGATGACCAATGGGCAACCAACAAGCACGGATGCTCAACTGACAATGGAGATGCTGGTTGGTGGTTTGATTGACATTTTTGTTTTCCCTGGTAATTATTACAAATGGGTGTTTTACTAATATTTTTCATATGGGTTGAAATCGCCAACCAGGATATATAGTTGTGAATGGTTTGTTGAACATTGATGTAATGTTGTTTGTTTATTGGGTCTATCCTGATGGCAATGGTGATTGAGGAAAAGACATAGTTGCCAAAGAAACTTTGTGGGGAATAACGCTGGGCTGAATTGGGGATTTTGAACAAAAAGCTAGAATCAGAATCTGGTAGAAGACCCAAACGTCAGCTGGGAGCGATTAGCTGTAGTTTGCTTTCGTATGCGAGTGGAATTTTAAACACATGGAGCAAGACTGACAGTTCCTGATTTGTTGCTACCTGGCTTGGAGGTGATTCTTGTAATGAAAATACCTCATTTGCTGAAGAAGCATTGGTGATACTCCACCTTTTTACACCTCTCAATCTGCGTGAACAGAACTTGGGGCAGCTGGTGCTCATTGGACTGGAGACCATGTTCCGTCGCTCTTGAGTCATAGGAGGAAGAAGAAGAGGAAGAAGAAGTTGATGAAGAGATTCTTGGCTCAACTTCCAGATTCATGGACGGTTCCTCCTTCCCCCCTGCCCATCACCCAAACCACAAGTCTTCGCAGGTCACCTGATTTCGGTGGTGGAAAAAACTGGATGGTGCAGTTGCTTGAGCGGGTAGTACGATGAACCCTGGGCCCCCAAAACCCTAAAGAAGGTAGGATTTTTGCTACCCTCCAAACCATTTTTGGCCCAAAAAAATATGGCTAACCTACAGAAATGATCATTCTGGGGGGCCTTCTGCCAAAATATGGGTAACCTCCAGGAATGCTCATTTTTGGGAGGGGCCAAGGGTACATTTTGTGCATCGCGCCCGCTGCGTTTTGCAAGGGTGGAAGATCCTGCCGAAGCTCTAGAGGAAGAAAACCAAGTGCCATATTGGCAGCAATGGAAGGACATGCAGTTCCGGGTGATGCCGATGAAAGGACACAACGGAATCCTGGTACCCCAAAGAATTTCACAATGGTTGTTGCCTGTGGTCCTGATGATTTTTTACATACAAAACTATTGGCATCCATTTGCTACCAATAATTATTAAGCATCATCATTTAGCATCATTTGCTACTCTTGACCATCAACTGCCTGCTATTCACCATCCTTCCAAACCGTTTGTGGCCAAACCATTTTGTGATTTCCATGTTGTGACCGATGTTCGACTGCTTGGCGGATACTTAGCGGCGTTCCATGACAACGTTGGTGGTTTTTTGAGATGGTTTTGATAGGTTCAATGTTCACAAATTAGCAGCCAAGTGATTGGTCTATTGATAAACTATAGGTTAAATATTCGCAAATTAGCAGCCAAGTGATTGGTTTATTGATAAACAGCATTATATACATGGTTTATTGTCATTGATATCAGTGAACTATGTGTTCTTTGAACATGAATTTGTTAGTATAATGTAAGTGGACACATTGTTAGTAACCAGTTGATTCAATGTGTGGATCTATATCCGCAGGAATAATTTGGATAAACGAACGGGTCACAATTCAATGGGGGGGATACCTCCATGAATAGTCAATGAAACACAGTTCTATTTATACAACCATGAGTGCACATGATTAGGCAGCTGACTGTACTTCGCATTAACATGTAACAGTTAATCTTTATGAACACGTTTTTTCAATAGTCAGATTGTCATGAGTCAGGAGTCATAATATAACTTCATGCTATGTACTATTTAACGTTATCACAATAGTTGTGATTTCTTCAAATGTGTGGTGTTCCATCTCGACCCAGTATGGTCATACCAATAAACCACTTCCTGCAGAGAGGACAAGACAGCAGTTTATGGTTTCAAAACATCCTGAACGTTATCATTGATGATGAGATGAGTTATAAGAGGTTTTTGGGTTCTCATAAACCATAATAAGACAGTTTTTTGTTTTCACACGATCAAAACATCAAGATATATGACTGATTTCAAACATGTTCTTTTTTCAACCAGATCTGGGAATGGCTGTATAAGCGACGGATATCTTGGGGATGGATGGGTTGTAACCAACCACCCGGTGATAGAGTATGGTTGGTATGATACTTACTAGTACTGGTAATATCCACGGCTATTCGATCGTGGCTTTCGCGCTCCATGTTGCTTCATCCCTGCTAGTGTGATTCGTTGATTTTCATTGCTGAATGACACATGTTGAAGTAACACAACGCTGATCAAATGTGACCATTTTTCCCTTGCAAATCATCATTCATTGTTTCTTGGTTGACGATCCATATGACTTCGATACCTTTGGACCTGTGCAGATCACCAAGCGACATTCCCATGGATGACTTGGATGGTCACATCATCCAGCCGTACGAATCAAAGTTTGGATCATCGATATCATGGCACCCAGAAGCTGATTGAAAGTCACGAAAAGCCGAAAAGTATGAGTTTAGTTGGATCATCCCACGTTGTAGGTGGTTTGAAAGTGGGTTGTCCCAGCTGGTTGCGGGTTTTAGACATTTTTATTTTCCTATTGATGAATAATTGGTTGGGCTGACTTGCGCATTCTTTTCATAGGAGTGGTTCAACCACCAATCAGTAATGATCACTATTCACCATAATCAGCCCTTATTAACGACTAGTTAACCAATAATTAACCACTAAATTAACTAACCACTAGTTAACCACCACTTAACCACTAATAAACCACCAACCAGCCTGGTTTTGTTGCTGACCAGGGCGCTGTCCCAGCGCTCCAGGACTGGGTCGAGACCTTGACGTGGGAAGAGCATTTGCACCCTGTGGCTGGGCGCTGTTGCAGTTCAGCAGTCGTGGTGGTCATCCCATTCGGGACCTTTACAGGCGAAGCCAGGCGTTTGAAGCTACCAGGAGAGGCAAAGTTGATTGATGATTGAGGTTGATTGATGTCGATTGATGTTTTTTTTGGCTATTTACCATTATTAACTATCATTAAGTTGATTGAGGTTGATTGAGGTTGATCATCAATGGCTATTTACCATTATTAGCGGTGAATGATGGTGAATGGTGAATAGCCAATCAACCTCAATCGTTATCATTCAACATTATCATTCACCATTCCGATGGATTGTTTTTGGCTATTCACCATTATTTACTATCATTAGCCATCAATTGGTTGCTGTTGTTGTTGGCGGCGTGAGATAGTCTCCTTGACGGCTCATTCCGTTCAATTGGTTCGTTCCCCATGCTACAACTCGGCTAGATTCATCCGGCCACTGACGTGTTTATTTGCAGTGACATTGCCGAACCTAAGGTCATGTTGTCATCGGAATAACAACCTCCCTTCAATTGATAGTTTCAAACAAAATTGTTTGATTCGATTGTAGGATCATTGCTAATCAGCTAAGGCATCATAAGAACGAATACATGATGGGCTCAAAAAGGGATTTGAGTATATACATTGTTAGTGGAATCCCTGACCCAGCAAGTTTTGTCTATATGATGTCAGTTGACTTTTGGCAGGAACTTTGAAAGGACAGTTTCTGAAATTAACTGTACACTATTTTCGGACAGGGGTTGA
The DNA here is from genome assembly GCA_009767595.1 of Symbiodinium kawagutii. Lineage (NCBI taxonomy): Eukaryota > Dinophyceae > Suessiales > Symbiodiniaceae > Symbiodinium > Symbiodinium kawagutii. The sequence goes on along the minus strand of VSDK01010196.1, from coordinate 96,799 downwards.
CATCGAAAACATTACAAGTTCTCCCTAATTAATAGAAATAGGTCGCCCTGTTATGGAGGGCGAGGGATGAAGGGGTAGAGCCACGATCAAGCCCGAACTGAGCCACCGCAATGCTGATGACGTTGGGACGATTGGCAAGGCTCCAGTGATGACAATGATTTTAGTGAACAGCATGTGAAAACGATCCTACCTCGTGATACCATATGAAAACGACATGATCAATTATAGAGTATAATGTGTGGTTTTCTTAAAGTAGGAGCCCCCAAAAAATGGTTGGTTTTATAGTCTACATATCTCTACATGGTTGATATTGGATGATTTGGGAGGTACCCCGATTTCGAGAAACCACCATTCACCATGCGAACCATGTTGGCCATGATTATCTTTAATTGTCAGCGTTACCCATAAATTCGTATCAGGTGTGCGTGAAATATGGCCAAAATGGTTGGTTTACTTCAATAAATGGGTAAACAAAGATTATTTTTTTGGGTACCACGTTTGAGAAATCACCATGTGTATGTTTGATGTATGTGAACAACTTCGATTTGTATACATACGTAAATGTTTGCGTATTCTGAGATTGGTGAATGCGACCTGTCCATGAACAACATCATGTCCGATCTCTTTGGGTTGGAGAGCTACATCTTGGCAAGGGGTGGCAGACACACACACAGAGAATTGCCGCCAGTCCGTACACGACGTGGCCCAGCAGCAGGCAAGCCATATGATAATTGGACTTGCCAACATATATGGTCGGTGTTTCGAAATTCCTGGGAGGACGCTCTTGAGGAGCGTATCGTCCGTGAAGTGCAGGACGTCAGCGCCATGGAGCTCGCAGTGCTGGGCCACAAGCCAAAGTTCTGGACTGGAGGACGCTGGATGAGAGGCGTACAGCTTCCTGCTGGATGAGGTGTCAATGATGCTGATAGCAGCAGTGTTTACCGTACCATCGGTAAACGAATCCCGTTGGTACAAGCGAATCGGTTCCAACTGGTATTACCACGCAGCTGACAGATGTGACACGACCAAGGGCTATCGGACGCAGCGAAGAAGGTGCATTCCGTACTGCGGCACACATTCTGAGTATCCACCGCCATTCTGTAAAGCTCTCGCCGATGCAGTCGTTGCACAGTTTTCACGCGACTTGCGCAGTGGCCACTATCGAATTGCTGGAGGTGGACCCCACCGGACCACTTGCCGCATGGTTGGCTGAGTTGACACAGCCAAGCTCAGTCATTCGTCAACACATGCATTGGTTGCCAGATTACCAAGGGTAAGGTCCGGGACTTTTCCTAATTATTTGCAAGGCGGCAGCGGGAGAACACTTCCCTTAGACCATGAAAGTGGAATGAATGTATTGTTGTATGCAAGCAAGTGTGGTATACACGTATACATATGTATGTAAACGTATGTGTGTGTAGACATACCTGTACGGTATATGTATGAATGTGCATTTGTACGCATATGTTTGTCCATGTACACCTCCCTGTGTATCATGTATGCATACATGCATGAATGTATAAGATATATGTGTATACCACTGTATTTGTGTATGCATAATTGTTTGTTTTTATTCAGGTTGTTTTAGTGTTTCTTCGCGTACATGTACATACGTATGTCTTGTGTTTTTTCACATGTTTACATTAGCTAATATTGAGGCGGCATATGTTTACCTGATGTATACAGTGTCATTGTTCTGTATGTATGCCGGGTATTTTTGTTTGTGTGTGTAAACACAGTATGTATGCTTGGATATGCGCATGTATGTAAATGTACATACGCATGAGTACCTATACGCATTATGTGCAGTAATGTATTCAAATACATGCATACATTTACATATCATCATTACTCGGGATATGTTTAATTTGCATTTTCTTTGTATATATGCATAAGTATCATGTTCAACTATAGTCATCTCGTTATCATTCCTAGTAGATTGGTCATGGAGGCAACGGTCCTCAAATAAGTTGACCATTGCTGTTTGCTTCTCATTTCCTTTCCTGTTGCCAACATTGTCACCAATCATGAACTAAACCAAGTGGACAACAAGTGCTACTGCATCATGTATTATCATATTTCTCGCGCTTTGTTAATTTTGAATTAATTATTGTTTACCCAGAATTCATAAATCCCAGGTTGATTAATTGTGGGGTTGATTTTTTTTGGGAAACCAAGGCTTTTGGGGGATACCCCCTATTCATCAACCAGGGGTTTGTTCGTCCTGGGTCCACATCCTATCACTTTCATGTTGCGATCCAACCAGCAGAATTATATTATCATTAACTACCAAACGTATGTCGATTACTAGTGACTACATTTTTATTACAAACCATTATTAAAATCAAACCATATGAGTGGTTGGTGATCAATTACCATTGGCAAGTTTCATTTTGATTATGATATTACTTCGCAAACCATCGTTGACTGTGCCTACTAAACATCAATAATCCGCATAAAGCCACACATCATTAGTATAAAACCACAAAGATGTATCTATGTGCAACATGTTTTATCATTGATTTCCCAAACCACTCATTATCAACCAAAATAATCATTTAATTGGTGTTTCTATATGTAGAAGTGTTTTATCATTGATTTCTCCAGGATTAGGTTACCATCTCCTTGTCACGATTAGGCTTTGATCGCCTTCATGGGCTTCGGCTCCCTGATTTTCTACGGCCTCTCCACGGCCCAAAGGGAGATGAAGCGCGGCCAGTCGATGGGGGCGAAGGGCTGAGTGCTTCTACTATCAGTGGTTGATGAATGCTGGTATGGCTATGGGTCAAGCAGTTAATCAACCATCTAATGGGGGATCATCACCGACAATAATAGGGAAAAGAATGGTTAATGATGGGGGAACAAGGGGTACAGGGTTTTGACCCACTGCCATATATTTTGAATATCAGTGATTATCATTAGCTACCACTGGTTGATGAATAACCATATGATATTGAATATGGGTGATTAAAAATGAATCATTTGCCTTAGCCAGTATGAACAGTACATATGATTCATAGTTAATCAATCTGACTAGTTAGTAACAGCTACGTAGTTAAAACTGACTATTGATATGGTTATACTTGTTTTAATAATAGGTGCTAATGATTTGATATTGTAGATATGGTTATTACTACGAGTGTCGTAAGCAGTTTGAGGAGTATGTAGAAACAGAATCATCATTATTGCTAATCTAACACTGGTTACAATTAGTAATTATTGATTATGTTTCTATAGAGCATATTAAAATTAGTAACAGATAATCTTGATTTAGTATTTTGATCAATCTACTACACAACCATTTATCAGGCTTATTAGGCGGCTTATTGGTGAATCTAACTCGTTACAGGGTTACATACTTCTCATAGCTGTTCATACCAACTAGCAGTGAATAGTTGTGATTTTGATTGATGATGATGATGATGATGATGATGATGATGATGATGATGATGATGATGATATTAATGATGATGATGATGATGGTGATGATGATGATGATGATTATGAATGGTTTTGATCAATTAGCAACGGTTGATAGTTAATGATAATATGATAATTACCGTTATCAAGGCTTACAAAACTATGATGGATGCTACTGGTTGACAATGAATATCAACGGGGAAGTAATGTTTAGAATCAGTTGATGGTTTCAATATCGATGAAGTACTGGCTCATGCTGAAAACCATTGGTTAATTCATACCGATTGATGGTTGTATATGGTTGATAATGGTGAATCTATGTCTCTCAGCACTCATTCCCAGCGGAATATTGGAGGCTACCAACCGTAGTGGTTACGCCCAGTTCAGGACTATTAAAGTTCTTTTGAAATGGGGGATACACATGATTAAATGCACATAGATTGTTTCATTCATGAATAAATCAATTTTTCTGAAAATAGATGCGAAATCAAACATATTTATGTGTAGTTTGAAGCGCAGTGTGCAGTTGCTGGCACTGTCCATGTGGAAATCCACATTGCCAACGCCGCCGTTACCACGAGTTCAGTTGCACGACCAGCAGCTGACGCAAATCAACAAAGAAGTGAAAAACCT
>VSDK01010196.1:78741-89833 GCA_009767595.1 Symbiodinium kawagutii | reverse complement strand
CAGAAGATATGTCAGAGAGAATGTCAGAAAGAATGTCAGAAGAGATGTCAGAAAGAATTTCGGATAGAATGTCAGAAGATATGTCAGAAGACATGTCAGAAAGAATGCCAGAAGATATGTCAGAAAGAATGTCAAAAGACATGCCGGAAAGAATGTCAGAGAGAATGTCAGAGAGAATGTCAGGATAGAATGTCAGAAGAAATGTCAGAAGATATGTCAGAAAGAATGTCAGAAGATATGTCAGAGAGAATGTCAAAAGATCTGCCAGAAAGAATGTCAGAGAGAATGTCAGAAAGAATGTCAGAAGATATGTCAGAAAGATTGTCAAAAGATATGCCAGAAAGAAAGAATGTCAGAAGACATGTCAGAAAGAATGTCAGAAGATATGTCAGAGAGAATGTCAGAAGACATGTCAGAAGATATGTCACAGAGAATATCGGAGAGATTGGCAGAAGATATGTCAGAAAGAATGTCAAAAGATATGTCAGAAAGAAAGTCAGAAGAGATGTCAGAGAGTGTCAAAAGATTTGCCAAAAAGAATGTCCGAGCAGAAAGTTGTTTGAAAGAACGTCAGAAGATGTGCCAGAAAGGATGTCAGAAAGAATGTCAAAAGGTATGCCAGAGAGAATGTCAGAGGATTTGTCAGAAAGAATGTCAGAAGGTATGTCGGAGAGAATGTCAGACAAAAGTGGAGTCAACAAGCGGTGATGACATGACATGGTGGGGATCACTCGAAGTAAAGTAATTTTATTTTCCCTATTATTTATCAACCATTGGTTGGTTGACAAGCATATTTTTCAATGGGGTGGTTCAACCACCAACCAGATACGGTTTTGGTCTTTGGACCCAAGAAATCAGCCCCCACCTTCTGCTCTCTCACAGCCGGTGGGGCACTGGGGCCTTCGGGATCAGGACTAGGTGAGGCGCCAGGGCTTCGAGATACAACCTCTGGGTTTTTGCCTTCGTTGCCCCTATGAATCAAGAGCCACCGGCAGTATTGATCATTTGGGTGTTTCTCAAGCCATAGGGGTACCCCCAAAGCATCCCATATTAATCATTGTTCATTAACAAGTTAACAAGCCAACCATTTTGGTGGTCCCTTGTTTTGAGAAAGCATCATTTTTGTTGTTGCGAATGGCGTCGCCATTCCCGTCGCGGGGGTTTTTCTTTGTTTTCGTGGTTTCAATTGTTGATATTCATGGACGTATATGAGTTGGCGTTCATGGAAGATCTGTCCGTCACCATGTTTCGGTTACGTCGACACTTTCGTTGTGACAGGGTCGATGGTCGTGTGACTGATGGGGTGGTACTGTTGATCGTTGTTTATTTAAAAGTTGGTTGCTGGTCGTCACTTTATTGTTGCTGCTTCTCCGCAATTGCAAGAAATCATTGGCCATTATTACCACTCAAGGATAGTAACATATTTTGATGGTAAATGATATTACATTTATTTTACTTCCGTAAGAATAGCCAATGAGTACTTGTGGCCTGATTGTCTCTAATTAAACGGCCAGTATTTGTCACATTGGGTCACTTGACTGATGAGTGTGAAAGATTGATAATTAATGTGAGCCGTTTTTTTTTCTTAAAGATTAGTCATCCAAATAGCTACTCTTGTTGGTTGTTGACCATGACCATCAAATTGTGGCAAATAGCTAAGAATAGATAACTACACAGGTACACAAGACACAATTTGATGATTTACAATTAATTCCATGATTCAGCTGTCATGAGCCCACTTTTAATTCACCATCAGCTCATGATTATTTTACTACTGGATGGATTACAGCTACTAACCTAGCTTTTTAGGCTTTTTGGGATATGATTGATTTACCATATGGCCACTAAACGTTTGACTTTTAGCAAGGGATCTAAAAGCCACCAAGTTGTTCTTTGCTTGGCTCGGCACAGTTCTCTCTAAGGCTTCACAGCTGGTCGGCTCTGAAAAGCAGCGCGACGGAGACGGAGGTGGATGAGGTCCGTTGCATCGGATTTGCTGAACTGTTCCCAGGGCGGTGGTTCCAGCGGTCTGTTTAGAGAAATGCTGGTGATTAACCTTTGACAATAGGTTTCTAGTCGTTCACAATGGTTGATAATGGCTAAGCACTAGTGTAGATGATGGTTGATATTGGCTAGTAATGGTTGATAGTGGTTTATGATGGTTGATAATGGTTGATAATGGTTGATAACGGTTGATAACGGTTGATAACGGTAATGGGATAGGGTGATTATGGTTACTGATGGCAACACTGGTCGACAATCTGGTTGACTGGTGAACAATGGTTGATGATGTTCAACCACATTCCTTTGGTGATGAACGATTGTTGACTTATGCTTAACACTGCTTTACAATCATGGCTATTAGTGGTTTAGAATTGTTTGTAGTGTTTGATCTGTCTCTACTAGCTGGTTGTAGGGGACAATGAGCAACAATCCTGGGAAATTCATGGTTAATGGTAGTACTGGTCTGGTATGTTTCTGGTTGTAGTGGTTAAAGTGGGCGCTGCTGATTGTGTTTGATGACGCTGACCAAAAATGAAATATTTCTGATGATTTTCCATTAGTACTAATGTTATCACTTTACTATCCTTGTTGCTCGTCATACTGATTGTTAATGAGTTGTGTCTCCAGTTTCCTGCCAATGATGTGACATACATATATGGTGAATTTTCATGCTCAATCATAGACGATGATAATGAAGGTTGGTACCAGGATGCACCAGGGGATAAAGCAGCAATTGCCAGTACTTTGCGATGCCAACAACCTACTGTGAATATAGCGAACAGCAGCGGTTGGTGGTATCCAGTTTGATTTGGATCAATGATGGTGCATAACCGCTAGCAAGAAAGGGGAAAGAAGCAGCAACGGTGGATGATCATGGTTCGATGCAGGCAGAAGTGACAGGTGTATAGCCATCAAGAAGTCGTGAATATATATATATATATTTATATATATCCATAAATGTATATATGTATAATATGCGTGTTTTATGTTTATGTAAATTCGTGCACTGGTGAGTGTTTTCAAGGGTTAAGAAGCCGTTAGTAAAGTGTTGTAGGGTAGCGACCCCACAGCAAGTAGTGATGAGTGAGAGGCCATAATCAATGTTTGATGATTGATATGATTGGCCCCTAGGTAGAAAGGGCTGCAAAGCATGTATTTCTTGGATGTAGGCAGCAACCGTGCTGAGTAGGTATATGCTGGACACATTCCGCCAGGAGGTTTCAGATGCTGTCTATCAAGTGTATACGGAGGATGGTTGATTGACTGGTCGAAATGGCGATTGTGTCTTTTGCGATGGGGATGGGCAATGGGCAACACTCACCATCATTGACAGCTAGTATGGCTTCTAAAACACACTATTCTGTTGCAAAAATCTTATTACTTAGTATGGTTGATAAAAACGCTCTCTTCCATGTAATATTGTTGATAAAAACACACTAAAGCAAAAATGCCTTATCAACCATATGACTTCTGACTGGGATGGTGTCACCGCAACGATCCGTTCACCGTGATGAATCCGTCACAAATTTGTACCATCGAATTCGTTGCAGTCCGACTATATCCGAGCTGCCCTTGATCAGTCTCATGGCTCATAGTGAGGAATAGTGTGACTCTCATTTGGTGCTGGTGCCATCCAATATCTTAGAAAAGAGCCAATCATGAGGGCACCGTATCCACGAGCATGTTTATTGACTATTGTCACGGAAATGTCAAATTCCGGTGGGTCGTTGCTGGCAATTGAATCATGCCCCAAAACTATCCATCACCAACCAGCTCATGGGCCGTCCTGAAAAATTGGCAATGCACCCATTTGCAACTGCCATTTAATCATGAAACAGTCTGAATCTCTACGAATCTCTTTGAATCTTTAAAAGAACGATTAAGCAATAAAGTGACTTTAACATGATCAGCTATTTGTCTTTTTGTTGGCCTGCGTGGGAACAACTTTGAAAAGCGACCAGGTGGTTTCTCCAGAAGAGGCCCAACAGGAGCCGGGAGAGTGGAAAGGAAAGGCACTTAAACACGATTAACTGTCTGATATTATGCAGGGCTAGATTTATACATACATGCATGCATATTTGTAGATAGACATGTACATGTTAATAGATATGCATGCAAAGATAGATACACATGTAAATGTAAAGGTGTAAATTGACATTTATATAGATGGTGTTTTCAGGTTGTATATATATATATATATATGTGTGTGTTTATTTATTTGCTCATTTGTAGAAATATATACATATGTGTGTATATATATATATATTGATCTAAATGTAAATATGTAAATATGTAAATATGTATATATTCACACGGATTATTCATTTATTTGTTCATTCATAATATACATATATATATATATATGTATGTATGTATACATATATGTGTGTGTGTACTTTTGTACAAACATATTGATATGAAATTTTTATATATATATATATACATATATATAGAGAGAGAGGGGTTAATTCTGGTTAATATTGCAATTGCAGGTTGCATTTCTGGGCTACATTGCAGCTTAGATTGCTGCTTTCAATACTAGTTAGAACTGATCGAATGACTTTATAAAAAGCGCTATATGCTGGTTATATGCTGGTTATAGGGCTATGGTGGTTCATAACAAAAATACATCAATGGCTATATCCTTACGAAGCCACTGTGTGAGGTGAATTTGCTCCGGGGGTTCATAGGCCGCTATGAAATGGTCATCATGGTTGATTTGTGGACTATTAGTTGATTTGGCCAATTGGTTGGCAGCTAGTTACTGTTGTTAGGAAAACAGCGGACAACCTAGATGCAAATGTGACCGTTGTCAGATTTCCTCAATCAATGGTAGATCCATATATTCATAAAGCACCCCCTCGTTCAACCATAGATTGAGCTGGTGATTCGCTATCAAACATGTAGGGTTCTTGACAATTAGATCTCCCGAAAAATTGATGCCACAAACCTTCTGGTAGTCCCTAACCTGGCCACGGAAAATCCACCATAGAAATCGTTGATTTGCTAGGGTTTGCCGCATTCCAGGTGAAGGACTACCAGAAGGAACCCTCAAGAATGGATGGTCACCAAATGCCAACCCTGGATTAATAAACCCCTTGTTGAATAATATCCCCCAAAAGCCTGGGTTCCCCAGTAAAATGGTATCATTTCTTAGCAGAGGGTAGCTATAGCCCTCCGAACCGCCACTTCCCTGACCTCCCTAAACCCACCCGAAGCTCTTCAGCTCGGGCATAGCCAGTCCCAGCCCAGTCCCAGCTGCAGCCATGAAAAAAAGGGCTCACTTGGGCTGCAAATTTATAAGTGTAAACATTTTTCTGAGCGATGTTTAATGATGTACAGGTAAACAGTGGTACATCATTATATATGGCAAGCACACTAGAATCCATTTGTGACGTTTCCTATGATCAATTCATGCTTGTAAACAGTATGATTTGCTTAAACAGCGTCTCACCTGCTTTTGAGAAACAATATGCTTCCCATGGATTCCCTAAAAAAAAGTAGTTTATGCCCTGCCGAGATTTTTCATTTTGATTGCGGTATCAATAAACTAATTATACATTTTGATCAGAGTATCAGCAAACTAGATGTTTTTTAATTCTGAGATGTTCAACAACGGATTTTGTTTTGGTTTGTACGTTTCTGAGCTGTAATTTCAGCTGATTTAATCGAACAAATGTGAAAGAAGCATCGTATAGTTTATACAATTTTGAGTTCCAATTTCAACTGATGTATTCCAAAAAAGCACAACACAAATCCGATTTCAACTGATCTATTCAAACCAAAGAAACACAAATCTTAGAAAACATTGAAATCCATTCTAAACATCGGACCAGCAAAAACACCATTTTTACATTTTTTTACATCAGTGGGAGATAACTTTCCTCCATGGCCCAGGATCCCCAGGTCGTCAGCCGTGAGCCAAGCTCTTGTGCCATGTCCACCTGGAGCCTTGGCGCGGCGCTTCGCGGCAAGCAACGGTTGATAGTGATTGACTGATGCGGTGAAGTTGCGGAAGTTCAGTGTGGGCCAACAACTTACTGATGGGCCTTGTACACTGATCCTGCTGGCAGGTTGTTGGCCGACAATCACTGATCAAGTGCAGCAACTTGGTTCCTTTGTGGTACCTTCTACACTTTGGCAAGGTGGTGCACTGAACCAGGGTATCTACTGGTTTTGGTGGATAGAAGTCTCAAGTGAGGCGGGTGTAGACAATGGTCCACGAGTCGTCCACGAGTGTCACTAACAACTATCACTAGCCAACATTATCAACCATCACAAACCACGATGATTAATCACTACTTACTATTGTCAACCATTAGATATGTTAATCTACTTATTAGCCATCATCAGCCAGTATGAACCAACATTCCCTCATAATCACCCACCATCAAGCATCATCATTCACAAGCTGTGTCAGGTAGAGTCACAAACAAGCATAGGTTCATATGTTCAACGGGTTGTGATTAAACCTCACAAGGGCTTGAAATACCAAGAGCTTGGTGGGTGAAATTCTCAAAGTCACGAGCCGCCGTTGTGATTTTTTCGGGGATGTTTTCATGAACAAATAGCGTGGGTCAAGATCCACTTGAATATATGTTTATTGATGCACACAATCTTATCTTACATGTGTTTGAATATACTGTACGTTGATCTACAGGGACGCATTGCATGTTTTCCGTATGTGGACATGATTTGTCGTACAGATCTATTGCGGTACACTGTATCTATGTCGGAAAATATACACATGATATGCATGCATCTCGTTCCCCTCTGTGACGTTCAAAGAGACAGTGTGGAGTTCCTCAGGAGACACATTGCCTACTTCCTTTCCTCCGTGCCCGGCCTGGTAGACCTTTTGCTTACTGCAGCTTGGTGATGCAGTGAGGATGGCTGTTCGAAGTACGTCTCCAATGGTGAAGAACCCAGGGGTACAACGGCTATGTCATGTAATGCAGAAGGGTTAGCAAGGGTTCTACCAATGGTGAATAAGTATACAGTATACACTTTTCAATTGTGGGGAATGGTTGATCAAAGGGGATGATAATGAAAACCAAGGGTACACAGCGTTGACCCACAGCCACGTGATGCTTAAGAAAATGCCGAGCAATCAATGTCAACCAATGGTTGAGAATGTTTCATAGTGGTCGATCATGGGAGTTTCTGGTGGTGCTAGTGGTGGTTTTGTTGTGGGTGTTGCGCATGCTGTCCTTGATTCGTGAGTTCGTTGGTTGGTGTCTCGTTTGGTTGATCCTTTGGTATCGGTGGAGTGGTGGTGATCATAGTGACTGTTAAGGTACTTCTTCTTCATAGCATCAGTGAGGTGCTCCAGTTGTTCTCATGAAATATAGTTTCAGTTTCCTCTTCTGTAGCTCTGCTGGTTCCATGGTTCTTTCAGAACGTCTCCTGGAACGACTCCTGTTCCGCCTACCGTCCTTCTCCGATGAGCGCTGCGCAGCCACTATGGCGCTGCCAGCGTAGTCACCGGGGGCACAGGGCGCTCCCGGACCCCAGAACTCTGTAGACAGCTCCGGACCCGAAGAGTCTCCCGAGCTGAAGAGGTCCCTGTGGGCGCTGCCGGACTCGAACCTGTCGCATTTTTCTCATGCTTAATTGAGATCCCCTTGGTTCTTGGCTTGTATCTTTATTTCTGTCGTTTGTGTCCTTCCTGTTGTCACTTTGGTTGCTGGTCACATTATGCGGCTGTTCTCTTTGGATACCCAGGATTGTTGGTTCCCAAGGATTTGTGTTTGTATTCATGTTGTCTTGATATATGTTGCTCCTTGTCAGATCCATATGATACCTTAATTATTCTATTTCGGGCTTCTGTTCCAGACTCTATGTCGTTAATGGTTATACTTCTTATATAACCTTTCATTACTTTTGTCTTGATCTTAATGGTTTATGCTGCTTTTAATCCCTTTGACTTTGGATAACACTTAGCAAACCAACCTTCGCCAACCTTCACCAACCTTCACCAACCGTCATGAACCATGCCCCCACGATGGTTCCGCCGAAGCCGCGCGAGGTCATCGAGGCGGGTCCCTGCTCGTTGGAGAACCAGGGGTCGCTCATGGTGACCAAGTTCATCACTCACCAAAACTCCATGATTAATGGCAATCAATGATGGTTTTTTCACCTTGGTTAAGCACTAGTGATGGTGCATGATGGGGAGTTATGGTTGATTACCTTGTGAAAAGCCGCGGCAAGTGGCGACCCCACTGGGGTCAAGGCTCCATCGTGGTCGCCAATGTGGTAAGCATGGTCAGGCAGTGTACTTTGTAGGACTGGTCACCCGGAGATGACGCGGCCCCGATCCGCTGCCATCAGCGGATCATGCTCATGTTGGTAGTGAGGAGGGGTCGGCCTTGCCGCTGCAAGGCTTCCCGAATATGTCCCATGTAGATGAGACGTTCCTGTGCTTGGACGTATGGTTCGTCCGGTGGTGGCCATCCGAGTCGTGCTGTGTAGTTGGTTGGTGGTAGTGGTGGTCGGTTGCTAACTGAAGGCGAAATCCAGCAGACGGACGATGGGATTCGGGTCCGCTTGACATCGACAAGAAGGCGCAGAAGGAACAGCTTCTTGCTCAAAACAAGCAGCACAAGATGGATACCGTCCTCACGAAGGAGCAGAAGTGGACAGGAAAAACCGGCAAGAAAAAGGAATTGAAACACGTGACCTTGGACAAGGACAATGGCGAATACCGTGCGCTTGATTTCGATGATTCTTGATGATTAAGTCTACCAGCCTCAGCATGGCAAGTGGAGAATCCTGTGAACCAATCGCCTCACGATGGCTCTAAAAGCTCTAGACTCTAGCAATCATTGATATGGATTTTTTGGGTATTGATATGCAATCTTAGATCCATGTTGTGCAAAAGGACAATCAAAACACGCCGCCAATGTACTCACCATGCGTGTTTGTTCTGAGCTGTGTGTCAAACAAAGCTTGGCTGATATCAATCTTTGGAAGAAGCATGGTCAGGCAAGTGGACCTATGTCACCAAGAAGCCATCAAGATGAATCGGCACAAGGAACAGTTCTGCCAGCAGTTCCATCGCGACTGGCAGATGGTTTCCACAACAATTGGTCGTTCAATGTGTCAACACCACGGCTCACAACAAGAATTCTTTGGTTGGCCTTTCATGGCGGATTTGGTCAGTGAAGTCAATCGTTTGACCGCAACGGCCAATTTCCTGACACTAGGGCATACACATGAAGACGTCGATCAGTATTTCTCAACGATCCTCTTGACTCTTCTTCGTCCCACCGTTTTGAACTTCCGGAGGATGTGGCAGAGCTTTTGCAAGAGAAGATGCAGCCTTTGACACTCTTTCGTGCTGAAAATCTGATGATTTTTGTTGTTGAAATGGTTGACCACTTCAGGAGTTTCGATGGCTGAAACCAAGATCAATAGTGTTTAATGCATTGTTAGTTCGTGGGGGGTCACCAAGGCGAACAATGGTAACCACCCACAATCAACAATGACCTACAAACACCGACTTGCCAAGAGTCATAGAGAATAATTGCCAACCCCCATGAACAATGAGGCAATCATATGCAAGTTAATGAAGATGATTATTCATGAGGAATCATCAAAAATGAAGTAATCATAGAGAATAATTACCCTACCCCATGCCGCTATGCCTCCTATGTTCTAGTGGCGAGCCAATAGTTGACAACCAGGTACTTGGTTTCTACCAGCTAGTGGTAACTGGTTTTGCTTACCTACTATTTCATGGTAATTGGAAACAAAAGGATAGAGAATATATACCAACAGACAAACGACCAGCAAGTTTGATAGCTTCAAAAATCAGGGTTGAAAGGGATCTTGGGAGCACAAAAATCATCCGGTGATGAGTTGAGTAGCGACAATTCGGACTGGGTAACCAACAGTAGTATAGGGGTGGGTGGAACCAACGGGCCAAGGCTAAAGGTGAATAGCGCGCACGTCCACAGCCGTCCACAATTTGTAGATGAATTGCCGAAGAATAGCCGTTGTGATTTTGCGCGGCGTTGTGAACTTGATTAAGTGGTCACATAGCAATAACGGTGGTAATGGGTAAACGGTGGCTACCATACTTAATTCCATTATCAAAAATGGTGATGCCCCCCAGAGATGTGACTACCATACTGTACTCGATTCCTTTCCTGGCTGGTGGTTTCCAACATGTGTTTTTTTCCCAGTAGTTATTAACAATTTGTTGGCTGACTAATGTTTTTCATAGGGGTTGTAACCACCAACCAGTTTCTCATATCAAAACTAGTGGTGGCTGGAGGTCAGCCCATTCTGCCCATTCGAATCGTGGGTCGCAGTTGCGCGGAGTCGCTGGTTGATGGTGGGCAACTTGCGCTACATGTGTGACCACTGCCCCATGATTTGGGATATTACGCGAGGTTATATATGGTCACTTGGTGAATTGGTCAATCATATTCAATTATGAGTTGATGATAGGGGGTCATTCATCATATTATTGGTCAATATATTGTTATTGTGAGTTGATGATTATTGGTCAATATATTGAATTGGTTTGATGATAGAGGTTGATGATTGTTGAGTATCAATATTCAGCAACACTGTACTTGCTGATTTCAGCCGAGGCCCACAAATGTATTCTTCGGCATGTTGTTTGGACATCTATGATGGATAAACTAACAGTTCGGCGAATCAACCCACAGCCGGTGTCAGCCGCGACCCACAAAGATTATATAAATATAAATATATATATATAATATATATATATATTATATTGTATGTGGATTTTTTTACATATAATATACTATACATTTATTTCTCCATGTTTTTCAAAGGGGTACATCAACAAGCAGCATTGATTGGCAGATGGTGCTTGGATCAGGTGGCTGGAGGGGATACCCAGGACATTGGGAAGTACTTGAACTTTTTTTGCGCCTCGGCAACGTCGGGTCGACCAAGGGTTCAGGAGCTGGAGTACCATGGTTTTCATGAGATTATGAAAACTGGTGATCGCTAATCATGCATAGTGATGGTTAAGTGTTGGTTAATTAAGTAGGTCAATGGCGTCATGGCTAAGAATCATTGATGGTAGTGTAAACAATTGCTTGTAGGG
>VSDK01010196.1:11898-73933 GCA_009767595.1 Symbiodinium kawagutii | reverse complement strand
AGATAGATAGATAGATAGATAGATAGATAGATAGATAGATAGATAAGTAAATAGGTAGGTAGGTAGACATAAAACACGGAAATATATGATGAATATGTGCATACAAATTGATATAATCATAGATAGTTTTTAATAAGATATGTGGTTTGTGGTGAAAAATATGTTTCATGGAGGTTTATCATTGATATTGGTTGCTTTGGAAGATATTATCCCATGATTTTTGTTCTACCAGATGATACTTGGGATGGGTAGGAGTTGAAGATCCATCGCTGGGAGTGGGAGATGTAGTGGGTGGTTGGTCATCCTTGATCATGGCAAATGACGGTGGTGGTATGGCTATGGGTCAAGCAGTTAACCAACCAATAATGGGGGAAAATGACCAACAATAATACGGAAAACAATGGCTAACGATAGAGGAACCAGGGGTACAGGGTTTTGACCCACAGCCGTATGTCAAACAATGGCTGGCAACTGTTAGCACAGTGCTTTGCAAATAGGGGTTTCTTACAGTAGGGGACGCCCAACAGGGATGGTCTACTCCTATAAATGGTCAATCAACTGGATGATTTGGGTGGTCTCTTATTTTGAGACACCACCAAATGGTTGAGAACCATTTTTCAAATAAAGGATCAGAAATTTGTCCATGGTCGATCAAACTATGGTCGGATTTTTGGTGGGATATCGTGATCCAGGTTTGTATTGGCTGTGTAATTCCTCTATATGGTGGTTTCTCAAAATGCCCCCCCCCCCGTTACATATCGTCCTTTATGAATCATTTATGGGTCCCCAAGCTGGCTTGAGAAACCTCTATATTACGGATTACGGATGACTTACTGTGCTAAGCATTGATTTAAAGGTGGAGAAGCGCTATTGTGATTTGGAAATGACTACCAGTCGTGGGGACAACCGCTAATGAGCTAGTGCAGCACCAATGGGACAACCAACATCATTGGCTACAGAGTGGTAACCCCCCAGTTAGCTTGTTCACGTTATGACTAGGGTATTTGCCACTTTTAGAAGATTACATTATACTAAAATGGGCTATAAGAAAGCCTTACATCCAGGGGGTACCACTCCGTCGTAGCAACAAAGGTATAAACAAACGATGCGTGGTTAGTGATGTTAGACAGCGCTCAATATCCGCTGAGCACATTTGCTAACAAGAAGTAACGTCCAATGGGGTTGGCAATTTCGCTATTGTTGAGGTTGCTTCTTGTTGTTCCCTCCGGCTGTCTGGCTGCGCGCGCTTTCGTGTGCGCAGTTCCCATAGGCACAGCGCGTGTTTTAGTCAGTTTTTCTCATTCAGGGCGCATTTTGGTGGGGTGGGGTTGGGGCTGGGGTTGGGGTTGGGGGGGTCATGGGAAAACGTTCGCTTGCACTGGCTTCATGAAGTTGGCCAACAACAGTGTATAGTAATGGTTAGTAATGGCTTTTATGTGGCCAACACAAGCGTGCCCACTAAACAGTAGCGGTTTTCCTAGAAGCAGTGTCTATTATTGGATGGTTAGTAGGTACCACCATTGACAAACCCAGATCTACCGTGAATTTCATTCTTCGGCGTGCCCATTGTCATAGTAAGGTCTACCTATGTACCTATCTACAACGAAACCGTGCTTTGGGTAGGGTTCTTTACCTTTGGACAGATCATCAGTTGAATTCGCATTGATGAGGTGATTATCCAAATTTGGGATTGTGCAAAGAGTGATAATCACCATTTGGTAGCGATTCTTCCAAATTGACATAGAATTAAGAAGTATAATTCCGATTTAGACTTGCATGGCAGATATGTTAATGTTCATTTGCACGTTGTACTTTACCTGGCCATTAGATTCTTACTTGGTTGCTGAAAGCTTGCCTGTGAGGTGCGGTCCTCAGCGGGGTCGTTGTCAACCTCGTACTTTGTTTTTTTTTGGAACCTTGTCCCTGATCAGGTCCCTGGGCTTTCTCCTCACGCTGATGATTCTCCTCCGTCTCATCGGATGAAAAAAATTGAACATGTCTGGCGACAGGCCAAGCAGCAACACAGTGCCTCTTCTTCTGGAATCGCTTAGTGTGAAGCCGCCAGCAGCGGAGCCTGCTGCTCCCGAACCAGCTACGTTGTTGGAGAGAGCCGAGACTTTTGAAGACTGGTTTGCTGCCCACGCCTGTCCAGCAGGCAGAGGCCGATGCACCCAGCAAGCAGAAGGAATTCAAGTTGGGGAAGTGCCCGAAGTGCCAATGCGCTCGGTCGCCCCATGTGTTCAGTGCCCAAAGCGTCCCTTGTCGCGCACGCAAAGCCTTTCTCATTTGCAACCGGTGGTGGAAGATTGATCAAAATGGCAAAGAATGTGTTGGGAAATGAAGAAACCCACACATGATCAGTTGCGTCAGTTTCCACGTTTCCAAAGGGATAAATTTACCGACTTGAAACTGAGTCTGTTGCGTAATGCTGTGGACCTTTGAGACAGCCTGGGTATTCTTCTGGAATGGCGCTCCGCGCGCGGCCAGCCATCCGGAACGTTGTTGTTTAATTTTGTGATTCTTGAAGTGCTGTAGTTGTTGCTGTTCTTGATAGATTGATGTCAGTCTGTTTTTGTATTTAATCATTTCTTTGTGATATTGTTTTTGATTCTGTTATTGGTTTTCTTGCTGTCGTGTCTCCATCCATTTCAAATCACCCCCATTATTTTTGGCAGCAATCTGGTTGAGTGGCAAATCGACCGCAGCAACGCAGTACTGGGTGCACTTTCTACCCTCTTTCTGGTCATCATGCTGGAGATTTCGCCATGTTTGCGTAGATTGCCGTTCTCAAGGGCATGCTGACGGCAGCCAGCGAACTGTTAGATTACAGAAGTGTATCATCAGTAATTGAGTCAATGAATCTAAGTGGTAGAATTGTATTACTTTGTAGAATCTGCCTGGATCCATGATTCCCTGGTCAATGGGACCCCGACAATGGTTGGTTTATTTAACTCAATGGTCAATATATGGGTGTTTCTCAAAAATGGGTACCCCCAAATCATCCAATATCAATAATTTGATACCAATAAACCAACCATTTGGGGTCCCCAGTTTTGAGAAACCCCCATATACGATCCATATACAGTAGATGATTTGTTGGTGTCCCGTATGTCTGAGACACCACCCGGTCGATGACTTGACTGGCTGTAACTTGGTCGCGCCAGGCGCTGTGTCGGTGTTCTTTTGGTTCTTGGGTGCCTTGTTGCTGTTCTTCACCGAGCCCCTTGGTGGAACGCCGGTGGAACCCTGGGTTGAGCTGGCTATGCTGGCAACCATGGACTTAACCGGCCAGTGCGTGTTTGGTGAATGTGTTTTGTTTACTGGCTTTACCAAACTATCCGTTTTGTGGTTCTCTGATTTGTGAATCTTTCTTCTTGCTGGATACTTGGGAATAGATTCATATTAATACAGTAACACTCATTGATCATCACTGAATCATCACTGATATGGTTAATAATTGTCCATAATCATTATTTCACCCATCAACCAAGGAAACCGTTGAAGTTCCACTTCAGGTTGGTAGGTCATGACTAATGCTTAATCAGTTGACATTGATTTTGGGGCTCCAAGTGGCCGGATTTTGTCCAGTTTCAGCCAATCATCATGGCTACTCAGAATGGATACAAGTGGCATGGCAGCAGTTGGCAGGTCGTTCATCACTTTCGTTTGGTTTTCATCATTTCGGCAGTTGGTTTCAACCAAAACCGAAATGGTTTCAACAACCAAACAACCAAATCAGTTCAGTTTTATCCCAATTGGTAGAGCTGCCACTGAGTTGCTCATCCCCTAAATTCCAAGCCCACCAGCTTGAAGTGGTGGCAATCCGCATGGGAAGAGGTCCAGGAGTCTATACGGAACAATTGGAGGCCAGGGGTATTGTGTGGCGTCATTTTAAGGTGGGAGCTATAGGATGCTGGAACTGGTAGATTTCTGCTGAAGAAGTTTCAACGGAGCTGTTGCAATTTCCCAGTTGCTCGTAGATTGGACCAGCCTCAGAATGATTTCACCAAAGATGGCAAGTAGAGGAAGCCATCTTCAAATGACCGATGTTGGGCTGGAGAATTCGGAGACTTAGCACAGGTTCCCCACGTGTGCAATTGATTTCCGACCCATGGAGTACTATGAATTCTACAAATTTGTAGATTTTCGAGACAAAATTCGTCAGATTCCATGGGTCTGAAATTGCCAAGACCTCCAGCCTTGCCCTCCCAGCAAGTGATTTGCCCGGGAGGGTTGCTCTCTGTTGTGTTGATCCGAGGTTTGACAATCCGGACAAAAAGATCCGTGTCTTTGGCTGCAGCTCCAGCAACGCATGCGGGGGTGAGCACGGCTGGTGTGTTGGCTCCGAGTTGTCGGTTGTTTATTGGATCACATTAACAGTTGGCTAAGAGTAGCAAGTCTCACCAAGTTTATTACCAGCCAATCATAGCTAACATTACGCACAGACGCGGCTGTTCCTATCAATTGAACATTGCTCGAAGAATCAGTGAGAAACACCGGCTACAGGCAGTAATTTAGGGTTTAGGTTTTAGGGGTTCGGGTTTTAGGGTTTAGGGTTGAGGGTTTTAGCGTTTTGGGGTTTAGGGCTTAGGGTTTCTTGATTCTCAGAGTTTCAAAACGACGGGCCTGCGCAGGGTTTTGAACAGTTGACAAGACTAACGGTCTTATGCATCCGGGCAAACCATGAAGTCTTGCCGTAACATTAGTAGTTGGCTCTATACTTCTTTAGTTGCTATTTCCTGCATCAAACTCATGCGATGGATCTGAAAAAGTATGAACGCAACTCCCTCAAGTTGCACAGAGTGTTTCTTTCTTGTGATTTGAGCATATGATGGTTTGCACTTGTGGATTCTATATTCACTTCCAGTAAATTCTTATTGTTATATTGTCGTTGTATTCATAAGTCATGGTATCCCCAAAGGATTCCAAAAAGATCATGCATGATAGGCAGAGCTCTAGATTGGGTACACCATGTATAGACTCGCAAATCCCCCAAATCTCAATATCAGCCAATTTATGAAACAATCATTTACCATGATCAAGCAGAAAAAACGATAGCATCATTGAGCTGTTGACTTAGATTTTACTGCAGAGATTTGCCACAAGAAATCATCAACCATTGGTTTTCCCTTTTTTGGTTCGTTGGTATCCCTACAACCAGCAATGGCATTAGCCATGGCATTTACCATTGAAACCCAGGGCCGCAGCCTCTCTCAGGGGAGTTCTACGGTTCAGTCACACGCTCCATCTGGGCATCCTCCCTCTACTTGAACGGCGAGTGGGTCTTTTGTCCCTTGGATGGCGCGCTGGTGGTGACTACCAGGGTGAACCGTTCATGGGAGATCCAGTAGTACATCCATAGACCCGTTATTTGTTGGTAAATCACCGGCTGATTTTGCTTACACTGATAGGGGTTGCGAAGGAATTGGTCTAGCATTACTATTGCTCACAAAGTTTGTGATTTTGGGCCATTTGCCAGTATAACCACTTGATTGACACATTTTATATGAGCATGTGGATATCACTCTCTCATGGATGATTGTTTACCAATCATTGCTTTTTTTTCGAGAATTGTTTGGCTACGTTACCTAGTTCTTGATCCTCTAGTAGAAAGGTATAGGATGATGTTACCTATAGCCTATATGTATATTCGTAGGGTAACAACTCGGGTAAGAAATCATGGGTATTACTGTATAACCAAGCTATAGTATGTGCAATGATGTGGCTATATCATGGTGGTTGTACAAACATGTTTTTTTCCGACTGTAGTTGTTTACACCAACCCGGTACACACAATTCATCATAGCTTCATATCCAACCAGCAATAAAGATCAACTACGGTGACTATTGAAATTGGCCACTCAATAAAATCAACTATGGTAACTATATAAAAATCAGCTGTATGGTAACTATTTGATAGCAACTAGTACCTCTATTTTTGGTAGCTCGGTGGGTGCCAGTCTGCCTGGCCCTGAGGCGACTTCAGCTGGGCGGGCAAAGCCGTGGGCGGTTTCATCGTATTGTTCGGCGTCAGCATCGTGGTGGTGCCCATGTCGGTGCCGCGTCTGCCGGTGGTGGCTGTGGTGGACTGAGCAGTGACGCCAGCGAAGTGGAGCCTAAGTTGGTGGTGACATGTGGTGTGATGAGTTCATCGACCCGTCATTTCCACATAGCAATCACAGTAGCAAAAATAGAAAACCTGTGATATTAACCGTACCCGCTGGGTGTTCCCGCGACACCATCGGAATATGAAGATCCAAAAGGTTTCTGCCAAAAGAAGTAGCTGATGTTTCGATTATTGTGGTTCACCATGTGTACCCGTATAAGATCGTATAAGTAGTAAGTAGAAGAACCGACCTGAAGTGAACTATCACTATCACCATAGTCAACTTCATCGGTAGTTGATCTTTCGAACATTTTGGTCGGTTGTCGTAGTTGTGCCTTGTACAGGTGCGGTGAGGGGACTGCGACCGGGGTTTGCGCATGGGATACCATTGCCAAAGGGCCACTCTCAGTAGAGATTCATGGCCTGGAGATCAACCCAAGCGCAAAAGATTAAGCAGAAAGTTTCCCGGCAACCTGGCTCAGGTGGTTGAACTGTTGCATGTTTTTAACTTTATGCTGTCCACCCAGGGTATCCAAGACTGGTCATGCGATGCAACATCATTTGCCAGGATGGATCAAGTGCTATCTTTTGTCTCTACATAGTGATGTACGTATATACAAATGGATTACGGTGTATTCCAGGAATTGTCGTGGATCATATCCTCACCATTTTTTTTGTTCTTCCTTCCATGCAGTACCGTTTGATCAGCATCATTGACATGTTACAAAATGACGGTGACCCCTTGCACTGATTAGTTCGGCATTGATTCGACCCATTTCATGAAACGGGATCTTTGGGTCAACAACCCTTCATATTATTAAGTTGCTTCTTGTTGTTTCTCCCGCTCCGCTAGGCAGTTCCAAACCGTTTTTCGACAGTTGTTGGTTGCTAAACCTTCACCAGGTGCTCTGCTAGAATCCATTAGGTGAGGTCAACCACGATCGATTCCACTCGGTTACTTGTGACACGAAACAACCGCTTCGTATCCAAACTACGGCTCTTCGGTGATTTGTTTCACTGTGGTAGTTAGGTCAACTGTAGCAACCATTGACTGGTTAATCATAGGTGTTTTGGCTTCACAATTCAACCAAGTCGACAGTACTATGAAACTGTCATATTTCAACCATCACTTACCAGTCCGAACCATTGTTAGCCATCATTTAACCATCCACAATCATCGAAACAGGAATCATACGGGTGTTTTTAAAGATAGAGAACCCTCCTAATTCATCGTTGATATTAATCATGTACAGTAATAAGCAATAAACCATCATGACTCGAGGGTTCCCGATAGCTTTGGAGATCCCCATATAACAAATATACATTTATATAAAAAATATATAACAATCATTGATCATCATCATCAACATCATCATCATCATCATTCAATAACCATGATATACCCCACTATTAGTAGCTTGTCCCGCTGTTCTTAACCATTTGTCGTAACTTTCACTGACCACGATTTTCTACCACCCTTCGAATCACCTGGGGCCAGGTCTTCACTGGCTACTTCCTGATGAACCTCCAAGGAGATTTCTACGTGAACGAGGCTCCTGGGACCGGCCAAGCGTTCTTAGTGCTTGATGGATGTTGATGGTTTGATCATGATTCACATCATTTTTATAGAGTATGACCCATATGTTGTTGGGTGCTTTACAGCTAGTACCCCAAATATTTGGTTGTTTTGGGATATGATTGATTTGCCATAAAGCCAACAAGGTTGATGGGTGATCATGCTTCACATGTCTATGATACTTGATGAATAGAATTATTGATCATGAAATATATGAGTATATTGAATCTAGTTAGACATGGTGAATCATAATGAGTTTAATTATGCTACTATGGAAAACACGTGAATATCATGCTTGAGCATGAAATATGTGAGTGTTTTTCAATTCGCGTGACGGGTTGGGTTTGTGGGAACAAACCTACAAAGGAATTCTTCAGCTCTGACGTTTGATACACATATTTTACTTTTCCAAATGAATTTACAAATGATTGGTTCGTTGATGAGTATTTTTTTGGGAGTCGAAACCACCAGCCAGTTTTTGATAATGAGTACGTGAAGGGAATATAGTTGAAAATGGTGCATTGTAGTAAATTTATGCTACTATAGCTAATGAATGAATATAATGCTGGATAAGAAATAATTGATCTTATGGTGGTTCTTGCTTGATAATGAAATATATGAATGTAGTGAATACAGTTGAACATAGCAACTCATAATGATTTTATGTTACTATTTATGGCTATGACAACGGATTTTAAGATTATTGATATAATGAATTGCCTTCCGCTCCTGAATTAAGCCACATCTTGGTTTGGGCAAACCCCAAACCAGAGACTTCAAGGATTGGCACTACACAACTTCAGAGGCATGGGCAATCCCCTCGCCACGCCACAACATCGGAGCAGGATTTAACAAACTTTGGGCTAAAGCTTTCCACCGCTTAAGGTGACTTTCTGATCCATCACTTCTTTTTTACTTTCCCTTGATGTGCTTCCTGTGCTCATGGCAAGGGCCAGGGGGTAGTTATAGTTAATTCTATGTAGACATGCTTAACAGTTCATAGTTCAATAAAATGCTGCAAGAGCTCTACAACGATAGTTTCCTGCACATAGCATAGCAAATAGAACATGCGTAAACCATTTGCCTCCTCCTTCCATGACCGCGTGCATGTGTAGGCATACTTCCATACTTTGGAGTTGCGACTGTTTGTTTTCTTGAACACTGTATGCATGTTGTTTTCAGGGAACAAAAGAGTATGCCATTTCAGGATGCTGAACCAAATTCATGATATCCCAAAGAAACATTGTCAGAAAATTATGAACACTTGATCTTGAAGGGCTTGGGTACTCACAAGCAACATCACAATGATGGCTAATGGTCACACAGGGCTGTGTCTAAAGCAATTCAGGTACCCTTCAAGACATGTGGGTGGCTTGGCCGGCTTGGCCCATCATTGGCGCTTTTTTTCGGAAACATGTAGGAATATTAGGAATGTGCAATTTGAATACTTGGCAGATCGACAAAATTTTGTTGGTGTTAAAGATAATGTGTTTGAAGCGAGGACCACAGCACACCTTGCCGCCATCAAGCATTCTTCATTTTCTACACCTATCATGCCAAATCGTTAACATTCATTAACCACCATCATCCACCGTCATTGTTCTGCACCAGCCAAGTCCATCATTTACCATCCAGTTCCAGTTCACCTTGAAAACACATGCTTATCAAGTTTAGCCATCTTACCCGTTGATTAACCAATCGTAAACCAACCAACAGACAAACCAACCAACCAACCTTTAATCAACCAACCAACCAACCATTAATCAACCGACCAACCATTAATCAACCGACCAACCAACCCACCAAGCAACCAACCAATAGATCACTACCATCCATCACCACCCACCCGGAACCGCAGGTGGGTTTCCTCAAGGCCGAGGTGAAAGACCTGTGGCAGCTGAAGGTGCGTTGCGCTGCGTGCACAGCCCTGAAATAAAGAAATTGTTGAGTTTATTCGATAACTATAGCTAGTAATAGCTAGTTTATTCACTGATGATTGACAGCTAACATTAATAATCACTAGAAATCATGAGAAATCATTAGAAACATTATCGAAGTATTGTAGATTAATGATTATTGTAGATTAATGATTATTGTAACTATTAATGATTATTGTAGATAATAGCTAGTGATAGCTAGTCTATTTATTAATTATTGATTATTGATAGCCAATGTTAATAAGCAGTAGAAATCACTAGACACGTTAATAACTATGTTGGATTAATGATTATTATAACTATTATTAATTCCAATTTTGTTAGATAAATGATTATTCATTAGAAACATGATAACTATCAATAGCCAACATTGTTTAGTCACGTCAACAAGAACACAATGATATTGGTGCTACATAACAGTAACTATGTTGATTTTATGTTAACAATGAGTATGATAACAACTACAACTGTGTTGATAGGTAAAAGGACTGTAAATGATGGATTTCCAACTTCAATTAACCATCTTAACTGGTACCATAACCATCCTGAATCAGTTGAATTGGTCAATCATCAATTTTCTATTTTTGATTCATTTTTTTGCTTACCAGTTCTTGAAGTAAGTCAACAGTGTGGCAATCGTTCTCCATTAAGAACATTTTTTTCTTGGATTGATTACTGTATATGATTAAGCAACCATTCACCATCAAGTAGTCTATTCAAGCATTAGAGCATCAAGAACATTGGATGTCAACGGGGCTCTGGTCGGTCGAGCTTGACAAGGGTGGGTGTTGGGTGTTGGGGTCCCACCAGGTTTTAAACAACTATTTACCAAGCAGGATGAGCCATTCAGCTAGATATGGGGGTCGCTACCCGCAAATTTGTTTGCAATATTCACAGATATTGGTGACTCTGCGCTGGTGCGTTTCAACGGACTCATAGCATCCTGAGCGATTCCCTACTACTGGTAGTAGAAAACACTATTGTTTGCCATCGGGAATCTCTAGAAACCACCATTAATGAAGAATCAGTAGCCAGTAGCCAGTAGCCACGATTGATCATTGGTACTCATTTGCATCATGATCATCATGGTCCCTTATCAAACATGAGCATTATTGACCATCAAGAACCACTGTGAACCTATGGACCCTTACAATGGGCCATGAAAAACCATAGTTAAGCCGTTCGAAACCTCCGTGAGATGGCTGTGGGTCAAAACCATGTACCGCTGGTTCCCCTATCATTGACCATTGTTTTCCCTATAGGTTGTTGGTTATTATCCCCTATGATTGGTTGCTTAAAGCCTGGACCCATAGCCATATATAGCTGTTATATCCCCTATAGTCGCTAGTTGTTATCCCCTATTATTGGGGATAACCAGCTATTATTGGTTGGTTACCTGCTTTACCCATCGCCATATGGTCGACCCTGGACCCTTCCTTGGTCGGTGCAGATGCGCCCCGGGCCTGAAGAACCCACGCGGAAGATGATCTTCGAAATGTGTCGAAGCTGCAGAGAAGGGCGGCGAACATCATCACCATACTGGTTGGTGGTTTGAAAGGGGTTATAACCACTAGTTATGGTTACTAATAGGGGACAATCACCGACCATGATATGCTTAACCAACTACCTGGTTGGTGGTTTGATTGACATTTTTTATTTTCCCTGGCAATAACTTAAAAATGGTGGGTTGACTAATAATTTTCATAGGGGTAATAGCCAGCAACCAGTACAGTGTGGTACCCAGGTCCAGCTAAGTTAGGTCAGAAGTAGGGTAACTTCCAGCTAAAGAATAGAACTGCACTTAGGTGGGTTGTAAACCAATTCATAATCAGGGGGGTTCCACTTTGTAGTAGCACTTTTAGCATGAACATTTGCAGCGACATCGCAAAACTGGTTGGTGGTTTAAACCTTTTCGTCCCAATGATTAATCGCAAATGGTTGGTTGACTGAGGACATTGCTTTCAAGACATCACTTTCTAGCCAGCTTCTCTCTAGAGACCAATGGCGGACGACGAGGGCAACAAAGAAGATTTGAAGAAGAGGAAGACTCCTGTGACTGGCAAATTTGACATTCAGGTTCCTCCCTATCTTATCACGGCAGACATTCTATGTGACAGTACTTTCAATGGAGCAGTACCACCACAACGGATGTTCTTAATGACGTTCGATTTGCCATGTTTACAGCGAATCTTGAACAACGTAGAAAACCAATTGGTGGCCTATGTTAGATCTCAAGGCGGAGGAGCACAATCAGTAGCCCTTGCCCAGGATTTCTCTCGGGCGATGGTTGGTAGAATGGTGTGGGGAGTTTATCTCCAGGCTATCCGAACTGCACGTAAGACATCTCACACGTGGATTGCAGGACAAGCCCTTCCACGACCACTGCCTACGAAGGTTTCAACTTTGAAGTACGTGCAACACATACGGCCACTCGCAGGGGTGGGTCCCTAGTGGCCTTGTGCCCCATAAGCCGTGGTGAATTGCCCGCGCCAGTCTCCATTGGCTTGCGGGTTCGCTAGTTGAGCCTTAAGGTCTTGGATGCCTTCCGCAATGGCCGAGGGTGTGTGACTGCGTGAAAACAGTGAAAACGGTTGGTTCATTGATTTGTTCAATGGAGTTGAAGCCACCAACCAGAAAAGGTCTTGCTGCAAACATAAGCATTAGAGCTGGTTGATTGTTATATTTAAGTGGAATCGCTAGTGACATTAGCATCAACAATCATCAACATCAAAATGTGTATTGCCACAAGTACTGAGTACTTTATCCTTGTCATTAGGTCAGCTTCATCCCTTATAAACCCACGCAATGTTACTGGGTATACCAACCTGAGACCCTGGTGAATTGGGATTGCGCCGCTTGCGCCCTGAGGCTTTACGAACATCTCATTCAACTGAGTGAAGGCGAATGCTGCAGCCGTGGCAATGTGGTTGCTATTTCTCGACAATGTAAGCTAACCATCACAATCCATCAATCGCATTTTTATGTTGATTTAAAACTACAGTATTTGTACATGTTTTAAAATATCACCAAAGTTCATTTGCAGAGAAAACAATATGTAGAAATTGTTGGTACGTTGGGTTGGGATGGTAGGATAAGTGTGTGCACAGAGACGGTGTGATAATTATGGACTTGTAAAAAAAATACACCCAAGCACACTATTGGATTTGGACCTGTAGTTCGAATCATTTGCTCTCATCGCAAAAGCAGTTGTGTTTTGCCTGGGTCATCAAAGAAGCTCTGCCCGGGCATAGCAAAAACATGCAAAATCCCTTTTTTGATATAACAGAAACAAAACAAAACCTGGCTTTGAATAACAGGACCAGCTAGGGATATCAATCCAGCTGATTCAAGGCGGTACTCCAACGCAACCCCTGCGGGCAAAACGGCAAAACGGTGCTCCCAAGTTGCTTCCATGTTGGTACCCTGGCATCACTGACATGCTCCGGTTGACAATAGTTGTAATTGATGGATGATATGATTATTGTCACTACCAACCAAATTTTGAGAGTATCATTATGATCTAGTCCAATCGTAGCATCACTTTCCTTTGTTCAGTTGGGTGAAGACTACGATGAACAGCTGCAACTGACTTCCCAGCCTGGTGACCGATCTGTCAATTGTTGTGGAGGGGTGATTAAGTGAAGTCATTGTAGGTTGTCAATGCTCCCCATGATGCTATCGGTCATTTGTTGCTTCAGATGTTTGCTATGATTGGTTACTCCGTGGGTTATCATCCTTGTTCTGGTATGTTCTGGCTGGTGATTTCCGAGATATTTACTTTCAACCATACCAGGGGACGCTGGCTTCGACTTGCACATAATTTTTAGGAGTCGCCATCAAGCAGATAAGCAGATAAGCATTATACACTAGTTGATTTTCTATCATCCTGAGGAGCTAATGCTGACCATCATAAACAATGACCACCAGTTATTTTCAACCTTGATGATACCGAATGCTTGAATGCACTGCCTAACCTTTTTGCTGACAGGCTCATCCCAACAATTTCCGATGAATGCTTCAGGTGACACCCTACCCCTTAAATTCTAAGCTGGAAGAGAAGTTCACTTGTGCTTGGTGTCCAGCTGAAGGCGCAAAGAATGGCAAACAATGGCACACCCCGGCAGATTCCACCGTTTCTGAGAATTTCCAACGTACGTTTTCTTGCTGCCGGCAGAGACCAATGGGAAGCCACGCCGAGCGACGGGCTGCAGTGCGGATGGGGTGCGTGTGCGTTTCATTGCGTTTCCGTTGCCAGATCGACCACCAGGAAGTTGCTGAAACAAAGCCTGCGGTTTCTTTTGGGTTGGTTGCTGAACATGTTACATGCCAGCTTCGCCCAGTCACGTTTCATAAACGAGCTATTCTTAACCAACATGGACCACCACTTAACCATACACCAAGCCATTCACTTAACGGTTCACTCAACGGTTCACTCGTACCCATCATTCGCCACTCCGCGCCGTTGCCCACCCGGCACGTTGGGCTGAGCCTGCGGCAGGTCTGAAGGCGAAGAACTTTCATGACAGTTCGGAGCTGAGCTTTGCCAGGGTGAAGTAATGGTTGGTGATGGGCACTTGGACGTGCAGCTTGGGTTATAACCATGGTTTATAGGCCATGTAAGGTAGCTTAAGCATCACTAACCATGGTCTCTAGGGATTATAAGCTACCTTACATGATGGGTACTCAATGGTCAGTGATGGATGAGTATTGGATGCTTAGTGATGGCTGATGTGATGGTTAGTGATGGTTAAGCAATGGTTGATGATGATGTTGATTGTTGGTTGGTTTGTAGTTGAGTGGTGGTTAGTGCTGCCGAACTGATGGTTAATTGATGGTTGATGACGCTTATATAAGTAGTGAATGGTTAGGAATGAGTAAGAATCGCTTAAATAATTGTTGGTTAAGGGCTTGCTAACACTGGTTACTCAATGGCTGGCAATGGTTCCCGGTGCCCAGTAAAGGTTCCCAGTGGTGAATGGTTAATCAATGTTTGATCATGATTAATGATAGCCATGTAATAATGGTTTCTCAACGGTTAGTGGGAATCGCTCATAAATCATAGTGGTTAATGAAGGTTGACAATGGCTTAATCCTATGGGTCAATACTAACAAAGCAACAAATGGTAGGTGAAGATCCTAACGAAGACTAGTTTGGTCATTTGGGCGATGTTCACCAGGGATACAGGGAATCGACCCACGGCCGTATGGAAATCCGAGGGAGCACACAAATGATAACGACTTTGTGCCTGGGTGTCATTGGAACCTTCACCAAGCTAGTCCTTGGTATCCATTGTGCGGTGCATTCAGTGTCGGCGTTGCTGTGGGAGCCCTGGTTGTGGTATGGCTTCTACTCCTTTGATGCCGGTGCAGCATCATCTGATTCCTATGTCCATGGAGGATCAAATGACTTTACTGCAGACGGCCGTGGACAACCTCACGCAGAAAGTGGCGGACATGGAGAACGACTTCGCCGTGTTGCGTGACATGTTCACTCAATTGCAGGTGCTGGTTTCGCCAACGCCTGTTGGCCTAATTGATTGTTGATGATGAGTACTATATATATATATTTATATATATATATATATGGTTAGTGATGACTAATACGATGCTTAGTGATGGTTAAGTAATGGTTGATGATGGTTATTGTGGATTACGTAACGGTTCATTGGTGGTTCATGTTGCCAAACCAGTGGTTGATAGATGGTTAGTGTTGGTTTCATGGTCGTCTTTTGTTAATGAATGGACAATGGTTGGCTATTGATTAGTTCAGGATTCATTGAGGCTAATGAATTGGCAATTAATGGTCGTTCAATGGTTAGTTGATTGTTGATTCATGTTGAAATAGTGGTCACCAACGGATCTTGATTGTGCTTAATGTACAGTCAGTGAACGTTCAATGCGATCAGCCGCAAAATGCTTAATTAGCTACAGACACGGCGAGTTGATCGACCAATGTTGGCAAGTACTCTGAGGTTGGCTGCTGTGAAGGTGGCATGGCCAACAGATTGATAGTGACCGCAAGACTTTTGAGAACGTTTACAGTATTCATTACCAACTAATCATGTAGTTGATGTTCAATAAACATCACTGATTTAATGATCACTAATAGTCAAAAAACACAATTAGTTTAAACATACAAAATCATGTTTAATCATCACGAATGGTTTCATCACATGATTTTGTATGCACATTGCTTCAGTGTGTGCTCAAGATATTCCTTGCGACTGAGAGTATGTACCAGCTGTGGGCCAGAAAAATGGAGCTCTTGGGATAGCTGAAGCCATCACCTTCCCATGGCCTTTGGTTGATTTTGCTTGCCATGCTTCACTTGGGAAGAAGAGGTGCGAATGGTGAGTTTATGAGGATATTACGAGTGGTTGATGCTTCGTTGATGTTCATTTTTCATTTGTTGGCCCTGAATGCTTAGGATACTGGGTTGTTACAATGATACTTACGAACGTTCATTTTGGTTGAAAGGGATGGGGGGCGCAAACAAGTAGGGATTAGCGCTCTAGTCGATTGAAACCCAAGTTTGCACTGGCTACTATTGTTTAAGCACCTCTACTATCGTCATTGGCAAAACATGCGTTCCTTAAAACGGATACTTTCCAAATACTTGCTTTCCCGTTAAGAATTACCCTCCAGTTGGACCTGGCAAATGGAAAATCACCCATTGACAACCAACCATCATTCACCATCATTGAGCATTCATCAACCATTCATCCACCAGTCATTAACCATCACTAACCATCATTTCCAAATCACCAATTGATTGATGGCTTCTAAGTGGGCTTCCCCAACGGAACGATTTTCCAGCCATCCAGGATCAGTAGTTCCACCGATCGGCTGAGGCATTTCAAAACATTCCTTGTCGTTCCCTCAGACAACGCTACTGCCTGTTGCGGCTACCCCTGGTTGTTATCCTTGGCAATTCACCCACTTGTAATCATGGTTAGTCATAGTGGTTGTTGACTTTATACGATGTTAACTATGGCTAATACTGGTTAACAGTTAACAGTGGTTATTTACCATCATTCACCACTATTGACCCTAGTGAAGCATCACTAACCACCAGCCATCTAGCAATAGTCATTCTATAACAATTTTGCTCTTATAGTTTCTGCACGTGCTGTGGTGTTGTTTTACATTATTATCGCTGGTGGCATCCCGAACTAACCAGTAATGATGGGAGTTCCATATATACAGGCCCCATATTTGATGGTGAAGAACTGGCTATTTGGGGTTAACAATATGGATCGACCGTTATAGCTACAGTCATTACCGCTATTACATGAATTTGTGTCCATTTGTTACCATCACCTACTCTCCAAAACCCTTGATCAATATTGTTTTTTTAATGTGTCTCACGTTTCCAATAAGCATTTTCATGGCAAGCATCGGTCACCCAACCTGATTGATTGACATCACCTACATTGGTGAGTTTCCCTTTCCGCTCCCGGCTTAATTTGCTTGCAGGTACTTCGCTAGTGTGTTCTATATATATTAGGTCAGTCGGCGAGTCACATGATTTTTTGGTGTTTTGTTTGGCAGGGTCACTCATCAGTTGTTACTGGCTTCTAGTGAGTGGGTCTCTAATGAGTTGGTCACTTGCTCCCCAAACCTTTGTCATCATTGGCCTCTACCAAGTACAAACTAATAACATGCACTAGTTTCACCAGCTAGTTACACCATTGAAAAGGAAGCAGCTTCTGATGTTTTGACTAGTGATCACTACTGGTTCCTATCCAAACTAATATCAATCATTGAAACCCACGAGAAACTAACCCACTTTTCCAATCAACATGTAGCCGAGGCTCCATTTAGACAGGCCCGGAAGCTCGCCTAAGGTCGACGTCTTTCAAGCTCTTCAAATGGCTTTCCATCACAGCATCTTTGCTCTTTGCTCTGGTGCGCTTGCTCAGAAGTTCGGCCACCCACTGGTTAGATACCTCGATGGCGAGGCCCAGTGGGTAAGCCCCGAGGGTAAGCCCCGAGGGCATCCTCCTACGCGTTGCAAGCTCCTGTAATTGGGTACTTTGACCAAAGTGGAAGCTTTGACGTGGGGAGATTGCAAGCACCATGGATTTGACTCACCGTCATTAAACATGATTACCCTCTGGTAAACTAACTTGGAAGCTAAACAATCGTCATTTTGAGAGGAAAATCGGCCATCAATGGTGGATTTTCCATTTCCATGTTGGTTTGCCAGAGAGTAAACACGCATTAAAGGAATTGTACCATTTTCATTAAACACGATGATCTTTTGTTTTTGGTATGTGAAGCATCAATTAGTTGGCACATGGTGGACAACGAAATCGACCCTTGTCAAGCTGCCACGGTTCAAAACATCACTCACTCCTGGACAAACCGAATGAAGAATACACGATGAAACTTGGTACTGAGATCCTAGCTGCGATATATTAGACAATATTAGGCAACTGATATGGTATTGTGGTGCACCCCCCAGAAATGGTAGATTCCCTACTGTTAATGGGCTATGAACAGTTGGATGGTGCTTGTAGATACCATCATGGCAACAAGGACAAACCCATCATGAAAGAATTGAATGGACCGGAAGGGATGATGATTGACCATGATCGACCATCGATGTTTTTTTCCCAGATATCTCAGGTCAGGTCTGCTTGACCAGCATGAGCTATTTTAAGTGGGGACATGATGTCATTGCTCACAGCCAAGCATTATCAAAATTGACTAAGCATTATTTTTCATGGCAAGTCCATCAATATCCATGAACCAGTCCTGTCCATTGTGAACCATTTCTATCCCTTTTGCTTCACAAATCACTGATCACGGACTAGGTGGATTAATGAATAGTGTCATGATTATCATTGCATACGTATTAACAATTATTGGTATAGAAAAAATATTCAGCTTAGCAGCTGTTTGGCTGATCTGATGATGATCCAGGTTGATGCATCTGTTCACATCATTAATTACTAATGAATAGTATCATGATTACTCATTCACCAGTATTAACAATTATTACTATTGAACAATCTATTCACATCCACCATCATTACTATGAATCATCGATCATTGATCCCACCCACAGCAGCGGGGCCTGTCTCATGGACTGTCGCGAGTTGACGGTCTTGGAGAACAGCGAGTACATGGACACCAACAAATGTGGCACTTACGCCGAGGCGGGCCTGGGCGAACCAAGGGACCCACCAGGGTGACCCAATGGTGGATGATTCTACAGACCCCCTTGGGGGCCTGGGAACTTTGTGCTTAGTTCACCAGGAGAACATAGGATAATTACCAATGATAGAAGATACCCAAGGATGGTTGGTGGGTTCTGAAATATTTGCTTATGATCATAGTCAAGTATAACCCAGCAGTTTCAGCAGAGTACCAGGATGGTGGGTCATGTTCACCAACTCATAAGCAGGGAGGTACCACTCTGTAGTCATTTCCAATGCCTGGCCGGTGTGCGTTGCCATTTTGGCACTATCGCGTGGAATTCGTTGATGATGCGGCTCTAAATCACAAGGTTGAAGCGAAGCTGGGGTTGAAGCAATTGATTTTGGTGTTGAATGATTTGGTGTGACCCAGCAGTCTGTGCAGATCTACCACTATGATCCCGTTGAAGACTTAAAGTGCAGCAGATCTCAGGGGTTTGCTGGTAGAATATCAGCATGATCTACCAAGTATTCTCTTGTTAAATATCTAGCTGTTCAGGTCTATCTATCCGATATTTACCAAGGAAATAAGACCATAATATACCAAATAGCTGGATCATGATATAAATTATACCATCCAGAACTCCTATCTAGCAGAATTTTGGTGTAGATCTACCCGTATGTTCCAGCTGACCCTTGGCTTGAAGCAAGGCCTCACCATTCCCTTGTTGCAGCAGGAAATGGTCGAACACCTGACAGCTGCGACCCGCACCGTTGCCCCACCAAGAAGCTAACCTCATGTGAGGTCCTATCAAGTCGCTCATCGACAACCGGCAAACCGGTCAGATAAACTGCTTGGTGCTTTGATTGACATTTTGCTTGTTTTCCCTATAGTAATGATTGACAATTTGTTGGTTGACTAATATTTTTCATAGGGGTTGAAACCACCAACCAGTAAACCTGTACGCTGTATTCAAATGTTTGTCTCGATCTTCTCGGACAGTACTGAAATCATTGACCCAAGCTAAGGGTACCCGAAAAGGACCATGTGGAAGATCAAGGTATATGTATGTATATATGCATACACATACATATATTATATATATATTGCAAACCTCAGCAATCTGTGTGTTTTACGTTTGCTTATTATCCTATGATCCCCTCCTATTCACCACTAAACCAGATAAAACAATTTGTAGAATGCCCCCCCCCCCCCCCCGCGTATTCCTTTGAACGCATGTCCTTGGGCTGCATCCTGATCGGCTAGGAGACTTGGCGGGCCTTTTTTCGGGGCAAAGAACAGGTCTGCGTAGATTTTATCCAACAAGCGCCTTCGCGGCAGCGAGGGCTTGGGATGGTGGTTTCTCAAGCCATAGGGCCATATGGGTACCTCAACACTGGTTGGTTTATGACTATAAATGATTAATAAACTAATTATTGATTGATAAACATAAGAAGTACCCTTATTTTGATGAAATCTATCAATGACTATAGATGATTGAGGGGAGGGGTGCCCTTGTTTGAGAAATACCCACTTGGTGAAGGGTGATTAAACAACAAAAAATGAGGTTTCTTAACCCGTTGCAACCCCCAAAAGTGGATGGTTTATTGCAACTAGATGGTGGTGAGGCTTCATAAGCCACTGGTGGTTTCTCAAGTCATGGGTAGCCCCAAAGTTATGGTTGGTTCATTGTCGTAAACCGTTGATACTAAAGGATGATTTGAGGGGTCCCCTATTTTGAGAAACCACCATGGGATCTACAAGAAAAATTAATTTATTGATCGAAAAGGATTCGTATTGGATGATTTAGAATTTAGAGTATCCCCATTTTAATTTTAAGGAATCACCAAATAGTTACTAGGGTGAAGTTATGACCAGGAGCAAAGCCATTTCTTGATATCACCCATTCTTTTTAAACCTCAGGTATATTACACACTGTTTGGTGTGACCAGGGATATTCCGATGCTGGGAGAACTAAATTCTCAGATTGTACTTCATGTTTTTGCCATGTGTTTTGCCCTGCAGCGGTAGCATACTGGTGCAGCACTTCACCAACAAAAATCGCTTACAGCTACTACAAGCAGCAGAAGAGCTCAAATCCAGTATTGGTACAAGTTGTTGTCTCATGTCCATCAGATGGTTACAACTGCTTTATTCGTCCAACCCAACCGCATTCTTCACGCCATGTTCCCTACTTGGAGCTGTGTTGCATTCACCAGGGTCACCGGGCCCTGGATGGCCCTGCCCCTTATCCTCAGGTGGATAGGGTGGAGTACGGCATCGACGTGGCCTTTCTCACCTTCTTCGTCGTGGAGTTCGGCTTGCGAGTCTTTGCGCTAGGCGGAGCGGGGGCTCAGCGCGTGCGGGGTCCTCTTGGCCATCAACCGTCATCAACCAGGCGGGTTATATGGGTCAACAATAACCAGCAATAATAGGGGATTATAACCAACAAAGCTATAGGGGTTAGAGAAAGTAGCCTACAACGGGGTCAGCTACAACTGGTTATAACCAACAACTGGGTTGATGACTGTTGATGACTGTAGCCTACAACTGGGTCACAACTGGGTCAAACATCAACTAGGCAGGTCGGCAGCCACACATGACGCGACAACGGGCCCAAAGAATGGTCCCATGAACGCTGCCAAGAGATCGGATTGGGAGTGATCCTGGAAGCTGGGGAGTGATCACTTCCAGACAGGCTACATGTTGTTGGATGGTCGCTGGCATAATGTTGTGTGACTAGCCCCTGGTACATTCGATTGATGGAGGGTATATGCTTAGGGGTCTCCCACGGAGCAACTGAACCTTGGTCCTAGCAACACAGGTGACAGATTGATCAGTCGGCACGCAAACGCACCGCTGGTGGTCACCAGGGGATTCCGTATATAAACCAAAGACCTGCCAATACGATGCAATGGATGTATGGTTGTTGAGGTTCATCTAACTGGTAGGAGCTACAACAGTCAGCTCATAAATTCTATTGGAGAGTCCACGACACTGCTAGTATCCCATACCAAACAACTGCAGAGGCTCGCATTTAGAATTCACCAATCCCCATGCTTCCAGTTGCTATGAAACGGTGGGTAACCTGAGTAACCAGCTGGTTTCTACCATTGTTGTAATCGGGGTTAGTTACCTACATTTACCCACTATTTCATCGTAACTGGAAGCATAGAAAGTCATTTGGATGATAGTGTGCATACTCTTCCTTGGTGAATTCACTTTCCCATTCACCAAATTGATTCTCTCATTGGAGTTATGCCCCCACATCACTTATAACGGTATCACAATATCACGTAAACTCACCATGAAAATCAATTTGATCAACCATGAATCAACCATTGCTTAATCATGAACCAACCATTCTTCAACCATCCATCAGTTGATCAGCCATGATTATTTCTGTTTATGAAATATTATCCATGAAATCTGAATGAAACATTGATCAACCATACACGCCATAATTACCATTGAATTACGAAATATTTGCATAATGCAAAGGTTATTTGAACTACTGGTTTCTCTTTTTATGTATAAGTTAGTATTACGATGCGTGGTTGTGAACTATCATGTGGTTGGAAGTTTCAAACATTTGTAATTTTCCATAGTATTACCAAAAGGTTGGTTGGTTGACTAATATTTTTCCAGAACATCCAAATGATTCCCTATTATTCCCTAGTATTTTCCCTGGAATTGCCAATGGTTGGTTGAAACCACCAAACAGCTACCCTTGGATATGGTGTTCACTAGCCAAGCCGCCAAGCCGGGTCTCCACCAGGCTGGCGCCACTTTGTGTCCGAGCTGGGCTTTGCTGAGATGATGTGTATCACTGGGTGCGGCATGCGGCGATGCGTCACAAGGGTTCGTGGTGGTGAAGGTCGGTTGATGAACCATAAACTGGTACCTTCCGGGAAACTAACATGGCCATGGAAAATCCACCATTTTGTCAGGAAAACTCTAGGAAATCATCCATTTATGGTGGATTTTCCATTGCTATGTTAGTTTACCAGAGGGCAACTGTTTCAGGGTTGGTTATACCTTGCCAGTGTTGGTTGGGGTTGGTTCATGTTGACTTCAGGTTGACAACCATTCATAAAAAACAGTGGATGAACAGGGATGACCCAACTAATTAGAGCTGCTGTTGTTGCTGAATGTTGTTGTTCGTTGTTTTGGCCTATTGATTGTTTGTCCTGTTAGTTTTTTTCTTCTGGAGTGCTCTCGTTGTTTGTTTTGTTCCTTCTTTTTCATTCTTGTAGTTGCCGCTGGTGGTGATGGTGGTGATATGCATTCTTACAATATAGGCGATGCAGAGCCAGGTTTCAGATTTCCCCCAGGTTACCCTGGCTGCAAGCCATGATTCCCGGCAGTTCCCAAGGTTCACAGAGGTTGTTTGGTTACTTTAGCATCCTTTAGCATTCATTAGAAATTGATAATTCTGATAAGTCATGATTCACGCAAGCATTGTCAGCTATGAAAAAAATGATAACTAGATATTAATCTCCGAGGCTAGAATTATACAAATGTACACATAACACTGTATATTTATCTATTGACTTATCTATCTATCTATCTATCCATCCATCCATCTATCTATCCATCTACCTATCCATTATCTATCCAGCCATTTACCCATCTATCTATCTATCAATCTATCTATCTTTCTATCTATCTATCAATTTATCTATATTTCTATCTATCTATCAATCTATCTATCTTTCTATCTATCTATCTTTCAATCTATCTATCTTTCTATCTATCAATCTATCTATCTTTCTATCCATCCATCCATCTATCTATCCATCTACCTATCCATTATCTATCCAGCCATTTATCTATCTATCTATCTATCTATCTATCTATCTATCTATCTATCTATCTATCTATCTATCTATCTATCAATATGTTTTTCCCAGTATATGTATCATATATCTGTTCAATATAACGACGTCACGTGAGAAGTCGACCTAAACCCCCCCCAAAATTAAGGTTTTGAGGCTTCAAGCTCACTGTAGTGAACTATAAACATGTCGTTTCTGAGCCACGGGCAGAAGGATGAGGCAGGATGATATGGCGAGCTGGGTCAAGCAGTTAACCAGCAATAATAGCTAGTTAATGGTTAATAATAGGGGATAATAACCAACAGTTATAGGGGATATATACCAACCATATGGCGAGTTGGGTCAAGCAGTTAGCCTACCAACAATGGGGGATAAATAATCAACAATAATAGGGAAAACAATACTTACTGATAGGGGAAGCAGGGGTACAGGATTTTTGACCCACTGCCATATTTCTCAAAGCCAATCATTTTGGAGGTTCCGGAGAAAGAGATACGGGACCCATTCCAAACCAGCAGTTTTCTCAAACCATCGCTTTTTGGCAATTGCAGCCCCTGCAAAGCTCAAAAAGGTGGACCGTCCGTTTCAGGAAATGTTGGAGAATGAAATGAAGTAACAAAGTTGAAGCAGTGGCGGGCACACTTCTGAGGGATGAGAATGCGAGCGCCTGATACATGTTATGGAGAGTTTTTTCTTGCCCGAGGGGTGTTCGGCGCCTTTCTTTTTGCTTTTGTGCGCTCTGCCGTGCAGCAGTCATGGCAGACGCCAAGAGAAGACTTGTAGCAAATGATACTTACCTGATGGTTCGTTGGCAAGGGATAGCATTTCAGAGGTCCGCAAAACCCTCAAGACATGGGTGAATCTCATGTGGACCAGCCGTTGCACCGTGGACCAGGCTGGTGGTTTCCTTGACAGATTACAGAGAGGCCCTGGCACCGGCGTTGCGTTGATGGGTGAACCCTGGGGAGGCAAGAGAGGATGATGATTTGTAAGGGGAGATCTACCATAATAGTTACCTAGGATAAATCAACCGAATCAACCCCCGGGATGATGAGCGTTGACAAGTGCTGGCAGAGTGTATGGCTGGTTGGTGGTTATAAACAAATGGTTGGTTACTAACAAATGGTTAGTCCCATCTGGTTGGTGGTTTCACACATTTTTGATTTTCCCTAGTAGTTGTTAACAATTGGTTGGTTGACACGCATATTTTTCATGACGGGGTGGTGAGCACCCACCAACCAGCAAGGCTTTTGGGGGATCAATCAACCAAGGGACTATTAATCCTGGGTAGGCATTACATAGTTGCGCTGGAGGTGATGATTCCCAATCATAAATCATTATTTGATGATTGTTTATTAATAGTTGGCTGTTCATGAACCATTCAGACTGATTCGTTATCATTCAAAGTGGTTCATTAACTGGTGGTCATGAATCATTGTTGATCATGATCTAATTGGTTGATATGAAAACAAGTATAATCATAATCGTCGTCAGAATTGGCTGTTGATAAACCATGGTTTAAACACTGTGAATTGCGCCAACAGTAGGAGAGGCAAGTAACAGTTGTGGGAACAACAATGGTCGAAGATCGAGAGCAACATCAATGAGTTCGCACAAATCAACCTCTGGTGGTTTCTCAGAACAGGGGTACCCCCAGATCATCCGTTTTATTAGCCATTTATAGTAATGAACCAACCAGTTTGGGGGTCCCCAATTTTGAGAAACGACCATAGATCAAAATCACAAAGTGGAACTACCGCAAACAACCTCATAACGACCTAAGTTCTATTCATTTATTTCAGGTTTTGTAAGTCAGCCCCCAGTGACAACTACCAGTGATGCCCCCAGTAATCCAACAAAAGAACCCATCAAGAAACACAAAAAAACACCTGAATTGATCATCATCAATCAGTGTCATTCAGATCCATTCGGAAATATGTACATCATCAGCTATCATCAACATATCCTTTCTTATCAATGGTGAACCATCAATGACCATTCTTAAGCATCATATCAGCCATCATTTCAACCATCATTAGATTAGCCATGATATCAGGAGTATCGCTGGGTATTGCTGACTATCATTGACCAGTTTGCACCCATTGTTTTTGCTGATTGGATTAACCATCAACACCATATGGGTGTTTCTCGAAATAGGGGACCCTGAAAATGGTTGGCCTACTAGTATAAATGGCTTGTTGGGATGATTTGGTAGTACCCCTATTTTGAGAAACCACCATATTAGTCTTCAGAGACCATCATGGACCATTATTATATTCCCAATCATTCACCATATTGGCGATTAATCACAAATCAGTGGTTGCCCCCCTACCCCTTTCACCACCTAGGTGTAACCATTATAACCCCCCATAAACCACCATATCGAACCATATTTCAACCATTGCTGTATCCCCTGGTCTTAACCATTTATTCCCTGTTCTTAACCATTTGACCACTATAATTTATGATCCCCTAAATACCACCATATTGTCCACCAGTTTTCCATGTGCTGAAAACGTCGGGCCGCATCGTCCCCAGGATGCCCTTCACCAGGTGCACACACACGACGCTAGAAGCAACAATGGTAGCTGGTCATGATAGGAACATCTTAAGATGGGTGAGTTGGGGGGGAAGACAAAATTTGAGGATTGATAGTGGTTCATAGTGGTTGATTAATAGTGGTCAATTACCTGGTTGATTCATGGTGCTTGGTATTCTGGCTGTTGCTTGGGAGCCAGGAGCTACCCAGGACTAGCCTTGCGAAAAGCCGCATTAAAGGCTGAGCAAGGTGCTTCCAGGAGGAATCGAACAAAATGCTAGGTTAGGGGGATGAGAACACTTGAGGGGGATGGGTGGCCATCGTGGTGAAGGATTGTGGTTAGTAGTGCTTAGTAGTAGCCAGTAGCGGTCTTCATACAACATGGATGATGATCGGTATTGCTAGCAATCGCGGATGAACGCTCCTTCTATGACAGGTGCACCCGTATGTCCTCCTTTGAGCAAGCCTGCTCTGGCTGCGGCAACCGAAACAGTGAGTATCAAACCCAACGAATGTGCTCATCCGAATACATGAACATGCATCGGGATGACCGACGCAAGCTTTGCGCCAAAGCTCGCCCAAGTCGCAAAGTCAAACCGACTGAGAAGGAGCTCAGCGACATGGTGAAGGCCCGGGGAACCAATTTTGAAGGCAGGGATGATGTCCCTGCTGTGGTGAAAACCACCTGGGCAAGTTTTGTGAAGGGCGAACTCCGGTGGACGGAGTGGAAGAAAAGAGAATTCCTCCGGAAAAATCGCAAGCATTTAACGGAGCTTGAGAACCGCGCTCTGCGCGGCGCGCCGTTTTTCGACCCGCCAGCCAAGACGAAGTTCATCACATATCCTGGCTAAGGGAGGACGCATGTGAAGATCAACTTCCTTATTTTTGTGCGACCATGGCAAGCATCTTTGGCTTCAAGTCATGTCATAGTTTCTCGATCTCAACGTGTTCACCCAGTCTTTTTTATTGTTGTCTAAAAATGCGAACCATTATAGCATCCATGAGCCATTAGTATGCAGCCAGGATTGATCATTAGACGTGAGATATTTTATACCCTGGTTTTCCATGAGGGCACTATTGTTCCACCATTACTTCTACAACTATGAACTCAGCAAGATTGACCCTGAATCCACTGCAAACATTCCGGAAAAATGCATTCTAATGTACATATACATATGTAGTTAATTAATTATTTATTATTGTTGAGAATTCTTCACGGGTAATTAGCTCTCAGTATTGATTGTCGATCATTTTGCACTCAAGCTCCATGATGAGCCCATTTTCAAACCCAGCATTTCCAAGTGACACCCCCACTGATGGTTAATAAAGGAGCCGATTCACTATGGTTATATCTACCGTTTGCCTGGTAATTGCCCTCCTTGCATGTGCAGTTATGGGGGCTTTTCCTGGGATATGACCATAATAAATAAGCCTATCAGGTAGGTGACCAGGTGACCCTACAACCATGGCTTCATGCGGCTCCCAAGCCGCCAAGGGAGCGCCATCACGGCCGTGCCGAGGCGCAAGATCTGATGCTGGGCTCGGTGACCTTCCTGCGCCTCACGCGACTCATTTCCATCGGGCCACTGGGAAGCAGCAACCTGTGAAGGGCGGGAGGGTGGAGGGATCCCGCCCATGCTTCAACGTGATAGTAACCAGCCCACATTAATGGAGTTATTAACTGTAGAGCCATTATAACATCCACTTGAACGTTAACTTCGGGCAAATAGGTGATATAACTATACTGAATCGTGGGTTATGTTCAACGTGATGGTAACCAGGTCCAGTTACAGCTGGTGTAAAACCAGCTCGTTACCTAATGGCAACTGGAACCATGGGGAATAGGGTGCTGATAATATCCAACAATCGGTATGTGAATGTCACCAACACCATTTTCCAAGCATTCCTGTTGCAGCTTCTCCGGGCAAGTTTTTTTTTTTTTGTTCGTTTTTTTTCCCCGACTTCAAGGGTGGGTTTTCTCCATGAGATGTCCACTGTTCATCGGTGATATGTTCCATGATATGTCCATTTCTGACCCTGTGGGCATGCGCCTGCGGAACACCATGGACATAATATGATGATGATGATGATGATGATGATGATGATGATGATGATGATGTGGCGGTTCATCGGTTTTCTTAGCTTTTGGTCGTGATATGAATGTTTTACTCATAGAGATGCAATAGAGTGGGACATATCATTGGTCCAGTGTTTTCGTAGGGCCAATTTTTGAATCATAATTTCATAGAGATGTGAAATCAAGTGACTCCTAGCCAGTGACTTCAGAAGCTGGAGCTGCTCCTTCAAAACATCAAGCAGTTGAACGCCCATCGTTTTTGAAGAGCCACACAAGGAATCAAACGAAGAGCCAACCAAAGAGCTACGGTCTTCATTAACCATTGGATCTTTTTGTATCCATGATACTGTATATACAAATAACTATACGT
This sequence comes from Symbiodinium kawagutii, assembly GCA_009767595.1. Lineage (NCBI taxonomy): Eukaryota > Dinophyceae > Suessiales > Symbiodiniaceae > Symbiodinium > Symbiodinium kawagutii. The sequence continues at coordinate 45,346 of VSDK01010196.1, read as the reverse complement.
ATGTATACGTATTTATATTTTCAGCTGTCTAGAAATATATGGTCGCAAAGGTTCGTTTGAAGGACATTGATAGTATATGCATATATGTACATTTAAATCAATAAATAAATATAAATATATATATATATATATATACCTGGGGCGTCCTTAACCCACTTTTTTTGGGGTTGAAATCCAAAAACCGCGTTTTTTGATGGTTTTAGGAAAAAACCTGGTATTTTTAGAAAAGCCGGGTTTTCCATTTTTATACCCGTAATTTGGCCGTAATTTACCCGTAATTTCCCGTAATTTACCCGTAATTTCCCGTAACCAAACGCCTTGTTGGAAAAAACCGGGTTATTTTGAAAAAACCTGGTTTTTTTGAGCAACCCAAAAAAAAGAAGGTTATGGAAGCTGTGGGTATATATATATCAATCTATCTATAAATATTCATGTTTTTAGCTATTTAGAAATACACAAAAAAATCTCGGTGAATTCGAATCGCAAGGCCTTCCCCAGGTTACCCCTGCACAACTCAGGTCGTACTTTGGATTGCTAAGAGCCCTGCGCAAGGCCAGGGGAAGGGGAAGATTTGGGAATTGGATGATCCCAAAACCTGTAGTGATTGTTGTTATTTGTTGATGGTCTTGTTGATAATGGTCAATGGATAATTTTGAAAAACAACACATGGTGGTATTGATGATGGACAATGAGTGCGAACAATGGTTATCACGTGCTGATACTGGGTGGACGATTGTAGCTAGTACTTGGTCACTATTTGTTTTACACTTGGCTCGCAGTTGTCAATAAGACAATTCCGTTTTGCATGGGTGCACACATGGGGGTTTCTCAAGCCATAGGGAACCCTCCGAAGTTATGGTGGGTTTACTTCTACACATGACTAAGATTGGATGATTTAGGGGTACCCTTATTTCGAGAAACATAACTAACAATCTACTGGCCCAAAACTAAAGGAGTTTCACCACACAACTATTGCTGTTGTGGGTGCACCATCATGCACCAGGTTGCACCCCAGCGAGTTGGTTCCTCGCTCGTTCGGGGGGCTGGAAACCTTGCAAGGATTCCTTTTGAAAGATCTGTTTTCATCCATGAGGGTCTAGTTTAGTTCATAGGAATGCCATATAATATGTTCTGTATGTGTTTTAACCAATATATGTGTAAACTGCTTCCATAAACATCTCAGCACTCCTCTGTCTACATTCAGGATGTTTGCTGCAGGTACGGAAAATGATTTCAAACTGTATTTGTTCGGAAAAAACACCTGGTAATTTAGGAAGAAAACATGAGCGACTTGGTGTTCGGGGAATCCATTTGCATATGAAGTGGGAACGGTTTGAAGCTACCAGAGCGTCGGTGTTACCCACATGGGAAATGAAGTTCCACCATGGGCTCGTTCGCTCCACGTTGTGAGACTGTGGGGCGTTGATTTTTCGGGGCCAAACACCTTCGAAGCAATAGGAGCACTGAGACCAGCTGTTGCTGGTCCTGTTCGCTTCTCTTTTTTTCCTACGAGATATCAACGCCGATACAACGGTAGCGACCCGAAATTTGATTCTTGCAAATGAAGTTATAGTCTTTAGTATGTAGTTTGTTGATAGTCATCACATCAGCGCCATTTTCATCATCAATGTCAACAACATCATCCATTACCGGTGGCTAGTTGGGAGGTTAGTTTGTAAGTTTGAGGCTTGGTCGCTCTCCTTTGCAACTTGACAGAGCCATGGGACACAATTTCCATTCAGAGCTTCAAAGATCATGGGGGTGCCCATGACAGTGGTACCCATGCCGCTACCCAAGCCGCTATGAGGATCCTTTCTGGATCCAGCAACCATGACGTCCCAGGTGTGCTCAACAGACGGCACGCACTGTGACATTGCTACATGACCGGTGTCTCCCCGTGAATTAACCATCATTTCCCCTGCATTGACCATCTATATCCATCCATCAGGCATTGGTTGTCCATTTTGAATTCACCATGGTTCACCATCACCAAACCATCATTTACCATGCTATAACCAATATAGTTAACCATTAATTACTGGCTGGTGGTATCATGTGTTTGTTCATTTTCCACAGTGTCAACCACCACTGGTTGTTGGTTCACTGATATTTTTCGTGCGGGTTGAAACCACCAACCAGATTATGTAACTACAATTAACCTCACTTACAGCAATAACCACAATTATAAACCACAATAACAGGCCACATTATTATGGCGAATTCACCACTAATTAACCGACTCAGAGACGGGCATAGCCATTTTACATATTTTCCCCTGGCTGACCCCAGCTACGACTCGTAGTTTCAACTGGACAAATATGGTGATTGTCCAGCAAATGCTGGAAATCGTGGAGATCAAAACTTGAGGTTTTTGCTGAAACTATTTTCTATGGGTTGCCCTCTGGTAAACTAACATGGCAATAGGAAATCTACCATACTGTTAGGAAAAACCCACGGAAATCATCCATTTTTAGTGGATTTTCCATTGCCATGTTAGTTCACCAGAGCGTATATTGCATGAACCCTGCTTAGCTGAGAGGTTCCGCCTGACACTTGAAGCTCCAAGCCATGCTTCAAGGTCCGTTACATTGCCCGATGGTCCCTGCTGAAGAGCTTCTACTTTTTGGCAACAGCGCCCTGGCATCGACGGTCTGTGGGTCACGCAGCAGCAGCAGAGGTTCACTAGGATGTTTGCAAAACGATAAGAGTCTCTGGTAAACCATATATATATATATATATTTGTTTCTTTACTGTATACCTATATATGAATACCCACCTGCTATGACCTGCTTCACCCTATAGAAATTGAGCAGGAGAACCACTATACAATTCAATGATCATTGACATCATGGGTTGGTTGACCCTATGAGTTGGCGGTTTGCTTCATGAGTGTTGTTCAAGATCTGGGTACCCCTAAATCACCCTTTGTTAGCCATTTGTAGGAATCAACCGACCATTTTCAGGGTTGCCTATTTTGAGAAACCATATTGGTATTCTTGTTGGTCGATATCCCTCTTACTAACCACAAGTTAATCCCTCATAAAACCATAGAAACCCTCAACCATATAAACCAAATCTCACTATTAACAAACCACAAAAAAAACACCATCCATTTTGGCCTACCCAAGCGCATGAACGACGGCTTCACGTCGCTTCACTGCGGCTCGCGTGTCGAACTGTGCTCCAGGTGTGGGTCACCCACGCCATGCTTCTGCACTTCGCGGAGCGGAAGAACCACAACTCGGCACTGGCAGGTGCTCAGATCCTTCCCGCGGCCGCTTGGCGCGGCAAGCCGATCCGGTCAACTACGGCTCTGGATCAAGCAGTTAACCAACCAAGCAATGGGGGATGATAGCCAACAATGATAAAGAAAACCCAGGTTAATGATAGGGCAATGATTAGGTAAATGATTATAACCTTAGTAATTATATGGAATATGGTTATGACACCATATGATCAAGGTAACATAAGGTAACCATACTATCATGATCAATTATCAGAGGTTAATTCACTATTTGGGAAATCACAAGCTATATAACCTTAACTTATATGGTCATAATTAAGGTCCTTTTAACCATATATACTGTCGCAACTATCAGTTGTTATGACCATATGAGGGAAGAGCAGTGAGCAGTCCATGTTGGCAGTTGAAAACTATTCTTCGGTAAGATAAGTCCTTTACGACCTTCCAGTAATTTCAACCAGCTGAAAATTTAAGTTACTATGAGTGTCTATATATTCAGGTTGGTGGGTTTAAACGTTGTTTTTTCCCTAGTAATCAGTCACAAATGGTTGGTTGACCAATATTTTTCATAGGGGTCGAAACCACCAACCAGCTATATGTTACTCGACTATCTCCATTCTGCTGTTGGTCGATAAGCTGATAGTCAACGGTCTATAACACCCAATTCATCCTTGGACGTGAGAAACGAGCTTCGGAACTGGGATAAAACCGCAGAAAGTAGTAGGTGAACATTCACAGAGATTCTCCAACTAAAACTGGCAATTGTCAATCAACCAAGCCGGCAAAATATAATCAATTTTTGAACTGTACTCCTTGTAAACGATATCACGTGCTGTACTTATTGTTGCGTCACTTGTATGTACATTATGATAGTTCCAAATCTACAAGCGTGTGTATACTGGTGTAGCTATCCAAAAACACCCAACAATCGGACATCAGCTTTGAGCTACAGTGGATTGTCGGTTGAATAGCTGCAGAGTTGTACCCTCCCCAGTTGGCTAACTTAGATTGTAACTAGGGTAACTACCAGTTGTCGAAGACAGAGCAATTCTTACGTCGGCTACCAACGCATACCTACTACTAAATATTGTTAACTATAGCTAACTATAGTGAAGCACTAGTTCAATGGTTTATAAACCAACAAATCTCCCTAGGGAGGTACCATTGGGCTGACGCACTGATCATGGATGGATCACCACGGTCCACTGGTTCATTCGTGGACGACAGGGTAGCCATGGGGAATGGTGGTTTCGCCTGGCCCATGCAGCAATGACCCTTTGGTAAACCGGTACCTGGTTGCGCTGGAAACTACCATCTGTTTGATAGGTAAACGAGCTTAAAACGCTGGATTTTCTCCGTAACCAGGGCAATGTTTAGCAGAGTGTAGCTCGCTCAGAACGAGCACAGTATGCCTCGATGGACCCTGGCATCAGCACCATTGCTGAGAGGTTGAGACCTTGAGATCAATGGTTTCTTTCTATTTGGATATGCACTTGAGGTACTGGGATCTAACCATTCTAAATAAGCCTCTGCGGTTGGTTTGAACAATGTTAGAGCTCCTACAACCATGGTCATCTAGAAAGTAGTTGCAAAATGGTGGTACATCCAAGTATCGACTCGCATTTCCTCAAGTGTTATGTTTGGTGTCTACCTGAATCGCCAGCTAGATTTACAACCTATACTACAGACTGGCACCCCCTGGTTATGATTTGGCTTCTAATCCACCATCGAGCATTATATATATATATATATTTATTTATTTATTTATTTATTTATTCATTCATTTATTTATTTTCTATAAATTGTAGTTACCCTAGTGAACTTGCCTAAGTTAGCGATCCCTGGGGGGTACCACTCTGTAGAATGTTCGACCACTGGTGCAAACACCAATCAACTACCTGGTTGTCATTAGCTGTGAAGCCGCAATGGTGGTCTTCCGCCAAAATTCCCGCCACATTCCCGCCACCAAAACCATCAGCAACTGTTGGAGGGAAACTCAAAGCCATCCGGACGCACACATGGTGGTTTCTCAAAATAGGAACCCCTAGTGCTGTAAGTTTAGGTTTATTACTATAAGCGGTTCATAGCCGGGATGATGATTAGAGGGCACCCCTATTTTTAAGAAACCACTATATGTATATTTAACGTAATTATGCAGCATGTATCACCAAGTTCGATATACTCTTTCGAAACTGTGACATATACGGAATGTTTGTATCAGGAAACGGTTTCGTGTTTGAAAATGATATATCTTAGTGTCAGCATCGATCTCTCTTCAAAAGAGGGTCTCTTCAGAAAGAAATGCACCTTGAAGTGGCTAAAAAAATCCCAACTCATTCCCATGAAACTGGGGGAACTTGAGCAGCCCAAGATTTTGAAGAGATGAGCTGGGATTTTTTAGGTTAAGGTGGGAAAAAAATAGATTAAGGTGGGAACATTTTAGGGTAAGGCGGGAATGAGGGACCACAGTTGGAAAAAAGTTGGGAATGAATTGGGATTTTTTTAAGGCTAATAACAACCGTGAGAGGATGGAGGGACCGAAATTGCGAAAAAAATGGGAATCAATTGGGAATCAATTGGGATTTTTTAGGCTAATTAACAACCACTACAAACAGTGGGGAGGATGGAGGGACCGAAATTGGGAAAAAGTTGGGAATGATTTGGGAAAATTTTAGGTTCAATTGGGATGCTTTTAGTGTTTTTTGGGTTTTGTTAGGTTTTGATGGGATTCGATTGGGAAACATATGTTTGGAACCTGGCTTGAAGAAGCATCCCTTTGAAGAAACCTCTACGGTGTTTCAATGAATATAGATGCATGTGTTTACATATATTGATACATACAGATATGGATACATTTCAACATACACATCTCAGTTGATTTGCAGATTTTTTGTGCACATGTACATCATCATGTGCACATGTATGTACTCATAGTTACGTATCCGCGCGTTTTAGCCTGCATATAGATTGAGATTGGTTGATCGGAAAATCAACCTTGGAAATCATTCCGTTACCGAGGCCCCACCGAATACAACATGGCTCTCCCAGGCGGATGGGGACGAGAGTTCATGAAGCATGCGGTGACATGAAGCCATAATTAGAGGGGTTAGGTCGCAAACCTGAAAAGGTTATTTGAACAGCAATTGATATGTTTAGCAATGATTATGATGGTTATTATCTCATGAAACCACAGTTATCATGTTGATTTCAGCAGCAATTGATATTTCTAGTAAAAGTCGCAGTTGTAATATCATCTCAGTTGGCCAATCTGTTGTTGAAACGGTAAACATGTTCTCGTAATTGATTGACTAATGCTTGCATGCTCACAGACGGCTCACAATACTTTCTTCAGTGGCTAAAAGGGTGCGTCATAATAGTGTGTACTGTAGAGTACAGCAGCTAGTGCTTGACAATAGCTCTTGTTGAGAATAGAAACATTAATCATGGTTACTTGACTATTGGAAATATATGGATTCAATGAAATCAGTAGAATGATCACTTTTTGGAGACAGTAACAAACATCAGCAAGTTTGGTTAGATAATTGATTTGTAATATGTTGTGCCGTTGATGGATTATGAACTAGGAAGCTACTGCTGTTGCGGTTACCATTCCAGAGGTAGTGCTTGTTGTTGAGTTGGTTGTAGTCTGTAAATAAGGAATTTGGGATATTTTGGTTGATTAGGATTGCCGATGCATGACAGTACAGGGTGGTGCCCTCAAGGGATCACTTACTCAGCTTAGTTCACTAGGGTAATTACCTTGTAGAAGATATGACGCCACTTAGGTGGATTATACACCAACAAATCTAACCGGCGGAGTACCACTCTTCAGATGTTGGGGTTTTACACCTGACATTGACAAGTATATGTGGTGAATGGGTCGTTTTCCAAGAGGTGTTTCTGTCCTGACCAGTGTGAGCACACCATTGGTTAGAGCGAAGCAGCCGCCACTGCCCGTGCCACAACTTGGAGCTACACATTACAACTGCTTGATGAAACAAGAAAGTGACTGCATTGCGTTTGTTTTTCATGAAATTCGTATACCACGGATATTTCCTATAAGCGACCATATGATATTGCCATGATATACCATGAAGTGCTGTTTACCATGATCAGAAATGGCTATGAAATGCTATGAATGTTTGTCACTTCTCAGGGAAAAACATCTCTTAGCCATTTTGTTTCACCATCACAGGGTGGTGGTGCGAAGCACCACGAGTCGGCAACAACTTCCCCTGGGCAGGGCGCTTACGACAATATGACGAAACTATTGACTGAGAAGGCACGGGGCCGAGTCGTGGTGTGCCACAGTTGCCGGTACCCCCTGGGGATCAGTTCCCAGTAGTTTGGTTTCTTTGCCACATGATTCTTGAGCTCTCATGTTGAATCAGTGGCTTCCAATCAGTTTCTCCAAAAGCTTGATCGTTGTCAAAGAACTCGAACGCATCGTGGACTGAAAGAGTCGAAACACTACTGACTGTAAAAAACGGGGAAGGCTTAGTCGGTCAGTCCTGGGCTGAATTTTGCACAGGCTCCATTTTGTTTTGCTACCAGACAAAACTAAGATTTTGAAGAGTAGTGGTGCGCGCTTTGCGAAGAAATGTTGCATTCTTCCAGTGGAAAGGCTTGCTGTTTGGCACTTGGCATAGTGCGCAGCACGGAGACACCCTTTGCAACGTGGATGTTGTTTTGAAATAGGCGTGCAGTGTACGCACCCAGACCTTTTAGTAACATACACACGCACATTCAGATTTGAACATACAGACACGACATCATAGATTTAGATTGTCAGCATGTATTTGTAAAAGCGCATACCTACAAACAGCTACATATACCCTTTGAAACGCATACACCATGGTTTTTCTTTTTTATATTTGTGATCGCTATCATATACAAGCACCATATTGTATCTAAATAAGGATCTACATTCCTATATATCATTAATCAGTCTTATCCCCTTGCAAAGCAATATCGACCATTATTCACCACTATAATCTCTTGTAACCATGACTATTTGACTAAAAATATTAACAACGATTATTGACAATTACAGTATCCCTTAACCACCACAAGTGTCAACATGTTTATATCATGTTATAATATAGACCAGTATTAGCCACTATTGACCGTTATCAACCACTATAACCCCTTATAACATCTCCATGACTAGCATACATGTTAATTTGGGCCTCAAAATAGGGGTGCCACTCAATCATCCAGTTTATTTAACAATTTACAGTATCAAACCAACCATGACTTGGGGTCCTATATTCTAAGAAACCCCAATTTGTAGATATTTAATCTTAATGATGTTTAGTAATAAACCAACCATTTTTAGAGGTTCCCTATCCTGAGAAACCACCAAATAAGTATCTACAGTATCTACATGGTGGTTTCTCAAAAAATGGGACCCCAAAAATGGTTGGTTAGTTACTATAGATGGTTAAGAATGGATGATTTGGGGGTACCCCTGTTCCGAGAAACATCCAAGTGCAGTTTTGCTTACGGATAAACAAAGTATCAATGATTCCATGGTTTCTCAAAATAGGGGACACCACTTATTACTATAGATGGTTAGTAGCAGATGATTTGGGGATACCCCTATGACTTGAGAAACACCCATATTAGGGTTGATCAACATAGTTGTAAAAATCTAATGGTTAATAATGGCGATCTTCATTATAGTTGTTATGATATACCCCTATGACTCGAGAAGCACCCACATGTTTATTTGTACATTTGATGCTTGGCTGGGAGGTGCAGCTGGGCGATCTCAGGCCTGGGCCACGTGTTCGGCGACGGTGATGGTGACGTTGATGGCTGTTGGGGATCATGACATGCTTATGCCTGTGATGAGACCATAGTTAGAGGGGTTAGTTAGGCTTAGTCAGCATGTGGTGACATGAAGACATAGGTTGAGGAGTTCACAAGCCTTAAAATGCTATTTGGGTGTTTCTCAAAATAGGGGTACCCCCAAATCATCCATTATTAACCATTTATAGTAATAAGCCAACCATTTTTTGGGCTCCCATATTTTGAGAAACCGTCATTTGGCTATGGCTTAGTATGATTCCACCAACAAGTTCATCCCCAAGAATTTCATTGGGAAATCAGCCTGGTTTTGCTGATGGGGGAACCAAGGGGGACTAGGGGTGAACTGACCCACAGCCACATGGTGAAAACTGTGATATGACCATGGTAAATTAGCTTATAGAGTAGCTGAGCTAACCCGTGTAACCATGATGAATGCAACCACTTGCCAAATGATGGATATTTGATGGTTAAGAATGGTTGATGAGTTGGTCAATGATGGTTGATCATGGTTGGGTTGTGATGGATAGTTGGTGGTTGAAGATGGATAGTGGATAGTTCATGATTACGAATGGTTGCTGAACATGGCAGATCATGGATGATGATTTGGCTGAAGGTTGGAGATGTGTCTCTGAGATGGTCGCATCAGAAGACTAGGGGAAAGGATGGCTGATGATTAATTGATTGCTGGTAATTTGATGTTTACTCTTGGTTCATTGCTGCTTAGTCAATGGTTAATGTGCGGTTAAGTAATGGTTATTTGATGGTCAACTAATGGTCAATTAATTATGATTGTTGATGGTTGATGATTGATTGATGATGTTTTGAACGTAGTGATGGAAGATGTTGGTCAATGACGGTTGCTGATGGTCGATTCTTCATGATTATTGATGATTCTTAATGTTTGTTCATGATGGTTGCATATGGTTCATAAGATGCTTAAGGATACTCAATAATGGGTGAATCATGCTGCAGTAATGCTTGGTCAGGACTCATGAATGATGAATAGCTATGAAGAGCCAGCCATATGGGTGTTTCTGAAAATAGAGGACACCCCGAATCATTCTTTATGTTAATCATCTATTTATTGGTAGTAGGTTTAATGACTCAGAAATTCGTAGTGATTGATTGGCACGGTTGATGCCAGTTGATTCGTTAATGGTTTGTGCCTATTGATGATGCACGAATGAGACTGGTGAAACGTAGCTAATCTTCTTTAAGTAGCACTTGTAAGCAATCTCCACGATGTGTTGCCAGGAAACATATATCGATTCATGACGATCTGAATTGTTCGTACGACCAGGCCAAAAATAGTGTAGATGCTTATCAAGAAGAATAGGGTACTTAACTAATGCAACATGGGTGTATCGCTTGAGTAGCCTGAGGGTTCAGGAGTTACATACACATGAACATCAATCATGTGCGACTGTATCATTTGATAGTTGCCCTATCCAGAAATGCTGAAGCAGGGATAATAGCAGTCTATTCGATATTAATTTAAGCATTAATATATTTTGTGTATGTATATATATATATATGAAAATATGCATGTATACTACCGTATAGGATTCTATCATGCACATATTTATTTGCATGGGTGACTTGCATGGCAGGGTCAATACCCTTTGCCTCTGGGGAGCATCCATGACCAAACATGTTTTTGTTGCGATGTTCACCGACTCAGTTCTCGGTACCCAGCTCGCCACATCTTCGCATTTGCCAGGCCCCGCTAGTTGCACGCTGGCTTGCCAACCCACCTGGCAGTCAGCTGGCCATTGCTCTATGGGGTACCCGCTTGTACCGATGCTAGATGAGCATATCATGAAGTTTAGCAATGATCAAATCAACAAGCAATGGTTTTAATTTTGGTTGGTGGTTTCAAACATTTGCTGTTTTCACGTGTATTACCCTCTGGTAGACTAACCTGGCAATGGATAGTCTATCATTTATTGGTGTTTTCCATACAACAATGGTTATTCTGGATGATTAGTGGTGGGAAAATACTAACTCATGTTGATAACCACCTGTGAATTATCCCAGCAAACTCATGAAAGACACCCCCTTTGCTCTCATGCCTTTCCATGACGCCCTGTGGCCTTGCTCATCCTTGCTCCAGCTGAAATTTCGCTCCTGCCTTGCTCCAAGCTATTCGCTGCGTTACATGTTGATGCTTTGGGTCGCTCTGGCGCTGTCAGTTTCAACCGCGGAGGGGAAGTGCCAGTCCGGCACAGGAGTGTCACTCTTGGCGCACAAGAGTCACATTCAGAAGTCTTCCCCCGAAGTTCCTGAAGCTGCTGAACTTCCTGAGGGGGACCCAGCAGGGGACATTCTGATTCCAAGTTTCTCCAGCTATGACTGGTGCCATTGCGGTGGTGTGGGCTATCACTGTGATCTCCTCCAAACTGACAGCGCAGTGTCGCCTCACCTCAGCCTCGAGCAAGAAGCTTCATTGGGATACAATTGGACGTGGCAATGTCATCATGAGCTTTGTGGGGCCAACTACCCAGCCAGTGCCTATACTTGTTTGGATGTTCAAGGCACATGCGTGGGTCCCGTTGGAAATTGCTTGTACACCACAGATTGGGTCGTGAATACTTCGGAAGATTGTGGCTATCGCAAATGCTTTTGCGCAACTGTCCCTCCAGGCCAATGCACTTCCGAGAATTTTCCGGGTTACATCATAGTTCAGAACGGTGCATTCAATGTGACAACTGGTACGCGATGGTATCCTGTGGGAGATGGCAAAGAATATCCCCCAGACCTGCGTGAATGGGAGCCTGTGGGTGGTCCTGGAAACCATGCATGTCGAGGAGACAACAGCTCTGACAACGACCCCAGGCACTACGAAGTCCACGACTGGATTCATTCGCTGTGGGGATGCAAGAACTATTGTGAGCGCACGGACTTCTGTACGGGGATCGAGTATAGTGCAGGCCGCTGTGAGATTTGGAAAAGGTCTCTTGGCATTTATCATTTCAAGGAGATCCCAGTGGAGAAGGGTGAGTTCACATGTCTTCGCTACGGTTGGCCCACCAGCAAGCTTGTTCCAGTCGGTCCGAATGGCACATCTCATCCGTGCCGTGGCAGATCAAGCCATGACAACCATCCAGAACATTACAGAGTGCCTTGGTGGCATCCTGTGATGGGCACATATGGGCAGCTGGCACTGGAAAATCGCTTGCTTTGCCCGGTAATGGTTTTACTGTGCCACCCATGGACTCATAGATATGAGTGACAATGATTTTAGATGCATATATATATATATTTCTATATATATATATATCTTAATTTTTTCATATTTATATATATATATATATATACGCATTTATAAAAACTAAGTTAGTGAAATCATGATGAGTTTCTATGACATAGAAATTGATGATGGTTGCCTCGGATTTCCCACTGCACCTGTTCGTTTCGGGCACAGGGATTTTGCCAGACCGTTGTCACTGGTGGTGAGCACAGCCTCTCAGAAACCTTGGTTTAGTGAGGCTCGGTGGACAAGTTTTTTGTGGCTCATTGCGGAGCCTTGAAAATAAGTCAACCTCTGAAAGATGAATTGCCTAGCCGGTTTAAGTGTTAACTTGTGGTTCAATGTGACTTCGTTTTCCCAGCCCAGCATTCTCGGCCATCATTGATGACAATTTTCTTGGTCATTTCTTAATCGCATTCACTAATATTAGATATGGTGATATGGTTGTTTTTTATAGAATAAGGGTACCCCTAAATCATCCTTTACCATTTATAGCAATACACCAACCATTTCATGGGGCTCCCTATGGCTTGAGAAGCCACCATGTTGGTCTCATTGTTGGTACCCCCTATTCGTACCTACCAGTCTATTAATCCCTTTTAAAAACTCACAAACCATTTGAACCATCCATATATATATATATATATATTTTTTTTTTTTGATCAAGTCTCATCAACTAGCAGCCATCGAGGTGGTGAGTGGCATCAGAGATCTTGAGGAGTGCAAAGCCATTTGCGCAGCATGGACCGGCGAGCCCTGCTACGGCGCGGAGTATGGAGGTTGCGCACCGAAGTGCAGCGGCATCGAGTTTTCATTGGGCCGCTGTGAGCTGTGGCTCGTTGAGATTGAGTCGGTGAACCCCAATGTGGATGGCTATACCTGCCTGAAATTTGATTTCAGCTGACAGTGATGGTTTTTCAAGTTTGGGAACCCAAAGTTATGGTTGGTTTCTTACTCTAGATTGTTAATAACTAGATGATTTTGGGGTTCCCCACTTTTGAGAAACCACCCATGTCAGTGATGTGAGTTTCAGCAATGCTCGTCCTGGTTCGGCATGCTGCAAATGGTGAACCAGGATGGTAATTTGATGCGTATTTTGAAAACTGACTATGTCGCACTATGTGGTGTATTCTGGGTGTGGTGTATTCTGGTGTGTGGGAAACATATTTCAAAACATATCCCAGGAAGAACTCGGCAGGAATCCAGCAACGCCGTTACAATGTTCAAAGGTGAGCAATCAATTTCGATGATGGTATGAGGTGGAGCCGCCAGTAGCTAAGGGTTGGGTTATGAACCTCTATCACGGGTACCGGGTAGTTCACCCTGGTTGATTAAGTGCTCCCCAAGTACCTGTAGCTGTTTGCAGGTTTCTATCACTTGGGGTGTTGCTCCAGATTTCAATTTTGTTAAGATGAAACCATTGTTTGTGGGAAGAACTGCACCCCCTGGGTAAATGGAAGCAGCACTATTTAAAGAAGTCTTGCCGCGCAGCTCTGCCTAGACTACAGTGAATCCTGCCAAGGCAGAGCGGCGCAATGTGTTGAGGACGCTCATGCGCCACCAGTGCCATGAGATTTGTTTCAGCCTATGCTTCCAGTGCCCACTACAGAAACCGTTTCATCCAGCCACACAGGGTGGAATGCTTGTTCTGGCCGATAGATATCCCCATACTGTCGCAGTCAATCAATCTGAGGGTGTATGAAAGAACTTGTTTTCATGTGGTACAGCTGTTGGTTAACACAGCGGTCACTGTGACTTTTTTGCCGCACATCTTTGAGGCTCCTTTTCCAAGGAAACAAGCGTTCTCCCAAGAACGAGAGATATGTGAGAGTCCAAACCATTTAGATAGAAGGCCTTGCCACAGACAAGTGATAGAATTGAAAGATTGCGGGACTCCGCAGGTTCACAGCAACTTGCATGGACAAAATTGGTGGTTTCTCAAAATGGGGCACCCCCCAAATCATCCAATACTCAACATCATTGGTAAGAAACCATCGTATAATCCATTTTGTGGGTCACCTATTATAAGAACCCCCCAGTTGGAGCTTGGTCAAAAACGTTCCAAAAAGTCAACCAAACACTTCGCCTCTAGATTCCACTCGAAAATGAATCGCACCAAGATATCGGGCTGGGTTAGTCGCTTAAGCGAACGGAATTAAACGACATTCCACCAAATTTGAGTCTACATGCTAGCATCGCATTCATTTTTCTTCAATGTTGCTTTAGCTGGATTCATAGCACACCACAGGTTGGATGTTGCAAACGGAATCAAGAAACCATGTGAGAACCCCCTGACTTTGTGTAGTGGCGTTTGGAAGGTCAGGGCTGGAAAGGCGTCATGCCAGCCTTCCATGTCAAGCAACAAAAGTGTGGCGCTTGTCAGCTGAGCGGAGGAACGGCTTGAGCTGTTTAGCCGCAGCTAAAACCCTGCCTGGTTTCCTGGCCAAATGTTTCAAATCGTGGTTTCTGAAAATGGGGGTACCCCAAAATGGTTGGTTTATTACTAAAAATGATTATTAATGGATGATTTAGGGGGTCCCCTATTTTGAGAAACACCTAGATATATACTGGCTGCTGGTGTTGATCATGTTTTACTTTCCAAAATTTATTAACAAATGGTTGGTTGGTTCACAAGCCTAGCATATTTTTCATGGGGGTGGTTCAACCACCAACCAGTATATGTTTTGTTTTCCCAGCCATACTTGGGGATGATGATCTCCGATTTGAAAAGTACCGTGAAGAATACCAATGATCAGCTAGCTTTACGACCTGTTTATTCATCACTTACACATGCACTAAGAAGAATACATATTAAAACAAATTCAACAACGTTTAAAATGTATATTTGCCGTTATTTACCTTCATGATATTGGCAGAAACTTCGTTCCTGGTTGGTCCCTTGTGGATGCTCTGCAAGTCATGGGAGGACCATCATGGGGGTAGGTGGCCCCTCCAAAGGTTATACCCAACAATGGGCCCTTTATAAAGAGTGAATAATCACCACAAATATGCTTAAATCACTACTACATAGTAATAGGAATAATGATAATGATAACAACATTCAAACTGCTGCTTTCCTTTGGGGAGATTGTTTCTGTTCGTCTCTGTCACCAACTAGTGACTAATTAGCATAATGTTTTAGTCATCTCGATTCGCACAGTTATGTTGATCATATTATTGCAGATCATTTGTGTATCCAGTATTAACCAAAGTATCATCATGAATAGGCATATGTCCATTCTTATTCATCATAAACCGCCCAAACCAGAATAGTCAAAGGTAACACCGCGGGTTCCAATCATTAAGAACCGCACCTGAGAATCAGATGTTAAAAATCCTTGTGCCCGCATTGGTCGTACGAGCTGCATGAAGTTTTCTCCTTTGATTCGCCACTAAAATTCCTTTTACAACCACATAAAGACATATCAAACCGGTGAAGAAAAAGAAAACAACCTATAAGACCACTAGAATTCCTGGTAAGACACCACACATGATGCCACTTGTATTTCATTAGGGCGCTTCAATCATGACCTTCGCCGCTGCAGGGAAGGAACGGAGGTGCCCGGAAAGTTGGGTGCCTGTATGCTTGTACCAACATGTACAGCACTCATCTGATGAATATATGGTTTTTCAAAATATTCATTATATTCATCATGAAATGTATATAAATGTACATTTATAAATGTATATATGTTTGTACATAAATGTTTTATATATATATATATTTCATGTACATATCTATGTACATAAATGTATATATGTTTGTACATAAATGTTTTATATATATATTTCATGTACATATCTATGTACATAAATGTATATATGTTTGTTTATTTATACCTATATAATATTAAAAAACACATGGTTTTTTATGTAGGCACACACATGTATATATATTTCCTGTTTGTTATCATAGTTACATCAATTTAGTCCCATCATGTACTGGCAACCCTTTTGATGCAAAACTGGAGCTAGTTGATTTGCAATCGACTGATTTATGCGTCACGGCTATTGTGGTTAGAGTCACTCGTCAATTTACCTACGTGTGTGGCATCCTCACTATGGTCAGTCATATCCACAATATCACCAGATTACCATGTGTGTTTTTTTTTACATCCCTAGTAATTACATAGTTGCCAGTGTCCCTTTTCTATCCTTTTCTAGGCAAACTAATGTTGTGTGTCCAACGCTCGAAAGTTAATGTTGATTACAGTGGAGCTCTCAAAGACATTCTGAATCTAAGCGAGATTACACACACACATATATATATATTGTATAGTTCATGGGTCTACAGCGTAACTCACACAATATGTATAAGTGTGTATATATATATGTATTTATTGATCTATATCTCTTTCTCTTTTTTGTATTTATATATATATATATATATCTATATTTATACATATAAATACATAAACATATATATCTCTTTCTCTTTTTTGTATTTATATATATATATATATATCTATATTTATACATATAAATATATAAACATATACGTACATGTTAGCAAATCACACAGAGAATAACATTAGATATATCACAGATCAATATACACAGTATTGTGAGTGTATATGTCTACATCAAAATGCGTGCAGTTCCAAACTGTCAACCCCTAGCTAAACAATAGATCATGGTTTGGGTGGATGTAACGTTGCAGTGAAATGGCTTGTTAAAGAATTGTTATCTGATGCTTGTTTACCTCTTGCCTATGATCAATGGTTTTGCAGCGTGTGATTGACCATGCGTAACCAGCCTACCTCACCTCAGCCTTCATGGCGGAAGTGTATGGCAGGATATGGCATAGCAACTTGCAATTGCCTGGCAATGGCACGATAAGGCTATGGGTCCAGACCTTGTACCCCAGGTTCCCATCATTAACCATTGTTTTCTCTATTATTGTTGGTTATTATCCTCCATTATTGTTGGTTAATGTTGACCCATAGCCATTTGAAGACCTGCCCTTTCATGACTTGTATTTGTCGCATTTTTCGACGCGCAAAACTGCGTTTCTATGTTGGTTTATAATGACCCATAGCCATAAGGCTGTGTGGGTCAATATTAACCATCAATATTAAGCAACAATGATAGGGAAAACAATGGTTAATGATGGGAACCTAGGGTACGGGGTTTTGACCCACAGTCAGGGAGTTATGCCACTGATTATTCTGGATGGTAGATAATCTCTTTCATAACTTCTATTCTTGTTGGTTATTATCCTCCATTATTGTTGGTCAATTTTGACCCAGCTCGCCATAAGATGACAGGACAACTCATCCTTCCTCGAAAACGCCACAGACTTTGCAACTTGGTTCCGTTGAGAGCTGGGCCATGGCGGTGTCCTTGCTGGTTGGTTTGCTGGTTGTTGGTGCCCGATTCAGAAGAGATGGAACCAACAAGCAGCAAACCAACCAGCAGGGTTGGATATGGCAGGTCATGGCTGGTTGATGGCTGGTTGATGGCTGGTTGATGGCTGGTTGATGGCTGGTTGATGGTTGTTGGCTATTGGCTCGGTTGGTTCTGTTGGTTCGGCTGGCCAACAAATACTATCAAATATTCTGACTTGCTTGAAGCCTGGTCGGCTAAAAAGTCGGTATTCACATCATGGACAATGATACTTGATGATAATTATCAAGAAACTAGTGATCCTCTCTTGGCTACAATTGCCTACTATTTCTGCATTACTTAACAACCTTACCCTTCCAGCTACCATGAAATAGTAGGAAACCATCTGGTTTCTACGAGCTAGTTGTAACTGGGGTTGTTTACCTACTATCTCATGGTACCTGCAAGCATAGGTAACCTACCGTCAATTTGCTCATGGTGTGTCAGGGCAACGCCGCCATCCTTGCCGACCACTAAGGCGGTAGAGGCAACCAACATCTCCAACGAGTCCACCGTTGCCAACGACACGCTGACAAGCCTTACCAAACACTGCGAGGATGTCACGTGCTTGTGGAACCTTACGAGTCATAAACCGGTTACTTGGCGCTGATGGGATAGGGTGTGGGTGATCCTTTCGAAAGTGCCTGGGTTGGACAAACTGATTATGTCGGAGGACCAGCTGGCTACGATGTGGTGAGCTTGGCAGATGCTACGGGTGTGTGGGATGGTAGCTATCAACTAGTCTAACTGGGGGGGGTACCACTCTGTAGGCCCCGGGCCTGACCGGCATAATACCTGGTCACCTTTCTGCAATTTGTTGGTGGCTGACGAGAAGGTGAGTAACTGCTTAGCAAGGGCTTTCTAGAAGCTGTAAGAGATCTTGAGTGCCAAGTGAGATGATGTGACTCTGGGAAGGCTCACATAAAATGGAACACCGGGATAGCTGGTCTACAAGTTTACTATCAAATGAATGGTATACCATTTGGACTTGGGGGTCAGTGGTGCCTCGGTGATACATCATGTCACATAAAAAGTCTGTAAAGTTTCAACAATCTTGTGAAGATGATAGGTATTGTAAGTGTTACTTTACGAAGGTAGTTTTATGTGATATGATGTGATATGATGTATCACAAAGGCAAGGTGGATGGGTGTTCATCATTCTTGTGCCAGCACCTGTGTCCATCCTTGAAAGCCTCATTGGGTACACAGCAGCACGGGGCGGCAAGGATTTTGACCATGTCTCCACCAAGCCGCAGTACTCTTGCTAGGCCAGAACCGTTGCTAGAACACTGGTGTTGCCAGGCTGGTGGTTTTAAACATGTTTTTGGTCAAAATAACTATTAACAAATGGGGTTGACTAAGATTTTTCCTAGGGCTTCAAACCACCAACCGGAATATTTTGCTGATGGCTGACAGCACCACAGGAAACCTACTAGCGATGGACCATGGCGGATGGTGACCATAGGGAAAGGTCAGCCGCAGAGATTGACCAAGGCTCAGTGGTGTCGGTCACCCATTGCCTTAGCTGGTTGGAGTCACCCGTGGTCAGTAACATGTCGTACTCCAACGACATGTGCTACTTGTAGAACCAGTCATAACACATATTGGAGTTTCTTGCTGAATTATACGGAGTTTCTTATGCCATGTTTATGTGTCATTATGTATACATGCATAATTTGTAGTGGTTATCTACATACAAGACACCCGCGATTTGTCTATGTCTCAGTTGCTTAGGTCCTTGTCGTGCCAAAGTACTTGAATCAGTCCCAACGCTATGGGGACTACCTCTCTGCCATGCAGTGACCAGCAGCAGAGGGAGAGCTTGCTTTGTTAGTTGTGATGGTATACCTGTGGTTAAGAACGGTGCAGGATCGTGAATGATGGTGAATGACGGTGAATGGTTTGTAAGGATAGGAAATAGCGGTTAATGTTGGTTGGTTATGATTGTGAGAGTGGTTGCCGCAAGTGGTGATGTGCATGTAACATTGCTTGGCAATTTTACGATCATGAACAACCTGTGTTTGGAATTACCCTTTGTTAAAATCATAATTACTATAACCACTGGAACCATCAACTCGCTACAACCAGTATTTGGCATTCTATGTCAATCTCACATTATAGTGGGATAATCGTTCTTAGGGGATTGCAAACTCAGTGAGTATGGGACTGCCCTCCAACCAAACTGCGCAAAAGAAGTACTGAAGGGCCAGAAGGGTGTTTCAAAAGCCATGTCGATCGTTGGTTGCTTGGTGATCGTTGGTTGTTTGTTTGGTTGGCTACCGTTGGTTGCTTGGAATAATGCATACTGGCAGTCACTGAGAGTAGAACAGTTACATTTGGTTGGTTGGATGGAGCTATGGTTTGTGAGTAATTATGCGTTAAAAAGAAATGTAGCCATGGCATGTAATTGCATGTGTATACATTTGTAATATATAGGCATGTTTATCCATGTTTTTTTTACATACACTATATATATATATATATATATAGATGCATTGGTATATTCATTCATTTATTAACAAAACATGTAATCACATAGGTCTTCTATCTATGTACCTAAAGAATCCTAAAGATATATACATACATTTAGACACATGAAAGTTGCATCTACACAGAATGTGGTTGATAAATCTAAGCACGCATTGAAGTATATGCAATAATCATGCATGCATAAGAAATATATAAGTATGTGTATCTATATTTATATAATATAATGTATCTATAAATCTATACTTGTACTGTACATGAATTCATACATTTACACATAAATATGTATATAGATGTTCCGTGCTATCATTTCACGAGCCCTGTCGGGGTTCCTTGTTGGAAGTTCCCAGCAGTGAGCAGCTACCTTGACCCAGGGTCTGAAACGCTGAAATGCACGTCCTTCTCTCAGGTATAGCTTGCAGCACTTGACTGGAGACTATCCCATCGTTGAGTATTCCTTTCTTGGAAAGTTGCCGGGATGCAGCTGACCCGCGCTGCCGCTTCCTTCATGTTGGGCATGGTTGAAGAATCCTATGGGCTAACATGTCGAAATATAATCGGCAGGTGAAGCCTGATCCGCGGCATTGATGACAAACCTTGCCGAATACCAGTACCGGTGAGAAAGACGGCCTGCTTTGCAAGTGTTCCACTTGGAATGGACAACAAAACTGATCAAATGTTTTTTTCTGGATCCGCAATCCAAAAGATGTGCGTTTGGCTGTGTGAACCCTTTCCATGGACATATACCAAGCTTGTGTCTCTATTGCCCAATGATTGCCAATGATTACAACAACGTGTTTGTGATTTTTTCCGTGTTGCCGTGATCAGCCATCACGAACCATTCTTAACTATAGCAAGTATGAGTCAACCATGAGTCGGCCATGAGTCAATCATGCTGGTGGGTTTGTACACAGAAATACCGCTGGCTGTTTTACGAAGCCTTTTTTCAGAGCAGAGGTTGGCCGCGGCAACAGCTACCCTGATGGGTCAGGCTTTGTGTTAGGCACCGTTTCGAGTAGGCAAGTAATCTACAAAAGCATGGTAGATTATCCATAGCTATCGTAGACAACCAGAGGGTAAAAGTGATGATCATTGGCAGTTCTTAGTGAGAAATATTTCATATCGCTCTTTTTGATTGTTGTGACTGGATATAACGTGCACTTATTTGACAAATATCCTCAAGATCATTTGCTGCTTGTCATGATCTCAATATCATGACCTCGTTTTCTGGCCTGATAGTTGTACTATACACTCATCTATTGTTGTTTGCTTCAGCCAACATTACATTTCATACCGGCTGGTCGTTTTGCACGTCATCCATCGTGATACTCTCAAAGCCATTAGTGACCATTCGCCATCACTGACCTCCAATAAACCCGTAACCAAGGATGAACAAACCATTCATCACCTATTGGTAACCACTACGACACTACCAATCGTTGATCAAGCAGCTCAAGGGTTATTCTAGGACTGCCAACAGGTTGTTGTGAAAAAACAACAAGCTTAGAGGCATCATCGGTGTCATAACCGTCGCCGTCGCCGCCGCCGCTGTCGTCGTCGTCGTCGTCGTCCTCGTCGTCGTCATCATCGGCCTCACCGTCGTCCTCCTCATCATCATCATCATCATCATCATCATCGTGGTTGTTGTTGTTGTTGTTGACCATTAGCCATGAGACATTCTCAACGTTATCCTAAAAGATCACCCTGCTGTGGTCGTAAAGTGCACGGAGTGCAGCAGCAGCGAAATCTATCATCAGCTTTGAATCGCCGTTGGAACTGGACCCTGGGCCATCGAGTCATCTAGTAAACAATTCTGTGCCATTTCCTGCCCTTTCCCTTCCAGTTACCTTTCTTAGAGGTAACCATCCCTACGCCTGAGGTTCCCTAGTTACCTATGTAACATTGGTAACTAGAAGTGTAGAGAGTAGTTATCAATTATTCACCACTGATCCATTATCAGTTGACAATCATATGCTAGTCAATTGCTGGATTCAGCAAGAAGGAAGCATGATTTATTTAAAAAAGTACAGGTTTAGTCACTGATCCATCGGTTGTACATACAGCAATTGGTTAGACACAATCATGAATATCATGGTTAAGCCTATCATGCTTCAACCAATACCAAATAATTTCACACTCTCGATGGTTTATCAACGACCTTACTTGCAGGTTTAGCCAAAAAATGCAATTGGCTCAATAATTCCAATCAAGCCATGATCATTGTTTATCATTTATAGAACTATGAATGATCAGGTTTTGGTGGGGCCCATTGCTTACCCTTTGGCTTGGCACATAGCCATATAACTACAGTTTTAGCCAGGAATTTAGCCGTGAATCAATCACAGTTGAAGTCTCAATTACATTCAGCCCTGAATTCGCCCATTCCATGGCTTCAAGGTTTAACATTCATACTTTAACGCTTACACTTATCCCATGTTATCCCAGTCTTTGAGCCATTCCAGGTTGAACTGTTCCCTTGAAAAGGCTATGAACAGCCATGACTAGCCATGATCAATCATGATGAAAACTTAACTTCAGCCATGAAACCTTAACTTTAGCCATCGTTGAACCTCAACTTTCGCCAAAAACAGCCATGAAATTTCCTCAGGGTTGCGCTGAACAGGCTGGTCCTGCTGCTGGGTTTGATCATTGGTACCTGCGCCATGGCTGCGTGGACGGCCGTTTTCAGCTCGAGTATGGCGTCTCGGCGACTACGGCGAGCGAGGACGTTGGTAGGGGTCATAGTTGTACGGTAAACATTTTATACAGTAATGGTCCTTGCTGGGATGTTCATACACCCATTCTTGGGGTAGTTGTTTATGACCGAAGATCCACGGCCATATTAGGTGGTTTCTCAAACCATGGGGCTACCCCCAAATCATCCTTTATTAGTTCTCTATAGTGATAAGCCCAGCATTTTAGGGGGTCCCCCATTTAGGAAACCACCGTATGGGTGGGGGGTCAGAAGCAAATATGCTCCAACTTGGATCGATCATAGTCGTGATGGGAGGTACATATTAATACACATCAGTTGTTTGTTGAGTACAAGACTCAAATTAGACATCACTATATGACAATACCATTCGCAAAAAAGTCCTAAAATAGATGTTTATCCAGAAAAAAAAATTGCTTGGATTTGGTGTTGAGGGAAACGGAGTATAGATAACTCAGTTATTATTTCGGGATCGACTTTTGGCTACACAGCCAGTTATGGATAGACTCATGGTTAGACTCTACGATAAGATCACAATATGAAGCCGAAAATCGGTCCCTGGAAGATACACCGGGTGATTTGGAATTCCATTAACTTCACCAACCCTTCGTGTTCAGAATGTAAAGCAAATTCACAAAGAAATGCGGCTCGCACATGCCAACATCAATCAGCATGAGGATCATGGATGTTCATGGGTCAATGCCTTTTTTCTTGCTGGTGCCCCAAATATTAAGCATTGACCTATGAACATGAAAGAAGTGGATCACTGTCGATCCATCAATGATGGTACCGCCATCAACCTCGTTGTTTCAGTTGTTTCAGTAGGGGTAGGGGAGTACATGATTGACGGATAATGATCTATTGGAATCGATTTGGGGATTCCCTACTGTTGCTGATTTGCATCCCTTCGTATGGTCCACAGCATCCTTGTGCAAGTCATGTTCAGCCCGATTTGCCATTGATATTCGTGATGAATCATTACTATGCATATTGTCGACACTTATTCACCCAGTGACTATTGATAACATGTATACTATAAAGACTATCATGACTCATCCCCGTCAACCAAAACAGTGAACCAATCATTCACCAGCCAAGAACAAACCATTTACCAAACCATGAACCAATCATTAACCAATCGTGAACCCAGCATTAATCTCAACATTTGATTCTGAATTGAAATGGGGGTACCCCCAAATCATCCAATGTCAATCATTTACAGTAATAAACGTATCCATTCTTGGGGTCCCCCACTTTGAGAACCCCCCCTCTTATCGGCCATTCTGAAACGCACGGTACAAACGCACTGGTTGCACCAGGTGAATTACTTGGCCAACGAAGCTGAGGAGGGGCCAGCGATCCTTGCATCTGATTTTTCGTTGGTAGATATGCAACAGTGTTAACAGATTATGTCTTGTAAGCTGGTTGGTGGTTTCAGCAACAGTAACAATACTAGGGGATATAATGGGATATACCAACTATATGGCTATGGGTCAATATTAACCAACCAATTTGATGGGGATAATCACCAACAATTTCATCGG
The DNA here is from genome assembly GCA_009767595.1 of Symbiodinium kawagutii. Taxonomy (NCBI): domain Eukaryota; class Dinophyceae; order Suessiales; family Symbiodiniaceae; genus Symbiodinium; species Symbiodinium kawagutii. Next base: position 20,909 of record VSDK01010196.1, on the reverse strand, counting down.
GAAAACAGCCTGGTTAATGATCGGGGAACGAAGGGTACAGGGTTTTGACCCACTGCCATATTGTTAACAGATTGTGCATTGTAAGTGATAGTGTTCACAACAATAGTAATATTACAATTGCATAGAAATATACTAATGATATCAAGTTAGTAAGAGTGTAGATGCAATCAGCTTGCTCAGGTGGTTGGATTGGTTGGGTCGGATTCGTTTAGTTGGAAGTTGGTAGACTTGGTGATGCTTTCGATGCTGACTTGATTTGTTTTGATTGGTTAGTCTCCAAACCAACAGAGATTATCCTTTTGACCTTCAAACAAACATTTTCACATCACAATTGACCGTACCAGTCGCTTGGGTAGTTGTTACATTTGCCGGCATTTGCAACACAAAAAACGCTAGAAACAAAGTTTTGTGCGTCGAAAAATGCAACAAATCCAAGTCATGGAAGGGCAGGTCTTCAAATGGCTATAGGTCAATATTAACTACAATGATGGAGGATGATAACCAACAATAGTAGCGAAAACAACGGGTAAGGATACGGAACCAGGGGTACAGGGTTTTGACCCACAGCCATGTGTTTGATTTTTTTTGGAATCATCCAATATTAGCAATCTATAGTAATGATTTATTCGTTTTGGGGGTACTTGGATGTGCACCCCCACTTAGTAAGTGGTCACCAACCATGGTGTCTAGGAATAAGCCATTGCATCATCATGCTCATCATGGTCATCATGGTCATCATGGTCATCGAGTGGTTGATCATACCCAATGTCGTCCACATGATAAACCCATGCGGTAAGAGTGGTTGCACTCTACAGAAAAGAGTGAATGAATATGGGACAAAAAAACCTATGCCTATGCAAATCAAAGGTCTTTTTTTTGGCTGGGATTTCATGATTTTGTTTCTTTGGGGTTTGCCTCAAGTTTGTTTTGCATCAGAATTCTGTATTATTTGTTTGTCTAAGATGGTTTACAGCAAGTGGAAACTGCATTAAACATCATGAAACAATCTAATCTATTTTCTGGCCCTTTTGCTGTTTTCTACAACATTTGTTTTCCTTCATTACAAGTGAAATTAAAAAATGTCAGCAAGGCGATAGACCTCAGCTGGCACCCAAATGATGTTCATTGATTGACCCACAGATGTACCGAAATAAAGTTCCGACTTTTTGTTATCAAATCCATCATTTGATTTGTGCATTCATCATCGAAATGGGTGAAACTTGGCATTCATAATTGAAATTGACTACTTGAATTTGTCAATTGGCATTCGTAAGTTCGCAAGGGATTTGAAAGCAATCTCGGCCATGGCCAGTTGTACTGTATTAATTACTGAGCAATTTGATAAATCAATCAGACAAAAAAATGATGCAACAAATTACGCAATTTAACTACGAATTGATAAAACTGTTGGAAACGATAATGATGCAACAAAAACTCAACAATCAGACACTCACTTGGTTTGCCCCCATCCATTGAAAGGGCTTGTTGATCTCATGTCAATGCTATTGTTCATGAAACATATTTCTTTGTAGGGAGAGATCCGGATGGTGACATTACATGACATGGTTGTTGATGATTAGAATTGTAATCATATCAATTACCATGTAATAAGTGATAATGATAATTCTCAACAACCATTAACAATAAAGCAATTTGACTATGATAATTGACTATAGTCCTCATGATTCAGTCATTGGTTAGTCCCCGTCAGCTCGTTGGTTTGCGCAGGATCAGGTCGCGAAGGCCGCCGAGAATCGCATGCTAACAGCCATTGATGTGCCTAAGCTGCACGGTGGTGGTCGCACGACAGATCTGGCACTGGCCGGCGTTGGAAGTAGAGGAGACAAGGACAACCCTGACATAGAAAGGTCTTGTAAAGGTTTAGGGCTCAGCGCTGCAGAAACGTGGAACTTGCAATCAAATGTGAGTTCTGACATACTGCCTCAAGATATTGTTATGACTATCCAGATATTTGTTTGCTTGAATGTGACCCATACTGGTTGACAAAGGTTATGATGGTCAACCATGGTAGGATTGAAGAAATATTTTGATACCAGGCTACAGAATGGTTTTGTCAGTGAACATCACTGGGATACAAGTTATGTGCGATGGAAGTGTGGTGCAAAGGGTGATTATATCTAAGTGGTGGCTATTATGCCATTTCATTAAATCGGTGTTTCTCAAAGTAGGGGTCCCCAAAAAATCATCCAATGGTAAACCATTAGAGTAATAAACCAGGCATTTTTACAGGTCCCCTCTCTTGAGAAACCGCCATATCCTCACTAAACATGATCTTTGATATTCTACCAATACTTGATGAATAACCAACCGTTAATGGTGGTTACATAATGAAGGGCTAATGATTGGTGAGCAAATAGTGAATGAATGCTTAGTTGGTGGTGATTTGATGGCAAATGACAATACTGATGCTATGAAGAACGGTGAGATTAAATCACAGTTGCAATCAACTGTGGTTTCATACGCCATGTCTTCAGGCAGAATCATGTCCCATTAAACTAGTAGCCTCTGAGAATAGCTCCGCCGGTGATCAGCAGCCGGGTCTCCATGGCTTGGGCCTTGAAAATGACTCGTCATCCAATTTGCTTCGCTGTAGTGTAACGTATGTAGTCTAATGTAATGTTATGTGATGTAATGTAGTGTAGTGTAGTGTAGTGTAGTGTAATGTAACGTTCGTTAAGATACCGTAACGGAACGTATGTGTGTATGTAGCATTTCTGTATTATATATATATATATATTTATATGTGTATACTGTATACATGTTATGTCACAGTACTGTTCATTATTACTGATATATCCTTTGTATATGTTTATCTTGTTATGTGTAGTGCCGGTTTACGATGTAATATGCATATCAACATAGACATTTCTATAATTGCACTAGCATGTGCAAACATTTTCAGTGTGGAGAAGTTCCGAACGCCGGCTGAATGCTGTGTCAAAACCCGAAGGCCCTGGTTGTGATGTTGAAGGTCGCCTGCCGCTGGTTCACAGTACTGTAGTTCATTACGGCCGGACCTGTGAGAGTTGTACATTTTTGTTCATAGAAGTGGCAAGTATACAGTGAATGTTGCCACTAGTTACTATATGTATCAACTTCACATCTATACAATGTATGTTAATTTGCTGTATTATTTTTGGTTATATGATTGCTCAAAAGCAATTGAAACGTATGAAGCAGCACCTTGTAAATATTTCCCCCCGCAATAGTGTGGGCATGCAACTGCCCGTCCACAGCCCTTAAAACCTGTCATGGTGGACTTGTTCGGCTATTTGGGCTATGTTTGCACAAATAGTGTGGGCAACATATGTTTCAAACAAATAATGCTTGGCAAACATGCTTGACCATGATCTTCGGGCGTTTGTGTTCAACCTGTCGTAAATTCACCTGGCCTCAAACATGTTCCATTTATGCTCAGTGATTGGGTGGGCTAATGATGATGAATAGTACTTCTTGTTTGTTTCTGAGATCATTGATGAACCAGTATCAAGCATGATCAGTATCTACCACTAGCTACTATCATGGAAACCTCACCACTCTTAGCTGTCTCGTGTGTCTTTGTTCTCTCATTCTCTCGCTTTTTTCATCAAGAACATCTAGTTTTCAATGTACATCATCCCTACTTCGTACCTGTAAACTAACCATGGTTCTAGGGGTTAGTTCAGCTACCTTACCGTGTTTTATATCCACAGTGAAGCAAGCCCAACTGCACATCCAAGATCAGCAGATGTTCGCTACGAGGTTGTTCTCCGCTTGCAGAGACAGTGGAGGCCGCTTGGTCGTCGCTGGGACAACCACTGTGACATGGTGGAGTCCCTCCCGAGCAAAACAGCTCCAGCTGACAAGTCATCACCTGGGTGGAAGTTTTAGCCAAGTTATGTCAGCAACCAAGAGTTGGTACTTGTGGATTTTCAAGCATTTGCATGTGGCAGTGAGTCAGTTCACCCTTAGTCCCCCTGGTTCCCCCATCATTAACCAGGCTGTTTTCCCTATGAACTTGTTGGTGAGTATCCCCCATTATTGGTCGCTGAACTGCTTGACCCAGTTCGCCATGTTTTACGAAGGTGTTTCAATTGAACAACATGGTGCGGAGGTGCGGTGCTTTGTCATGGGTTGCTACCTTGATGTATCGAAAACTCATGAGGTTACAGATGCCTATGGATCAATATTAACCAACCAATAGTGGGGGATAATGACCAACAATAATAGGGAAAACAATGGTTGATTTTGGGGAACCAGGGGTACACTAGCCACTACAAACGAATGTTGACCTGTGTTGAACATCAGATTAGAAAGAAATATGAGTCAATGTTTGCCCATTTCTTTGAGAAATTTCCATGGCTAATTATCATTAGCTATGATTAAGCTTGATACGCCATTTGGATTATGACTTGAGCCAAACCATGGGCTTGGCCAAATGCTGTAGACAGATAGACAGCTTCCAGCGGCCTGTCGTTCTTTGATCCTTTGATCGTTCTGTCATCCATGCCTCCAAGGCCTCTCAGCCAGCCTCCGGTGTGGGTTTTTGGAAACTTCCGCCAGTGGCACTGGTATGTACTGATACTCAAGCGGCTTGACTCCAGCGTAACACGAGTATTGATATTGGTTGACCAACAGTAATAATATGTGTACTCAGCAAGGAGCCTCAAGACTGCCCCAAGTGCTCGTTGTCAATCAAAATCTGTCAAATATAAAGGTCCCTCATCCAAGCTGTACTCCCCAACATCATAATTCATCATCATCATCATCATCATCATCATCATCATCATCATCATCACTATGAGCCATCATTACTCCCTACCACATTAGTCAACCAGTAACTAACCCGCACTTGATCATCACCAGCAACAACAGGTCCCTTCCTATTCTCCCAATGGGTCCCGCCCGCCTCGCCGCCTTGGACTCTGAAAAAGGCGTCGCAAACGTGCCAGAGATGCCGCAAGGGCCAGAGGAGGTGAGCGGTCGCTTGGGCACTGGAAGAAAACTGGATGCCCAATCAGTGGATCATTTGACCGGAGCATATGGCCATGGGTCATCATTCATTTTGAGTGAGATAATCACCAACAATGGTGAAGCCTATCTGGGTTAATAATAGGGGATAAGTTCAGCAACAATACTAGGGGATATACCAACTGTATGGCTGTGGGTCAACATTAAGGAACCAATTTCATGGGGGATTAGTTCACCAACAATTTCATAGAATAAACAGCCTGGTACAGGGTGAACTGACCCATTGCCATATGGGGGTGTGCCAAGCCATAAGGTAACCAACGGGCCCCACCAAAAAGATCTCAATTCTAAACTCGGAAACCATGGGTTTATAGGTGTTTTTTGATTGTTAAACAGTTGAACATGTTTCATTTGGTTTTATACGGGTTTATAGCGTTTTATAAGGATTAGCTTGTGGTTAATACTAGGGGATAATATATTATATAATCTTTTGGGGGTTCTCAAACCATAGGGAACCCCAAAGCCATGGTTGGTGTATCAATGTGTATCACTAAGCTTAGTCAACAGGATGATAATTGGGGGGTCCCTTATCTTGGAAACAGGCATATTAATAGATATCCATAGTGTTTATCGGAGTGTCCGTACGGAACCAGTGAGTGGATACAACGAAGCAGCGTTGACTTCGTATCCGGATATAGATACGTAACTACGTGACCAATCTGATAGACTCTCGTGATCTGGAACACTATTATTGGAAGTAAATCATTATCATCCCTTAACAACGGTTGTGACTGAAATGACTGGTTAGTAAGTGTGGGTCATAACCTACGCTGAGAGGGCTGTACCACTAATATATAAAGTGGTTAATTAGCAAACTAGTTAGTTTGCGAGAGTTGTAATAGGATAGTAGTGGGTTTGCGCCAACAGCCTTGTCAGCAACATCAGGTCAGCAAACAGCAGCGCCTGCAAGCCATCCGCAACCAACACTGCAGCACCTGCAGCTGATCCCTCCGTTGCACCTGGCCCCGGCTGCAACAATGACACCCCCGGCTGCAATGCACCACACACTGGGACCAGCAGAACAAACTGAGAAGCAACCATCAGCAGACAACATCAAAGAGGCCCCAGCGAGTTGTATGAAATTTCATCGCTCAATTCGAACAAAGCTCCAGCTGAACTTACAAGGACTAAGACCAAAACTCTGCGAACTATCCACAACAAATCGAACTCTAAGTGCTAGTGAGATTGGAAGCACATGCTTGCTCACAATTGCATCAATGACCTCCATCAAGCTGAAGTTAGTGTGGCGCTTGAATGAAGGGATGCTGTTTGTCCGCACAGCTGGTGGCCCTCCAGTGATCATCAAGAAGGAGCAGAACCCACAGGCCGGTCAGCAGGTAAACTAGCTATTTCTGGGGGTCCCCTGTTTTGAGAAACGACCAAGACATTAACGGCTGGTAACGTCGTCCATCATGTCATTAACCACTCTTTCCGGTTTCAGCATTCTTAATTGTGTACAGAACTTTCTAACAACCATCAACCATTGATCAGCCAATCTTAGCGTTGTAAGTACTACTAATGATTATAAACTAGGCTCTCAACCACCACTAAGCATCAATGAACCATCATTGACCAATTTTAAACGAGTCATGATTAACCATTATCAGCCACTATTTTTGATAGCGTTTGATGATTTAACCAGTCTTCGTAATCATGATTAACCGTTCTTGATGAATCATGATGATTGACGCTGGTTGATCATTGACCAGTGTTAAACACTATGAACAACTATTGACCATCATCAACCACTATTGACTATTGCTGTCTTAAGTGGTTGGCTTACAGCCATTAACGGTTTTTGGCGTTTTAGGGACTGCTTAGCCATCAAGTAACCCTGCCATTAGACCACTATGAGCCATTAACCACTATGAACCATCATGAACCCATCAATCACTATGAACTACGGGTGAGTAACCGTGTTGATACCAGTTATTCCCCTGGGATGGGAATCTCATCAACCATGTCATGTTTACATCACCCATGTTTCCCCATCCCTTGGATGAGCTGCGGCAGAAACTTGGGCGCCCACGGTCGAAGCACCGGAGTTGAGGGAGGGGATGTTCCTTCGCTTGCGTAACAAGGCGCGAGGGAAGGGATGTGGTGATGGTCCACCTGGCTATGGATCAATCCTGACCAACCAACCAATTGGGGATAATACGAAACAATAATAGGGAAAGCAATGGTTACTGATAGGGGAACCAGGGGTACAGGGTTTTGAACCACTGCCATCTGACAGTTTCTTGCAATCGGGAACCCCCAAAAAGGGAAGGTTTATGATCAGAAATGGTTATGAATGGCTGATTTAGGGGGTCCCCCATTCTGGGAAACACCCATCTATAGTTGATCATGGTAGTGTTAACCCTGGATGAAGCCAAATTCCATTGGATTGTAGTGGTTAAATGTGGTTAACACGGGTTGTAATCAATATTGTAATAAGGGGACAACAACCAACAATAATTCTAAATTCCATTGATTTCTTAATTGGGAGGGGTACCATGTTTATGGGGAGATCCCCTTTGACTCAACCAGGGGTTTAGCTTCATCCAAGTGCTGGCATTAATGCTGAATTCGATGGTGTTGCTCGTGGCTGGCAAGGTGAAATTCATGGTCCATCTATGGTGAAGGGTTATGGTAAGCGATAGCATTAGTGATGATATGTGATCCACAATATTTCTGAAAAATGCCTGATTCAATGTACATGGTTCACCATGATGGCAGTGAAAGGTTCGTGGTTCAATCAAAAAATGCAAGCGGCAGATGGCGCAGCCAGGTATCAACGCACCTGCTGTAACAGACATGTTCATTCACGTGGTGGTTTCTCAGAATAGGAGACCCTTCATAAAGGACGGTTTATCATTATAGATAGTTAAGGAAGGATGAATTGGGGGAGCCCCAAATCGAGAAACACCCATGTTCATAGTTTAGTGCGGGCCTACATAAGTTTCTTGCGGTTGATGGCCAACAGGATATTGGTTACATGGTACATTGCATGTGATTATTATATGACATCATACGACTATTAAATTTGAACCCTGATGAAAAATGGTTGAGAGGGTTGATAGGATCATCATCACACGTTGTTTTTTGTGTTGCTTGAAATACATGAGTTGTAGCCGGGTTTAGCATGTGAAAGGACCGCAATGTTTAGCAATTGACTACCTACCGTTCTATGTATTACGAAGTGATGATGCAAATCTGCGTGGACCTTCGGCTTGAAGAATGTTCCCGCTATTTGACCGAGTTTCTCAGAGTTATGTCCTTGTTATTCACTTGTACCATAGCTATCCATGATGAGCATTAGTACTCACAACCGTCAGTCAAGAAGAGCTACGATTGGGGTACTTTTCAATCAATTCGTAGTGTCTGAATGTTTCTTACCATCCTTTCCCCCTGGTTCCCCCATCACTAACCATTGTTGTCCCTTTTATTTTAATTAAACACCCCAACTATTGCTTGATTCATATTGGGGTCCGCCAAAGAACATACGTTCCATCGGTCATACGGTCAGCTCCACGTTTCCGTCAACGGTCGCCTCTCCTTGAGGCGCGACGCTTAATTCTCCGACACAATGTGCCTTGGCGACGACGTGATGTTGTACCCAGTGCTTGCTGCATTGTTGTTGTTGTTGTTGTTGTTGTTGTTGTTGTTGTTGTTGTTGTTGTTGCTGTTGTTGTTGTTGTTGTTGCTGCTGCTGGTGTTGTTGTTGTTGTTGTTGTTGTTGTTGTTGTTGTTGTTGATGTTGTTAATGTTGTTGTTCATGTTGTTGTTGTTGTTGTTGTTGTTGTTGTTGCTGCTGCTGGTGTTGTTGTTGTTGTTGTTGTTGTTGTTGTTGTTAATGTTGTTGTTCATGTTGTTGTTGTTGTTGTTGTTGTTGTTGTTGTTGTTGTTGTTGTTCTTGTTGTTGTTGTTGTTGTTGTTGTTGTTGTTGTTGTTGTTGTTGTTGTTGTTGTTGTTGTTGTTGTTGTTGTTGTTGTTCTTGT
>VSDK01010196.1:0-11696 GCA_009767595.1 Symbiodinium kawagutii | reverse complement strand
GTTGTTGTTAATGTTGTTGTTGTTGTTGTTGTTGCTGTTGTTGTTGTTGTTGTTGTTGTTGTTGTTGTTGTTGTTGTTGTTGTTGTTGTTGAATGGGGTCGTGGTTGTCATGTTTGTGGTGTTAGTCATAGTCCTTGGTGTTGGTAATGAATGATTTTTGTGTTATTTGGTTGGTGATTTCAAACATGCTGTCCGTATTTTTCCGTACAAATAGTTGGTTGGTGGACTCATATTTTGCACTGGGATTGAACCACCATCCACTTGTTCATGTGAATGTTGGATCCTATGGCAACGGCGGCACTGGTAGAGCTAGAGTTGCTCTTGCTGTTGACTATGATGGGGGCTGTGTTGGTATTGCTGTTCACCATTTGCCAACCAAAGAATGAACGTGCATCGGGGTGTCGTGTTCGACCATGTTTTGGACTACTTACATGATAAGCAGCCAACTGGGTTCCACGCACCAGTTCAGAAACGATGATTTTTGGAGTAATTATGTGTGAACTGGTTCATGTAACCAGTGACCAGTCAAAAAAAATGGCAGGCAGCCATGATCTGCAGCTAAATACAGCTGGCACACCATGTTGCCATTGCTGCCGTTGCTGCTGGGGTTGTTATCAATAGGGAAAGCTGTTTTGGCTAAAGCAGCGCATAGTCCTGTCCATCAATTGCTCTTCCCAGCGCCATTTGCCATGAGAAGCCTGCATTGATGAACAAGAATCTATTTCCGCTTGTCATTACCTACTATCACTTGATGAGAATTGCTAACCAGTGTTGATCATTGCCAAACATTTGGATTGCATCAACTACTACCATCCTTGAATAGGATATTCACAATCACCCAAATATATCAGTGATACTCATGTTTGACTATGTTTTGAATAAATGTTTTTGTATATCAGCATATAATTAAGCCATACATGATCATTTGATTCCATGTATATGCATATTAATGTATAGATATGTACCTTTATATGTGTACACATATAGCTAGTCCTGGTTCAACAGATATAATGATTGAAACATGTTACAGCCACCCCCCTACGCCTGGTGTACCTCAGGCCACGGGTGAAGCAGTGGTGCGATTCTTTCAGTTGCTCGGTGTTTGCAGAAAACCTGGAGTCTGGCCTCCGCTAATCACCGGTGTGTTCGCCGACCTGTAGATCCAATTCTCAATACTGGGTGAAGTATAGCTACTACCTCAGTTTTTTAGGATTTTTGGGATATGATTGATTTACCATATAGCCACTAAATGTTAGACTTCTAGCAAGGGTTCTAAAAGGAACCAAGAATAGTGATTCGTGGAAACGAAAAGAAAGTCCATTCTCAATAGACCGTTGTTGGTTGTAGTAACCAGCTTAATTGAGCGTTTTATCATTCTTTTGCAGTTGTATTTTGTAAGAACCTCATGTACTTGACCAAAGTCTTATGCAACTCATCAACATTGTTGAGCACCCGCAATCGCTCTGCTACAACATATAGTTGGGGACTGGACAGATTGTGTTTTGGTTTTGAATGCTTTCGTATTCTGAGAATTGATGTCAACCTAAAGTGGTTTTACACGGTCTTGCTGGATAGAAAATTGGTGGTTTAAAGTTCTTTAGATAGCAGATATTAAATGAGTTTCAATCCAAAAATAATCCAACACATCAAAGACTGGTGATTTACTGGAAATATAGTTGGTGGTCTTGAATGCTGTAGTAGGTTGATATCTAATGTGCCTCCAATAAATAGGTTCAATCATTGCATTGGTGGTTTTACATGCTTTAGTATAGTTGGATAATGAATTGATTTCAATCGAACAGTAGTCTGTGAAGAAGACAGATTCGTGGTTTCGAGGGCTTTCATAGTTTTCATTTTGCTTGTGATATGTGAACAACATTCCCCATATTCTGCGGAGATGATTTCAGCAGAAGCAACCAGATGAGCTTGATTGTTTTGTTGGGACAATGAATTACAAAGTACATTGCCTTGGTCAACTACGATTGGATTGAACTGCTTGGTGTTTTTTTGATGCCCGCAAGTTGTTCTTTTCTGAAACTTATCAACAGTCATACCTAGAGCTTCATTTGACCTGTATTCCGTGTGCTTCAAACATCAAAACAGCTCAGTAATATGCAGAAATCATGTCCATTCGAGTCTCCAGGTAATGGTGTTAGGAATGCTTGGAAGCACCGGACTCGCAACTAAGCTGGTTTAAGTGGAGGCCCTGTGGTGGGCCGTTCTTCTTGGACTCGCAACTGTAGGTGGGCGGCGCCTGTGGTGAGATCCATGGTGGGCACCCGCATGGTTTAGCTTGTGATTTCAAGCAGTTTTGATCACAAAACCAGACGTTAAGAACTCATGATATTCTCAAAGCATTCATGAATAACAAGGTTGATCAATGTTGATCATATTTGTTAAGAACACTTATCTAGAACTATGATTCAGTTATTCTTTCATATTGTTGCCATTTGCCACCACAAACCAACCAATCGGCGTCCATGTGATCGTTTTTTTTAGGCTCACTCTCCTCTTCAACATTGCATTCGGCATGACACTTGGCTGCCTTGCTGACCTGGCTCAACTGATTGCACCCCCAAAGGATGATCATTAGGCCACTGATGCATGCACTTCAATGTACTTCACTGGATGGTGGTTTCAAACATTTTTTTATTTTCCCTAGTAGTTATTAACAATTGGTTGGTTGACTCATATTTTTCATAGGGGTCGAAACCACCAACCAGTTCATGGTTGCGTAGTCAGCTCAGCAGGTCTCACAAGTTTGGTCATGTTTGTCGCTCTACTAGCATCCAGAATTAGCCATTTGCTAAGCATGTCAGCGTCTTTGATATAAAGTGCTGTCATGGAAACTAATCAATGGCGTCCTTTTTTTGAGGATGTGAACCCTAGCATTGGCCATCATAGTGTATATAACATCATCCTGTATCATTTGATGTACTGTGCGTTTAACACAATTAACAGGTCTTTATCACAATTGATTGAATTCAAAAGATTTGCCCTTTTGAATGCCGCAGGCCATATACCACTTAAAGAAGTCACACGTTCCAGGTACCTGCATAGACTACAAGGATTTCAGCAAATTGCCAAATCCGCGATGATGGGACTTCTGTTATGCGTCCAATAGATGAATCTATATGATTTTCAGCCAGATCATAACAACTATTTTTGACCATAACCATCATGAACCATTGAATTGGGGGGTTCTCAAAATATGCGACCCCCTAAAAAGGGTTGGTCTATGTTTATTACTATCAGAGCTGGGGTCCCCTCTTGTCAGAAACATCCAATTGGTTCAGGAATTGAATGGTTCTACAGGTAACTTGTCATGAATTCCCACTGCCTCTTAGGCTGGCATGAGAAACGATGCGAATTGAGTCTATCCAGTCGTAATTGAATGACCCCATGAACCATAGACTAAATAGCTGGCGAAGATGACAGACAGAAATTTCACAAAACATCCCGTGAAACTACATGAGGATTCTGGTTCCATGAAAGAGTCATGTAGTTTGGTAAGATGGACCAATCATTGCAGGTCTGACTTGGATGTGCAGCCTTAGTACCCTCGCAACCATGGTGGTAGCCCAGAACGAGCTGGGTTACACGCTTTGAAGCCATGGTAGTTGTGGATATCTCCTGCGCGCACCGGCGCACGTTGACACCAGATCGCCAAGAACCCGTAGAAAGGGAGCATTGATAGATCGCTCTCCAGTTCCAGCGCCAATGTGGATGCGGTTCCAGTCTGGCAGTCCCTAGTTGCACAGAAAAATTCAGCACTTATAATCTGGTTGGCGGTTTGATTCACATGGTGGTGTCTCAAAATGGGGGTGCCCCCAAATCATCTAGTTATCAACCATTTATAGTAGTGAACCAACCGTTTTTAGGGGTTTCCTTTTTTGAGAAGCCGCCACTTGTTTGATTTCTCCTGGTATTTACAAATGATTGGTTGGTTGACTTGCGCATAGGGGTGGTTCAACCACCAACCAATAATCGTTTTACCATCAAAACATGATATTTTCAGCGGAACCAGCTTGGTTTGCCAGGGGGTAAACATACTGACACGGTTGACAAATAGTCCTCTCCTAAAATGGAGAACCTAGAAAATGGATGGTTTATTGCTATAAATGACTAATATGTACTACTACCGTTTTGAGAAACCACCAAAGGGCTATGGGTAAACATTAATCAACCGACCAAGGGGGACAATTACCAACAATTTTATGGGAAAACCATGGGTACTGATGGGGGAACCTGGGGTACAGGATTTTGACCCATAGCCAAATGGCTCCTCTTCAGGTGAACAAGATTAAGGTATGGTATCAACTCAAAAACACTGTTGCAAAAAATAGCCAGTATCTTCCAACAGCAATTTCGCTTGTGGGTGGTTTCAATTTGATTTCCCTAGTATTTGGAGATGGCTTGTTGATGTTGTTTGACTAATATTTTTCATAGGGCTTCAAAGACCACCAAGCAGTTTTGGGGATTCCCTTACACTAGTTGCTTAATTTTACTCTCCATCATTTCTGTTATAGCCCTTTTATGGGATAGAATGGACCCCTGACCCTATTTCCAATGCCTTGAACCCACCTGATTGCAAGGTCAACCCCCAACGCTCATGAAAAACAATCTATGCCAATACGCTGAAAATCAGCCATGGTCTCATTTTAGGCCCCTGGTACCATGGTTTCTGTAGCATCCAACATGGAGAAACGGTTAGGTGCTTTTGATTTCTTGCCTGCTGGAAAAGCTTCTACAAAAAGGCCGATCTACCATGGCCTTCTGCCTATATACTATAAGTTTAACCAACAACCATTACTACCTGATAGAATATACATTGATGATAGTCAAGCATAGTAATACCAATAATGGTAGTAATAGGCCTTCTGAACTATCTACATTGATGATAATCAAGCATACCTGTATATAGAAGCAGCCAATATAGCACTACATCACTATTACTATACGATAGTTCAGCGAATAACCACTATGAAGTAGTATGAAGTTCAGCTATTAACCACTAATATACTATAGTTCTGCCAGTTACCACTAATAAGTACTGTATTAGTACCACTCATTATAATTCAGCTATTAACCACTAATAGAGTAAAATTATACTAAGAAGTGAAAATAATGGAATAATTTTACTCTATGAATCGTCATCTGCTCATCCCAGCACTATGAAGATCCCTGAAACCGGGGCATCGCGCAACTCGCAGCACTTTGGCCTCCAGGATCTTCTCTCTACCAGAGTTGCTGGACCGAAGCACAGGGCACCATTGCAGCGCCTAAGGTTGGTTGGTTGGTTGGTTGGTTTGATTGGTTGGTTGGAAGGTCAGTTGGTTCCTTCACCAGGTGGTCTGCAAGGGTACAGGATGTGCTGGCGGCTTGACTGCTTGTGGATGCATACGATCAGGAGTGTACATATGCTGGTGGGTGGTTTGATTGACATGTTTATTTTTCCGAATGTATGATCTGCTGTGTTTGGTTGACTTGAGCGTAGTTTTGAAAGGGGTGTTTCAACCACCAGCCAGTAATGATCACTATTACTCTCTATGACCACTATTGGTCATTATTGACCACGAGTAACCACTAATTACTGTAAACGTGGGTTGAAGGGGTTGAAACCACCACCCTATGGCAGGATGATGAGGGCCATTTACGAAGCCACATGTTCTCATGCACCTCTTTGAGCCCAGGAAAATGTTGGGAATCTTGGGAGATCCTGGACTTGACCAGAACCCTCGAGGAGATTGGTTTACCACAGTGCTTCACCATTTATTGCAGTAACTGGTATGACATACATGTTAAGAACATTTTGTCCTTCTGTAGCTTCGAGGTTTATGTTCAAGGTTCAAATTGAAACCATGCTATGTTGTGTTACCCTCCTTTTTCAGCTTATACGCATATTGTTTCAAGTTGTGTTGGTCCAAAACTTGGTACCGGGTATAGCCGGGTATCGTCTCTCCAGGTTTGACCAGTATGAATATGCAACGAAGAACGAAGAGGCGACGAAGTGGCGACCAGGGTGGCAGTATTTCCATTATCTCTGGTGATAACTGCTTGGTTTGATTAATGATGGTTAACAATGGTTAATAATGGTTAATAATGGTTGGTGGTTTGATTAATAATGGTTCATAATCGTTAATAATAGTGGTTTTTGAAAAACCATGGTTAATAATGGTTGGTACGAGTAGGTGATAAGTAGCAATGGTGAAACAACTGCTGGTTGGTGGTTTGATTGGCACGTTTTCAATTCTCCTAGTACCTAGTATATCTATTATTAACCTAGTACCTATTATAACTGTTATTTTGTAAATGGTGGGTTGACTTGCGCATAGTTTCCATAGGGGTGGTTCAACCACCAACCAGATAAAGATGCAATCAAGAACAACATGGAATCTTCGTCAAACAAATGGCAGAAGCCAGACTAGCCAGTGAAGTGTCAGAAAATTCCACAATACCACACAAAGAATCTTTGGTGAGCGCCTTGTGAAGAAATCCCATTTTTCAGTCCATCCACAAAGTCTGGGCGCCCCTCTGCCCGCTCGCGATCCAAGTACTTCAGCTGAAACAGTCCACAACAGCAGGGAACAACAAAAAATAACAACAATCACCAACCTAGCGCTTTCTCAAGCCATAGGGGTACCCCCCAAATCATCCTTTTTCAACCATAAGTAATAAACCAACTGTTTTTTGGCCTCCGTATCTTAAGAAACGATTACATCAGCAACAGCAACAACAAATGGTAGACCCATATTGATGAACCACCCCAGCCCAGCCACCAAGAGGCGGTCATGAGTATGGATCTCCCAGCAATATTGCGACCACCCAATGGAACCCGTACAAACACTTGTGACTCGTTGGTGGTTTTAAACATTTGTTTCCTTAGTGGTTGAAAACAATTGGTTGCTTGACAAGCATATTTTTCATAGGGGTGGTTCAACCACCAACCAGGTGAGCATTGCGTGTGTTTTGTTGCAAACACGATGAGGTGGACATCCGGGAGTCTGCAAACTGCAAAATGAGCGATGTTGTTTTCTCCCAGAAAACTGCAAACTCTATCGTCAAAAATGACAGATGACACGGGGGCCCACTTCCAGAATGCTGCAAACTCCATGCCAAATGGAAGATGTCTCCTCCACAATGCTGCATTCATTTGCAAGGGGAATCAAGGGTGTCACCTCCAAAATGTTGAAAGTTGCTGTGTTACCTCTGAAACTACGGCGAATGCCAACCAAAAAGCATTGAGGATTCCCTCTAAAAACAAGGACAGACGCATACAAACAAAACAGTTCCCACCCTGGACGAATTCCAGTAACCCGAACACGTTCCTTTTGTACAATTAGACTGAGAGAGACTGTGCAACCCATTCCCCAAGCCATTTGTAAGTATCACAACCAACCAGTTCATAACTGTTGAACTTCACCAGATTTTAGCATCCATGTCCATGCACCCTTTTTGTAGAGTGGTATTCCACTGTTACACG
This sequence comes from Symbiodinium kawagutii, assembly GCA_009767595.1. Lineage (NCBI taxonomy): Eukaryota > Dinophyceae > Suessiales > Symbiodiniaceae > Symbiodinium > Symbiodinium kawagutii. The sequence goes on along the minus strand of VSDK01010196.1, from coordinate 4,213 downwards.
AGTTTCCCAAACGTGAACTAACCAAAGGTAGCAGCTAACTGCGGGGTACCACAGCCTGTGTAGATATCCCTGAACCGCCTACTCCGACGCAGATGCTTTGCACTTTTATTTTCACTGTGGAGTTAGTTCTCATGATGGTTGCTGGCAAGGGCCGTGTCTTGGAAGTGCATATGGCGGTGACGGAGACTGGGTGGTGAACCTTGGTAATTTCACGGTGTGATATTTCATCATACTTGTCATCACCAAGTGGCAGTTGTTGTGATATTTCATCATACTTCTGGTCTTGGTTCCTGGTTTGCGGGTTGTTGCTACGTGTCATTGAAATAATGGGTTGGATACTTCAATCTTCATGTCTATTTGACACCAAGCATGACGAGAAATCACAACATACAATGGATGACCTAACAAGGGCATGGTCCATGATGCTATATGTGCGTTCATCCTATGATAGTGTGAATAACAAGGATATAGCCAATAATAACATACAACAGATCTATGCCCACGTTGATTCTTGATCATGAGTCTCTCTTACCGATGGCTGGGGGTAGCCCTGACCCTTGACGATGGTGTCCTCTCAAGCACCGCAGCAAAGGTCAAGGACATCGCTGGTACTTCTTCCGCTTTGTGGACCGTTTGTCACGGGGGCACCGGGCACCGGGTGATGATTGCGGCTAACATGGTACCGATGATGATTCAAAAAGGCAGATTCCTACAGGGTGGAACCCCCTTTAGGAGCTGCAAACTTGGATTCACATTTGGGTAACTATCATTGGGGGTCTTCTCACAATAGGGAACCCTCAAACATGGTTGGTTTAGCACTAAAAATGGTTGGGTCTTCGAAGAAAAAATGCAGTTCCGTAGATTTGCAGGACTCATTAAATGATCTACCCCAATGAGACCTTCAATTTACCGATTTGCCAAGTTGAGCATTGCCGCTAGCTGGCGTTGCTTTTTTTGCAGATCCGCAGTTTCCATGTACCACAATGTCTTGGCAAAACCTTTCAGCAGGCTACCTTGCGAAGCCAGCATGCAAAGCAGATTGATGTTTGGTGCCAACCCCGAAGTATACTCGAATCAGCCACAGCAAAGTCAAGTTGCTCAGAGGTTCAAAGTGGGACATCCAATATTCAGATCCATATTTGTTGGTTTCTCAAAAAAGGGGTACTGCCAAATCATCTATAGTCTATAGTCATTAACAAATTATAGTAGCAAACTAACCATTTTGGGGCTCCGTAGAGTTTGAGAAACCCCCTTTTGTCTCGAATATCATAGGAAGAGAGGTAGATTTGGGAACACTCTGGGTTGTCTGAATTGTGCAGGGTGTTTTTCCTCAGGCGATCCAGCACCTAGTTGACACGCTGGAAGTGTCAAACACCCTGGATTGTCAAGTTTACATCAAGCTTCAGCATAAGAACCAGCAGCTTACGACAATTGAAGTTTGAACTGCCAGTGATTCACATGCTTTAAATCGCTATTCGAGTTGTTATGTCAATCATGAATCATTCGATGATTCGCACGCTCTAAATCACCCATGCTTTAAATGATTTGTGAACGATACAGATCCGATGCAGATTTGTGCACGAAAGGTTCCACGGCTGGTTCCACGACTGGTTCCCGCCTCCAGGATGCCATTTGCATTGTTCCTGGACTGATGGAAATCTACCAGATCAAACAACACCTGGCTTTGGGACAGCTGGGGTATCTCGGGATGAAGTTGTTGCTGGAGTTTGGGATGGTGAACTGCGGCTGGTGGTTTTGAAGATGTTTTTCTCAATTTTCCACAGGCACTACCAACAGTAATGGTTAGACAACTACTGGTGGTTTGATTGACATGTTTATTTTCTACAGTATCTAGAACTGGTTTGTTGGTTGACAAGCATATTTTTCATAGGGTGCTTCAACCAGCAACCAGTGAATCATGGTCCATGCTTAACAAGTTGAGTCAATGATGGTTATGGTCAGCAGCAAGGGGTTGGTCATGGTTGGTCATGGTGATTACCAAGTTGGTCAATGATGGTTCTGGTCGACAGGGGTCTCCAGTGGGTTGGTCATGGTCCATGATTAGCAAGTTGGTCAATGATGGTCAGTGGTTGTGCGAAATTGACAATGGTTGGTTGCTGCCCGTCCCCAGCAGACCACATTCTGTGACGGTGGGTGGCAATCCTCGAGGTAGCAACCAACAAGCCATGTCATGCGTCATTACAAGCCATTAATTTCTAATAATGGTTGATCAATATTGATCATGTTATGATTTAGAATGATTTAGACAAACCATGAAACATAAATTATCTTCATGGCGAGTACAAAACCATCGTGTTCACCATGAATCAGCCAAGCATAATCCGTGGGCTGTTGGCATCTCTGCGGAAGTGGAGCTGAAGAGTTGAGAGACGACCGTAGGACGGTCACCCTGCCTATGGTCGATAATGATTCCCTACTGCACCAAATACCTTGTGAGACTGTGGCTGGTTTTTACGGTTCAAGTACCTTCTAAGAAACTACTTGGAGCATTAGGGATTGATCATTCACATCATAGAAATTATGTTCTAGGCAATTATGACCCCGGGAAACAAAGCTGATGATAATTTTGGGGATCAAGCTGAAAGGTGGGTTCCTTGACCAAAACCATCATGTTGTTTGATGTCCGGGTATTGATGTCAAACAACAATGACAACAGTGACATGAGGTGTCTTCTTGACCCTGGGGATCATTGTTGATGATTTGTCTTTGTAGCGCCAGGACTACAAAAACATTTCTGAAAGGCATCCCCTTGGGAAAGGCAACAGGTAAACCCTTTAGCGAGCCATTGCACATGAGAAATCGTGCACCGATCGTTTATCCAACCCGATGCGGTCATAAACTTTCCAAAGGCTTCGGCATTGCCAGCCCCAAAGCTCCGGTTGAAACCTGCTAGCTGCGGCTGGATACTAACCAGGGCGCAAACTTGGACCTGCGCGTTCATAAAAACAGCGCGGTGTTTATAGCCAACCAACCAACTAATGGTGGATAATAACCGACAACCTATAGGGAAACAATGGTTATTGATGGGGGAACCAGGGGTACAGGGTGAACTGACCCACAGCCAGAGAGTTCTCCAAATTTCAGCCATTGCACAGATGAGTTTTTCTTGGGATATTAGGTTGGATGATCTCCGAAAATCACTGGTGCAGGTCATGGCGAAGATGGCCAGTGCATCGAAACTGAACGGAACATAATAGAGAAGCAGTCATGAAGTAAGCCATGGAAAGTAGTTGTTAAAAGGAAACACATTAAATCACTCTAACGCTCAAGTAATGGTCAATAGCGTCAGCTGGAAGCTACAAATCACTAGCCTTCATAGCAAAGCAACTATAAATAGCGGGACTTCTACTTCCAGGTTAGTTTGCGGGAGTGTACCGCTACAGTTGACAGTGACAGTACTGGGTGAGATTTTTTGGTCATAGTTCATACTGAGAAAAGTAGCTTGGAGAAGCCAAGCTGAAGGAATGGTAGTGCTAGTGCGCATTTCTAGTCCACTTTTGCTTGGGTTTCTCAAGCTATAGGGAACCCAAAGCTATGGTTGGTTTACTCCTGTTTCCAAGGTCAATATAAAGGATGATAACTGAGGGGGTCATGGGGGGTGGTCCCCTATGGCCGGACCGTTGCCACTGTCGGCCTCCAGTAACTTACTTAGGAAAGAAGATCCGCTGCACGATCAGCTTCTCACTGGCAGATCAGGGGATGGCCCGGGGCCAGCACAAAAGCCAAACGGGGGAGCATCATGGGCAAAGCGGCATTAAGAACGCTAAAGCTTGTCCGAATCGCCATGGCTAGCTGATAGTTGGTGGAAGTTCTTTTTGTTAATGATCACTGCAATAGTTGTTGACATGACTAATAGGAGGGGTATTGGATGATTTTTGCGACTTCTTAAGATTTCAACAAACAACCTCACGAGTTTGATTGTCGAAAGAAGCACCCCCAGACAACAGGTGAGTTGCAGCTTAATATTGCTGTGGGGCAAGGGGGGCCCCTGTGCACCCCTCGTTGCTCCTGGCTTTCATCAGTTACTAGTGGAACTGTTGGATGTTCATCCATCAAAATTGGGATGATTGCTAATGACCTCGCCATATAAGAATCCCAGATATATGGTGTTTTCTCGGGACCCCAAAAAATCATTGGTTTACTACCTTGCTGCTGGTTAAGATATTTGTTTTATTTGTTTGTAGCGTTGGTG
>VSDK01010190.1:279638-292849 GCA_009767595.1 Symbiodinium kawagutii | reverse complement strand
TATTTTAAATATATTAAAAATTTTCTAAATTCAAAAAATAAAGCCCATATAATATAAAATATATTTTTAATTTAATAAATTTATTATAAATTCTTTTATTTTTTCGCGCGGGACCAAGTTACATATTACCGCAAAAATAGGCTAACCAATCAAATAGCTATAAAATAGTCTCGGTTTACGCCGGGATTATTTCGGCTTTAGTTCGAATTTATTTTGGGTTTATTTCGGGCTTATTTCCTGTGTGCCAAGTAATAAAAATGTATAAGTTCGCATGTTGCGGCATGATATTTGGTGCGTATGGAGCTGCTTTAGGATTACTTTCCGCAATGGCGGGGTTTTTCAGGCAATGTTGGTAAAGAATTGGAGTTTGATTTTTTGTGGCAGGCATGGCATTTGGCCCGTGTGGAGCTACTTGAGGATCGCTGTCCGCAGTGGCAGGGCTGTTTCAAGTGATGTGGGTGAAGTGTTGGATCTTGTCACAGTGTAGCAGGCGTCGCGTTTGGCGCGTATGGCGCTGCTTTGGGCTGTTTCAGGTAACGTTCGCGCAGTGTTCGATCTTGTCTTTGTGTGGCAGGCGTAGCGTTTGGCGCGCATGGCGCTGGTTTGGGCTGTTTCAAGTGATGTTGGCGCAGTGTTGGATCTTGACTTGGTGTGGCAGGCGTGGCGTTTGGCGCCTGTGGACCTGCTTAAGGAGCACTGTCCGCAGCGGCAGGGCCGTTTCAGGTAATGTTGGTGAAGCGTTGGATCTTGCGACAGTGTGGCAGGCGTGGCGTTTGGCGTGTATATCGTTTTTTGCAATGGCAGGGCTGGGCCTGGTGACGTTGGTGAAGTGTTGGATCATGATTTTGTAGTACCTTGTAATACGTTGTAATACATTGTAATGCTTTGTAATATCTTGCACTACCTTGTTTTTTTTAAAAGCATGTAGCACCTTGAAATACTTGTAATATTTTGGAACGATATGTTGTAATACATTGCAATACTTTGCATTACATTGTAATACTATGTAATACCTTGCCATGCGTTGTCGTACTTTGTAATACCTTGTAATGTCTTACAATGCTTCGTAAATCCTTCTAATACATTGTAATACCTTGTAATACCTTGTAATACTTTGTAATACTTTGTAATATATTTTTAGTAAAATATGTTGTACTACCTTGTAGGGCGTTGTAATACCTTGCGTTACCTGGAATATTTTGTTATATTCCAAAAACATTGGTAAAAATTTGCAAAGCTTTGTAATACTTGAAAATATTTTGTAATATGTTGTAAAACCTTGTAATACCTTGTAGCCCCCTGCAATACATTGTAATACTATATAATAAATTGCAATACGTTGTAGTACTTTGTAATGCTTTGTAATCCCTCCAAATACCTTATAATACGTTGTAATACCTTGTAGTACCTTGTAATACTTTGCAGTACTTTGTAACACGTTCTGCTCTGGCACGTTTTGTCTTGGCGTGTTTTGTCTTGGCGCATTTGCGCTTCTGCATTGGTACTTTTTGTCTTGGTTGGTTTGCTCCGGTATGGTTTGTCTTGGCATGTTTTAATCTTGGTAACTTTTGTTTTTGTCTTCGTACGTTTTGTCTTGGTATGTTTTGTCTTGGCGCGCTTTGTCTTGGCATGTTTTGTCTTGGCACGTTTTTCTTGGTATGTTTTGCTCTGGTACGTTTCTTCTTGATACGTTTGGCGTGGTGTGGTGTGGTTCTGTGTGTGGTGTGGTGTATTTTGGCGTGTGGGGTGGTGTGTGGTGTGGTGTGTTTCGGCGTGTGGTGTGGTGTGTGTTGTGTTGTGTTGTGTTGTGTTGTGTTGCGTTGTGTTGTGTTGTGTTGCGTCGTGTCGCGTCATGTCGTGCCGCGCCGTGTTGTGTTGTGTGGTGTGGCGTTGTGTCGTGGTCTGTGGCTTAGTGTTGGCGTAGTGTGTTGCTGTTGGTGTTGGTGTGGCACGTTGGTGTGGCGTGGTTTGGTGTGGCGTTGTTGATGGTGTTGGTGCAGTGCGTTGGCGCGGCGTGCGGCGGCGTGGTGTGTTGGCCTGGCGTGGTGTGTGGTTTGTGTTGTGGCGCGGTGTGGCGGGGTGACATCCTATAGGCGTAAATAAATTCTTGCGCTATAGGCCTTTTAAGGCCTGGAAACTTCCGCCCCCGCCTCATGCGGGTACTACTTGTAGAATGGAAAGTGGTAATATAGGAAGCGGTAGCGTAGAGAATAGGAAAAATGACAAAGTAGCGCGGAGAACGTAGAGCAGGGAGAGTAGGGAAGAGAACGTGGCGTAAAGAAAGTAGAGAAGAGAATGTCAGGAAGAATGGAGAAGAGAAAAATAAAGCAGAGAGCAATAGAGAAGAGACAACTGGAGAAGAGAGCTGTAGAATACAGAATTTGTAAAAAAAAGAAATGAAGAAGAGAGCAGCGGAGTAGAGAGTGGTAGAGTAGAAAGTACAAGATGGAAAAATTAAAAAATAGTAGGGTACAGAATAGGAAGCGGGAGGAATTAGAGAAGAGAAAGTAGAGAAGAGAAAGTAGAGAAAAGAAAGTAAGGTGGAGAAAGGAGAGAAGAGAAAGTAAAGAAGAGAAAATAAAGAAGAGAAAGTAGAGAAGAGAAAGTAGAGGAGAGAAAATAGAATCGCGAAAGTAGAGATGAAAAAGTAGAGCAGAGAAAGTAGAATAAAGAAAATAGAGGAGAGAAAATAGAATAGCGAAAGTAGAGATGAAAAAGTAGAGCAGAGAAAGTAGAATAGAGAAAATAGAGGAGAGAAAGTAGAGTAGAGAAAGTAGAGAAAAGGAAAGCAAAGAAAGAGAAAGTAGAATAGAAAAGCGGGGTAGAGAAAGCAGATTAGAGATTGAAAGTGGAGAGAAATTGCTTATCGCAATGTCAATGCTGCGCAAGAAGTAGCTGAGAGAAGAAATTTCCGGGCCCCGGGCGGAGATCGCGCATGTTGGATCGCTAAACCTGTCCCGCCCTGCTGTTTTGCACGTTAGGAAAACCCCGAAACAATCTGCATTCTCGTGGCATTGCGCTTCGCGCGTTGCTGTTTTGTAGGTCGGTTCGGAGGGGATCGTCGCTTTATCGTCGCTTTATCCCTCCATTTATCGCCGACGGTCGTCGCAGTGGCCTGGAGGTTTCAAGGTGTTCCTTGGCTGTGTGGGATCTTTGTTTGGCGTGGCAGGCGTGGTTCTTTGACCCCTCGGAGCCATCCTCCACATGCTTTCCGCGCGGTAAATGGAACATCAGCTGATCATCTAAAATCTGGCCATTGTGACTTTTTTTGGCAGGCGTGATTTTTTGAGCATATGAAGCTTTGCAGGAATTGCTTGCCGCAGCGTAAATTTTCGCGAACAAAGTAGCTGGCCCTGTTCGGACATCGTACGTGTTGGATCGCTAAAACTGCAGCGCCTTGTCCTTGAAGGTTAGGAAAGCCACGCTAATTTGAAGGTTGGGCAGGCCACGAAACACTGTGAATTAGCGGGGCCGCGCTTCATGCGTTGCTATTTCCTAGGTCGGTTCGGAGGCGCTCGTTGCTTCATCCCTCCATCTATCGCCGACGGTCGTTGCAGTGGCCTGGAGGTTTCAAGGTGTTCCTTGGCTGCATGGAATTTTGGTTTTGCGTGGCAGGCGTGGTACTCTGAGCGCGTGGAGTCAGCTTCCACATGCTTTCTGCACTGCAAATGGAACATCAACTGATAATCCGAGATCTTGGCATTGTGACTTTTGTGTGGCAGGAGTGGTACTGTGAATACACGGAGTCATCCTCCACATGCTTTCTGCGCTGTAAATGTCTGGCAATGGTGATTTTGTGTGGCCGGCGTGGTACTCTGAATGCATGGAATTATCCTCGGCCTGCTTTCCACAATGTAAATAGAACATTAGCGGTTCATTCCTCGTTGCCCGTTGTGAAACGTTGTAGTACCGTGTAACACTTTCTAATATTTGGTAGTGCTTTGTAATATTTTGTAGCGCCTTGTGACGCCTTGTAATAATTTGTAATTCGTAGGAATAGCTTGTAACGCTTTCTCGTACCTTGTAATATTTCGTAATATGTTGTAGTACGTTGTATTACGGTTGCGCTACTTGTAAAACCGTGTACGAGACCTTCTAATATTGCGTAATACCTTGTAGCGCCTTATAGCGCTTTCCCGTAATTTCTAATACCTTGTAGAGTACGCTGTAATATGTTGTACTACTTTGTAACCCATTGTAATACTTTGTAGTACGTTGTACTAACTTGTAATAGATTGTCCAACCTTGTAGTAATGGTAATACCTTGTCACGCAACAAAAGAATTTGTAATATCTCGCGCGCGTTGTAATAATTGTAAAACTTTGCAATATTTTGTAATATTTTGCAATACGTTGTAATACCTTGTGATACGTTGTAATTCCGTATCATATTTTGTATTACGTTGTAATACTTTGTAAAACAAGAGTTCTTATATTTTTCAATATGTTGTAATACCTTGTAAAACCTTGTGGGGTCTTGTAATATCTTGTAATACATAAAAATACCTTGTACTACGTTGTAAGGCCTCAAAATACATTCTATTACCTTGTAATATGTTGTAATACCTTGAAATACGTTGCAATATTTTGTAAAACCTTGTAATACATTGTAATACAATAAAATACTGTGTAATATTTTGTACTACCTTGTAATACCTATTAATATGTTGTAATACGAAATAATACCTTGTGACACTTTGTAACATTCTGTAACACCTTGTAGGATGTTGTAATCGGTGTTGCTCTGGTATGTTTTGTGTTAATATGTTGTGTCTTGGCACGTTTTGCTCTGGTACGTTTTGCCTTGGTACGTTTTGTTTTTGTCTTGGTACGCTTTGCTTTGCTACGTATTGTCTCGGTACGTTTTGCTTTGGTACGTTTTGCTCTGCTACGTTTTGTTTTGGTACAAGTTTGTCTTGGCGCATTTTGCTTTGGTACGTTTTGTTTTGTCGCCTTTTTTTCGCGGGCTCAGGGACGAACAACTCAGAAGAATGGCTCGCAGGAGTCGTGCAACCCAGCGAAGAATACCTCAAACGATTTCGTGTAGCTCACTGCAAATACACCGCTGCAGCCAACAAAACGAAGACCGCAAAAACATTTCCGCCAGCAACACCAAGACAATGCAAACACAGCGCAGCTCCAACGCACAGGCTGCCCAAAGCTGCGAACAAGCACCGTCCCCACACTCCTATAAGCAAAGCATTCCCCCAAACATCTCATAGGCCAATACTCCCTTTTTTTCGGAAACTTCCGCCCCCGCCTCGTGCGGGCCTCGCGCGGGTTCTACTTGTATTACGTCATTAATTTTCATTTTTTCACTCCGCGAACCTTTCATTTTACTTCTTGACCGCACGCGCTTGAACCCTACTTCTTTATTACACTTACCTTTTCTTTTGCTTCTGCGCTATTTCGCTTTGGACTCTATTGTTCAGTGCAGCTACCCTTCACCTCACTCCTCCACTAAACTTGCTCCCCGCTTTATTTCTCCCCCGCGTTCTTTTCACGTTACTTCTTCACTGCACGTACTGTTCCTTTTATGTCTTCATCACGCTTAGTCTTCATTTGATTTCTTCCTGACATTTGCTCTAAATTTTCCTTCTTCCTGACTCACTCTTCACAAGATTTTTTCCGACAACAATTTATTATCATTCCGCATTGACTAACTTCTACTAGTTTTCACATTTGTCAAATGATCTACAGAGCTTACCGGCTATGGTTTTTTGAATCTCGAACACTTGAAACTGATAAACATATATGTCGAAATTGGACCCTTACCGAATACATTCAAACCAAAGAAAATAAGAATACTAGTAGAATGTTAAAAATCGCATTGAAGAAAAATAACGGTCTATTTTGCTTGTAACTTTTGGCAACGAAACGGATTGCCAAAGCTTGAGCGATCTATACATTTTGCAGCTTGCTTATCTGCCCTTCACGGGTGCACTTTGAGATAGCAAGGATTGCAGGCTCTCCGTTGCGGCAACCTAATCCTATCAAAAGCCATCAATCGAGGTCCGAAGGGCCAAACCTGAGGCTTGGGAGCAAATGATACTGGCAAACCAGCAGCAACTCACACACGGTGGAACTCTTGCAAATCTACCGCAGGCCGGCCCGCAACTGCGCGCGGGAAGCTTTGCCTTCTGGAGTTCGGGTTTCGCGCTGGGGACCATGTCAATAAGCCTCAGCAAATATCTGTTGGGCCTGGAGTTGATCGGAGGGCCTGAGGCAAGCACTGGTAATTGAGCCGGTTGATTCTTGACGTTGGAGCCCGTTGCCCCTGGCAACCCACAATTACAGTTGGTGCCCAAACCACAGCCTGAGGACGCCCAAAAAATAAAGCTAAGCGTACTTTGCCCGTAGCTGCCGCAAAGGAAGCAACCTTAGCCGGCTTCTGGACTGCAGCCCCATGGGCACAAGCGAAAAAAACGCAATCGTGGCCGAGCCTTCTCTCCGACCGCAGCAACGTCCCACCCAAGCTGATCTGCGCATGTTGCGAAAAATTGTTGTTAGTCAAGCAAGCCGCAACTTTTGGCAAGCTCTTGGAGCACTGTGCAGCGCCCAGCGCGACATTCTGTGTGAAATATTTTCGCGCCCAAAGGCATGGGGCCCAAGCTGGACCCGAAAAAAAACAAAAAACAGCCAAACAAACCAAACGCATTGTGCCTGGCCTCAAAATTTTCTGGGTAGTGCTGGGCCTGGATGTCGCGCAAGCCTGGACGGTTTGCCGTCGAGCCAATCAAGAAATGAATGCAGCGTCCTTTGGCTAAGGCGGAGACGTTCGAGGATGGGGTGGAAATTGTGGCACCCGCCTGGAGACGGGCTCCTGAAACCCAAGTGGCGCCAAGGCTGGCGGCAGCATGCGGGCAGGGAGCCCTTGGTCAAACAAAAAACCGGCTAACATTTTCAAGCCAGTCGTGGCAAATTGGAATGGCAACTCCAGGAAACAGTTCGCGCTCCTGAACGCCCCCATCTTCCACCCATGGCCTTGCTGGCGCATGGGGCCAAGGCGGCCGCAAAACCAAGAGACCGTCGCAGTCCGAAAGCGGAAAAAACAAAAACAATCCAAGAGAACACGAAAAGGAAAAACCCGAAGAAAAAGAGAACAAAGGATAATGGAGTTGAAAAAGGAAAAGAAAACGAAATCGCAATTGAAAAATTGAAATCTTGGCTACACCGCGCGTTGCAATCCCACCTGAACATGAATACAAAAGCAGTCGGAAACGGACGAATCAAAAACAAGATTGACGCCGCGAACCCGAATGTTCACACCCCTGGTTCAAAAATATATGATTGAGGAAAGGAGACGCTGATGAATGTCAAAGCCCTGCTAGCATCTTCTTGGTTCTGGCGAACACTCCTGCAAATAAAAGCTCTTGTGGTTCTCTCTTGGTATGACACTCTTCTGGGGCCCCTTTGTGGGAAAAATTTGGACGGGCGCTCTTTTAAGACACTCTTGTGGCGCACTTTGGTACGATACTCTTGCGGGTACTCTCTGTCGGACTTTCTTGCGGGACAAACTTGGTGGGGCACCCTTGGCAGGACACTCTCTGTAGGATACTCCTGTGGGATATTCTTGGCAGGAGACTCTTGGAAGGCAATCTCTGCGGGACACTCTTGTGGAACATTCTTGTACGGCACTTTCTGGAGGACATTTGTTTGTTTGTGGGGGACTCTCTTGGCACAGCATTCTTGTAGGGCAACCTTGCAACGCATGTTTTGCCGGGGAAGCCTTGGTAGGACTGTCTTGTAAGACACTCTCTGTTGGACACTCTTTGTGGGACACTCTTGTGGGACACTCTTGGCAAGACGCTCTTGCAAGACACTTTTGTAGGACATCCTTGTGTAAGGCACTCTTCTCACACACTTTTTGAAGACACCACAAACACCACACCGCAAGAAACCGGACCTACCAAGACAAAACGTACCAAGACAAAACATACCAGAGCAAAACGTTGCAGAGCAAAACGGGCCAGAACAAAATGTAACCAGACAAAACGCACCGCAACAAAACGTACCAGAACAAAACGTACCAGAACAAAACGTCCCAGAGCAAAACGCACAAAGACAAAACCTACCAAGACAAAACGCACCAACACCAAACGCACCAAAGAAAAAGGCACCAAAACTAGACGACGGTTGGCCCGAGAGCGAAAAAAGCGATGTTATAGCAGCCTCAAGTAAACGAAGCAAAAATAATAACGGATCGATTTACAGACGCAGCGAAAATGATGGTGAAGATGATGGTGATGATAATGAAGTAGAAGAAAATGATGGGAAGGTTGCGATGATGAAGCGTACCGGCGCAAAACACACCACAACTTAACGTACCAGCGCAAAAAGTACCAGAGCAAAACCTACCAAGACAAAACGTACCAAGACCAAACGTACCACAGCAAAACGTACCAAGTCAAAACGTACCAGACAGCAAAACATACCAGAGCAAAACGCACCACAACCTAAGGTCCAAGACAAAGCGCGCCACATCAAAACGTACCAGCGCAAAACGTACCAGAGAAAAACGTACCACAGCAAAACGCACCAGACAGCAAAATGTATCAAGACAAAACGTACCAAGACCAAACGCGCCATAGCAAAACGTACCAAATCAAAACCTGTCCGGCGGCACCACCCCGGCCTTAGAGAGAAGAAGAAAGAAGAGCGAGAGAGAGAAAGATCTGCAGATGTGAGCGTTTGAAGATCTAGATCTGCAGACGTCAGTTGTGAAGGTCTAGATCTGCAGATGTGAGGTTGTGGAGATCTAGATCTGCAGATGTGAGGTTGTGGAGATCTAGATCTGCAGATGTGAGGTTGTGGAGATCTAGATCTGCAGATGTGAGTTGTGAAGATCTAGATCTGCAGATGTGAGTTGTGAAGATCTAGATCTGCAGATGTGAGTTGTGAAGATCTAGATCTGCAGATGTGAGTTGTGAAGGTCTAGATCTGCAGATGTGAGGTTGTGGAGATCTAGATCTGCAGATGTGAGGTTGTGGAGATCTAGATCTGCAGATGTGAGTTGTGAAGATCTAGATCTGCAGATGTGAGTTGTGAAGATCTAGATCTGCAGATGTGAGTTGTGAAGATCTAGATCTGCAGATGTGAGTTGTGAAGATCTAGATCTGCAGATGTGAGTTGTGAAGATCTAGATCTGCAGATGTGAGTTGTGAAGATCTAGATCTGCAGATGTGAGTTGTGAAGATCTAGATCTGCAGATGTGAGTTGTGAAGATCTAGATCTGCAGATGTGAGTTGTGAAGATCTAGATCTGCAGATGTGAGTTGTGAAGATCTAGATCTGCAGATGTGAGTTGTGAAGATCTAGATCTGCAGATGTGAGTTGTGAAGATCTAGATCTGCAGATGTGAGTTGTGAAGATCTAGATCTGCAGATGTGAGTTGTGAAGATCTAGATCTGCAGATGTGAGTTGTGAAGATCTAGATCTGCAGATGTGAGTTGTGAAGATCTAGATCTGCAGATGTGAGTTGTGAAGATCTAGATCTGCAGATGTGAAAGTTTGAAGATCTAGATCTGCAGACGTCAGTTGTGAAGGTCTAGATCTGCAGATGTGAGGTTGTGGAGATCTAGATCTGCAGATGTGAGGTTGTGGAGATCTAGATCTGCAGATGTGAGTTGTGAAGATCTAGATCTGCAGATGTGAGTTGTGAAGATCTAGATCTGCAGATGTGAGTTGTGAAGATCTAGATCTGCAGATGTGAAAGTTTGAAGATCTAGATCTGCAGACGTCAGTTGTGAAGATCTAGATCTGCAGATGTGAGTTGTGAAGATCTAGATCTGCAGATGTGAAAGTTTGAAGATCTAGATCTGCAGACGTCAGTTGCGAAGGTCTAGATCTGCAGATGTAAAAGTTTGAAGATCTAGATCTGCAGACGTCAGTTGTGAAGGTCTAGATCTGCAGATGTGAGGTTGTGGAGATCTAGATCTGCAGATGTGAGTTGTGAAGATCTAGATCTGCAGATGTGAGTTGTGAAGATCTAGATCTGCAGATGTGAGTTGTGAAGATCTAGATCTGCAGATGTGAGTTGTGAAGATCTAGATCTGCAGATGTGAGTTGTGAAGATCTAGATCTGCAGATGTGAGTTGTGAAGATCTAGATCTGCAGATGTGAGTTGTGAAGATCTAGATCTGCAGATGTGAGTTGTGAAGATCTAGATCTGCAGATGTGAGTTGTGAAGATCTAGATCTGCAGATGTGAGTTGTGAAGATCTAGATCTGCAGATGTGAGTTGTGAAGATCTAGATCTGCAGATGTGAGTTGTGAAGATCTAGATCTGCAGATGTGAGTTGTGAAGATCTAGATCTGCAGATGTGAGTTGTGAAGATCTAGATCTGCAGATGTGAGTTGTGAAGATCTAGATCTGCAGATGTGAGTTGTGAAGATCTAGATCTGCAGATGTGAGGTTGAATCGATCTAGATCTGCAGATGTTGATGATGCTGATGTGATGATGTACAGATGTTGATGATGCTGATGTGATGATGTACAGATGTTGATGATGCTGATGTGATGATGTACAGATGTTGATGATGCTGATGTGATGATGTACAGATGTTGATGATGCTGATGTGATGATGTACAGGTGTTGATGATGCTGATGTGATGAAGTACAGACGTTGATGATGCTGATGTGATGATGTACAGAAGTTGATGGTGCTGATGTGATGATGTACAGATGTTGATGATGCTGATGTGATGATGTACAGATGTTGATATACAGCTGATTTTTTACGAAGAACCCTTCGCAGGCGCTCTCGGGAACAAAACTTACTACAAATCATTGCAAAATAGAAAAGACACACTACAACGCACTACAAGGTACCACAAAGTTCTACAACGTATAACAAATTAATGCAAGGTCCTACACCATGTTACAAAATATTACAACGCAAACCAAAATACTACAGCGTACTGCAACGCACTACAAGGTATTACAAAGCGCTACAAAATAACACAAAAAATTTCAAGAAAGTACAACGTACTACAACGTACTACAAGGCAAAACAAAATACTACAACGCACTACAACATATCAAGAAGTATTACAACGTACTAGAAACTACTACAAGGGCGTACACCATACTACAACGTACTACAACGTATTGCAAAATATTTCAACGTACTACAATGTACTACAAAGTACTACGAAATATTACAACGTACTACAAGGTAGTACAAGGTACTACAAGGGACTACAACATATTACAACGTATTACACGGTACTAAAAGATATTACCACGTACAACAAAGTACAGCAACGTACTGCAACGCATTAGAAAATATTACAAGATAATACCAAAGACGGCGCACGCCTCACAATGCAATGAGTGCCATTCCAGCCTTGCCACTAGGAGCCCCGAGAAAAAACATGCTTCAAAGCAACATTCGCACACGCCTCACAATGCGGAACGCGATTCCCGAAGCAGAAAAACTTAGAAGTCACTGCGCGTGCCACGAAATGTGCACGCGCCGAAAGCGCTACGCCTGCCACGGCTTTTGCACTTGGCACACACCTGGCGCCTCAAGCACCAATGCGTTTTGCGAAAAATGACATCACCAACACGAACAAAGCGCGGCGCCTGTCACGAAAAATGAAACGAGGGATGCCCAAAGGGCTGCGCCTGCCAGGCAACATGGAATCGCGCCAATGAAGGGCGTGCGGATTCCACTGCGCCTGCCACACAAAATCAACTTTGACACGCTCAAAAGACACGATTTGGAAACACTTCTCGCAGCCGTGCTGCTGCGATTTGCGATATCGCTGCTCCATATGTTGCACAGAAAGCGCGCCCGCGAGCTTTCCCGCACGGCAGGGAATTAACGACGACACAACGCCCCGACGACGACGAGGACCCGATAACACAGACCATGCGAACATAAACCGCGCGAACACAGGCCCAACCCCGAGAACCCAATTTTAAACGGGAACCCGTGGCTACGCATGCGGGGAAAAAAAGAAGCGACATGAAAATGCACGATGCGGAAAAGGAAGGCGCAAGGCATGAAAGCGCGCAAAAAAATCACAAATATTTTCCTGTGACGCTGTGTTGTGTTTGGCACCTGCCTAACAAAAGCTCCAGCAATGGCAGCAACAATTGTGGGCCGCGCTGCTTTTGGAGAGCCGGCAAAAAATCACCCCTTGAGACCTCAAAAAAAAGCGTTGACACATGCGAAATCTCGGCCGTCAATTCTGCAGCTTTCTGACCCGGCTCTCTTAGAGCCGCGCGCTGGCTTAGACTTCAAGAAACACGTAGACACCTGGGCCGTCGCCCGCCCCGCCATTAAATTGCACAGCGTAACTCCCCTAGTCTTGGCCTTGTGGCTTTTCCAGGCGTCCACAACAACCACCACGATGTTGCTGTACCTGTTGCAAAACATATGGGGGAAGAGTCTGGCAGCGCAACAGCCCTGCGTAGTATCTCTGACCTCCGCATCCATGCAAGCAGCCTGCCCTGAAAGGGGCCCATACTTACTCCAAGGGCACTTGCTCAACTCTCTCCCCGAAGGCGAAGAAACAAGTACGTACACATCCTAAGCTGACATGGGCAGCAAAAACTGAACATTAATCTACAACGCTTGACCGGCGTCTTAAACACCCCGGCTCCTCAAAACACATGCGGTTAAATGCTTGGCATTTTGGAGTACTGGGGATATGCCACGGCCCAAAACCTTTTTATTGCGGCAAATAATTTTGCCGAGCTGCTGTGGTGGCGGGCGGCAAGCGGTCCAAATGCACCTGGGGCTGGCGTTGAACGTGCGCCCTTAGACAAGAGGCTTCTGAAAAGAAAGCCAAATTACAGCACTGGGTTCTGCACGCAGCGCCAATGCCTCCCTTGTCTCCGGTGTCCCACGACGTTGTCGTTGTTGCGGTGGCTCTTTGAAATCTTGTTGCTGATGGTTTTGATTGTCATTGTCGTTTTTGGCGTCTGTGTCGTTGTCGTTCAAGTGGTTCTTCTCCTGATCGATGGGCTTGTGGCTGCTGCTGTGTTTGTTGTGGCTGTGGTTGTGGGCACGGTTAGGGTGGTGGCCCTGGTCGCGGTCGTGGTCGTTGTGGTCGTTGTGGTCGTTGTGGTCGTTGTGGTCGTTGTTGTGGTTGTTGTTGTTGTTGTTGTTGTTGTGGTTGTTGTGGTTGTTGTGGTTGTTGTGGTTGTTGTGGTTGTGGTGGTTGTGGTTGTTGTTGTGGTTGTGGATGTGGTTGTTGTTGT
>VSDK01010190.1:257829-278649 GCA_009767595.1 Symbiodinium kawagutii | reverse complement strand
TGTTGTTGTTCTTGTTCTTGTTGTTGTTGTTGTTGTTGTTCTTCTTCTTCTTCTTCTTGTTGTTGTTGGTGGTGGTGGTGGTGGCGGGGGTGTTGGTTGTTATGTTGATGCCCTTGTGATTTTCTTGATGTTGTCGCCTTTGGGGCTGTTGTTGCGGTTGGTACTACTTGTGAATATTCATCGGCCCATTTGATCGTCTTTTGGCCTCTGTGCCGAAGCCACGTATCTAGACGCCTAGCCGGCCACATGCCCCTGTACCTGTCCATGTATGGAGCGAGTATCTGCCAACTGCCTGCGTGTCTGCAAATTTGGCTGCTTAGCTGCACCTACTTACTTATTTGCCCTGCTATCTTAGCATCTTGCTGTCAACTTGTTCATCCGCTTGCCATTCCGTCCATACATCTCTTGGGCGCTATGAATCTGTTAGCCCGTGATTTTTGTTCTTCTCGATTTGTCAATCTGTAATTCTCAACCCGCCTTTTCTTTTCTTCATCTATTTAACGAATCTTGTTTCTACCTGCTTGTGCACGCGCGCTGGAAATTTTAACCTAGCATGCATGGCGGCATTTTTGCCTGCATGTTGCTATCTCTTGAAGCTGCACGGGCCCGCCTCAAACAAGCATTTGCCAGTGCGAGGTAGTTCATCCAAAACCAACCCTGCCAGGGGAACTTATTTGTCACTCGCTGCCGGCAGAAATTGGCCTTAAAGGGCCTCCGTATTTGATGGCTCCGTCGGCTGCGTCGCTGGCCCTCACCTTAAATCAAAATGCCCATGCTACAACAAAAACGATCCATTGCGCCATGCCAAAATTCTTGCAAGAGTTTGTCTGCCCAAGCCCGCCGCCGGCCCAACCCACATACCATTGTAATCCACAACGCCGTTGTGGACAATGCGGACCTAGCATCAAACACAAATTAGTTTTATGAATTACATTTTAAATTCAAACAGCATGGCTAACCAAAAAATTTGGACAAAAATTCAATACTTGACGCCAGAGGAGGCAGGCAAGGATAGCAAAAAGGAGGGCGCTAAATAAGCACTTACACGCGAAAACAAAATATCACCAACAAAGCAGAAACGACGAAAACAAAATTAAATTGCGGGGGCTACCAGGACAAGTAGGCGCGCTAGCCAAAAGCAAAAACGCTGAGCGCGCTGCACCGTGAGGCCCTCGGTAGTCGACGACCTGGCGGCCGAGAGCCGAAAATGGCGAGGGCGCTTGACATTGACAAACCGTACCCTGCAAAAGACTGGCAAATGATTTCCTCAACAAATCTTCCGCCAACATGCATCCTCGCCAACTATGCGGGAATTCGGCAATTATAAACATCAATAACGTCTCCGTCTGAATGATGTCCTATGAACGCGTCGTTCCAAACAAGCGGAAAACCATCCTAATGATGCCCACTATGCGCTACTGGTTTCCTGTCGGGTTCACCCGGTTTTTTCCATTCCCCTGACCAGCAAAAAAAATCAGGACACTGCCGGCGGGCCAGAGGAACATGCGTTTTCCAATATTGAAAATTCAAAACCCAAGTCAGGGCGGTTTCCCGGCCCCCGATTTCTGATTCGGAAACCTGAATTGCATGCCCGCGCCTCTTGAAGGCTTCGGCCTGCAAAGGTTACCAAAGCTCCGTCCTCAGCAAAACAATCAATTGCACGCAAAAGCGCAGGGCGCAGAAACTGCCCATGGCAAGCCCTTTGGGAAACCATTGCTGCGCATTGAGAATGCTGGGCTCGAGACTAGGTAGCTGTGGTCCTTGTTGTCCGTTCTTTTCACTTCGCCAAATTCCCACTTCACCTGGGCAGAAAACGCGGCGCGTGCATTATGTTCTTGAAGCTGGGCCGGACAGCGTATCATTTCAAGCGCGCGTCATCATTGCCAGCCAGGCGCGCAAACTACCGTGGCACCCCCAGCCTCGATGAAGAGGTGGCTTAAAGACTTGGTGATCGCAGGCAACACCCTGGCAGCTCGGCCTGCTGACCTCCGAACCATGTGCAAACGGCTTCCTGCCTCAGCCTTTCTGGTTTTACCTTTTCGTTCGTGAATTTGAACATCTCCTGGCCGGGGCCGGTTTCGAAACGCTACCGCTGGCACAAAAGGGGGCGGCGCCAAACTGCCAAGGACGACGCAAATTACCACATAGCAACTGCATAAAACGGCGGCGTTTCCAAAAAGATTTGCCTATTAGGTTGTTTGACATGAAGTGCTGGCGTTTTTTGTCTGCCGGCGCTTTTTCTCTGCTGGTGTTCTTCTCTGGCGTTTTCCCTCTGCTGGTGTTTCTTTTTCGCGTTTTTTTCCCCTGTCGTTCTTTCTATGTACCTCGGGTGTTTTTTTTTGCTGGTGTTCTTCCTCTGGTTTTTTGTTTGCTTGTGTTGTTTCTTCTCTGCTGGTGTTACTTCGCTCTGTTTTTTGCTTTTGTTGATTTTTCTTTGCTTTTTCTGCTGTCGTTTCTTCTCTGGTGCCCCGGTTGTTTTTTTTGGGTGTTTACCTCTGCGGGTGCTTTCTGTTTCTGGTGTCTATATGCTGGCATGAATGATTGACTGATGGATTCATTGAATAAGCCGTTGATTGATTGATTGATTGATTGATTGGTTGGTTGGTTGGTTGATTGATTGATTCATTGGGCAGTTGATTGTTTGGTTGATTGATGATTGATTGGGTGGATGATTGATCGGTTGAGTGAATGATTGAGCGGTTGAACAAACGACTGTTAAATTGATTGATTGATTGATTGATTGATTGATTGATTGATTGATTGAGCGCGTGCTTGTTTGACTATTTGATTGATTGGCTGATTGATTGGTTGATTGATTGCTTGATTGGTTGATTGTTTGATTGATTGATAGATTGATTGATTGCTTGTTTCTTTGATTGATTGGTTGATTGGTTGACCGATTGATTGATTGATTGATTGATTGATTGATTGATTGATTGGGTGTATGATTGATTGGGTGTATGATTGAATGGGTGTATGGTTGATTGATTGCTTGATTGATTGATTGATTGATTGGGTGTGTGATTGAGTGGTTGAACGATTGATTGATGCAATGATTGCTTGGTTGGTTGATTGGTTGATTGGCTGCTGGATGAACGGATAAACTGATTGAGTGATTGATTGATTGATGAATTGCTTGATTGGTTGATTGATTGCTTGTTTCTTTGATTGGTTGGTTGATTCGTTGATTGATTGGTTGTTTGATTGGTTGATTGATTGGTTGATTGGTTGAATTGTTGATTGATTGATCGATTGATTGATTGATTGATTGATTGACTGCTTGATTGGTTGATTGATTGCTTGTTTCTTTGATTGATCGGTTGATTGATTGGTTGATTGGTTGTTTGATTGGTTGATTGATTGGTTGATGGATTGGTTGCTTGAACGGTTGATTGGTTGAGCGGTTGATTTAATGATTGATTGATTAGTTGATGAACTGACGATCGGATGGATATGATGGGCTGGTTGATTGATCGGCTGGCTGCCCAGCGAAAGCATCTGAACATGCTGTTCGGCAGCATTGAATGCCTCGGGACGACGACGATGATGATGATGATGATGGTGATGATGATGATGATCATGATGATGCTAACGATGATGACGACACTGATGATAGTGTTTGCGACCATCATGATGCGAAAGATGGCGATGACGCTGATGATTATGATGACGATGGCGGTGCTGATGATGATGATGACGACGATAATGATGCTGACTTGTCTGATGGCGTCGACGTCGATGAGGAGAATGTTGATGATGATGATGATGATGATGATGATGATGATGATGATGATGATGATGAACCTGATGATGAACCTGATGATGAACCTGATGATGATCATGATGATGCGAACGATGATGACGACGTTGATGACAGTGATTGAGATCATCATTAAAAGAACGATGAGGATGACGATGATGGCGGTGATGATGGCGGTGATGGTGATGGTGATGGTGGTGGTGATGGTGATGGTGATGGTGATGGTGATGATGGTGATGATGGTGATGATGATGATGATGCTGACCAATCTGATTTTTCGATGATGATGAGGATGAGGATCAGAATCAAGATGATGACGATGACGATGATGTTGCTGTGCCCGCTTTGGAACAGCCACAGCAATGTCGCGCAAATGTCAATGTTTTGTCTTGTCTCACCTGCGAGCGCGCGTCTCGCCACAGCGAAATGTTCGTTTTTGAGCTCCTACCCCACCACGTCCTGGCCCTTTAAGGTTTTGATTGCTTTGACTTGCAGACGCACGTTTGGCCACAGGGCCGTGCAAGTTTGCACCTCTCATCGTGGTAAAGCGGCGGGGCGCGCAGCGTGCTGATGGTTTTGACTTGCAAATGCGCTTCCCTCCACAGCGCCGTGGACTTTTTGCGCGTCTCATTTTCCAAAAGAGGGCCACAAATCTGTTTTCCCGATTTTGAACTGCGCGTGCACGTTTCGCAACAGCACAATGCTTTTTTCACGCATCTCATCTTACAAAGGTGCCTTGGGCCTTTTAAACATTTTCGGATTTGACTTGCAAATGAGCGTTTCGCCGCAGGAGTCTGCAAATTTGGCAGCCGATTTGCGAACTGACCTGCAGCCCCACATGCTTGATGAGCTTAGTGGTTCGGACACCCCAAGGAAAAAACATCGAAATGCATAGGATTCCGCAGGCTCCCTCCCAGTCACCCACGTGGCTTCCTTCATCTTACCTATGATCTGACAGACGCGCTGGCCGCTTCAGCTTTCCGCAGGTCGGATGTTTGACTTCCAAAAAATGGGCTAAGAGAAAATTGCATAAAATTGCTTTCTTGTCGCAGCAAGCAGTGGGCGCCCGCCCGTCCTCAAGGATGGCGCCCTGCAATCCATTCCTGAGGCGCTCCCGCAACTCTTCGCCTGAATGCTGCGGTGCAAAAACAACGTTGCTTGGCTGATGTGCTGTCTCCCATCCCATCACGCTCCCCATCCCCTAGCCTCGGGATGTTGCATCAACGTCTGAGCAAGGACGCATGCTGAACCCCCCGCTAACACAGCTAAACACCAATGGCTTTGACTGCCTTGCATGCACGAGGATGCAAGATGGGCAGCCTATTGTTCTTTTTGATGGTTCAAAACTGGGCTGGGGACCGTCCGTCTCCAGGACCTGTCATGTATCTGCAGAAAAAAAAGGCGACAAACCCCAAGGCGACACACTCCGGGTTCAAAACCTAGTGCATCAAACGGGCCCAGCCCCACCTCAATGGCGTACTGGATGGTCATGGTGTTGGAGCCTAAGAACTGCAAGCATGGGGTGCTTTGAGGAGCAGCCGCTTGGGGTCACGGACTGTCGATGTTCACATTGGCAGCTTTCACCTGAAACAGAATGTGTATGGCATGCAGCGGGCTTGTGCCAAATGATCTGTTGGCTGCGCAATTTCTTTCCCCACGGCCCTGCAACTTCAACCTTTCCCGCCAGCTTTTATTGTCATTGTCTGGGCGCACGGCAGTTGAGCGAGGCAATTCTAAGTACCGCCGGACAGATTCTACCACCAAATGTTCCTGCCGAGGGAAAACACCACCGAAGGTGATGCAGCAGCAAAACAGGCAAGGAACATAAACAAATAGACACCCTTGCTACGAGATCTTAGGCAGCATCGGCTCGCATGGCGCACTGTTACCAGCTCCTGTGATGAAGTCTCATGCCGACGAGGAAAGCCAAGCCTGGGAAGTCGGGGCCAAGAACCCAAAAAAAATGTCCCGCATGCGGAAATTTTCCCGATACTAGGGGATCCGGGGGGGCGCATGAACTTCTCTTACTTTCGGCGCATCCCTCACTTCTACACCCAGACCTAGAATGTGAAGCTGTCGGCGCCGTCATCCCCGAGTTGGAACCATGCGCTAAGATTTGAAACCAAAAAATACTCAATGAATGACAATCAAATTGAATTCTAACAGATGATAGTTTTACTTAAATCAAAACGAAAACAATTTTCTGTTTCCACTCCATAAATGCTAACATCAAAATTTGCCCCTCAAAGAGGCTCAGCTGAGGCCGTGGCTGCTCCAACTTCGACAAGGCAGCTTTCAAATCACGGGGCGAACCGCTGCCTTGGGGGGCCGTGTCTGGGTTTCGGTTCACAATATACTTCTGGCATGTGATGCGTTTGGCTTCGCTTGAGGCAAGAACAAGTGACGTTCATTGATCCAATCCGCCAATATCCATCACCTGGGAATTTGCAAGAAACCGAAAGACAACGACTCAAGCGACAAGTAGTGACCCATGGGGTTGCCATGCCTAACTTGTAGACGGCGCACATGATCACCACCGCCTGCGACCGGAAGTCCCCCAAGGGGCGATCTCTGCATGCAACGGTGAAGCCGACCCCACTGTTAATAACTTTGCCATTGAAACATCAGTTGCAACAGGAAAAACCCGTTGCCGAAATAGCCTCAGCCAACCATGGTTGCAACATTCATGACTGGAACAGTCCCTGCCACACGCAAAGCCACAAACAATACCCGCGCAAGAAACAGAAAACATCCAGAAAACAATTTCCCTGCGAACATCAACATTAAAAAATGGGAAAGCAAAGCCATAGGGGATAAACAATCTAATGGGTGGATTGTATGGTGGCTGCGGATGGCGGGTAAACAGAGAAACAAACAGCCAGAGGCCTAGATACAAAGGTGTATGGGCAGGTAGAGAAACGCGGGATAGGTTCGAACATGCTAGAATAACCGGTTATCTGCAGCATAGGTACTACTTGATTGCTTGAAATTACTGCGCAACTGATGGCCTCAAAGGTGAGTTGGCTCCGATGCTCTTCCTCCATGGCAAGCGTCGCGCCGATGTGGCTGTCAACCTCCAAGAAATGTTGAAATCTCCATAGAAAAGATGAACATGAAAGCAAAAAACTGCATAACATTAAAGCATCTGCAGAATTCTGCTGATGGAGACATTTGAAG
Source organism: Symbiodinium kawagutii (assembly GCA_009767595.1). Classification (NCBI taxonomy): domain Eukaryota; class Dinophyceae; order Suessiales; family Symbiodiniaceae; genus Symbiodinium; species Symbiodinium kawagutii. The sequence continues at coordinate 271,712 of VSDK01010190.1, read as the reverse complement.
AACATCTCTATACATCGTTCAACTCAATCCAGCAGGGTCCAGCCCTGTCATCTTTGCAGCCATGTTGCCACCCGAAAACCTAGCTGCGTGAACTTCCCCAGTTCTCGAGAGTTGGTGGCCTCAATGTGGAGGCGCAAAGCAGGGGACAGCCCGCGCAGCGTCACGAAGAAAAGTTCATCACGACAGCCCGCCACCATGATCACCACTTGAAACATAGTTCGAACCAATTCTAACCCTCATCCCAGCTATGCCACTACTAAAACCTCACTAACCCTGATCCCTATCCCTTCACGCTGTCCACGGCGGTTCTTGGTTCTTTCCGCTGTATGAAACCCCAAGCGGCGACCGCCTGAGATCCCGACAGCCAGCACGAAGAAGAGGTCGGTGACTCGCTCTGGAAGTAGGTCCAAGCGAACCTTTTCGTCAGAGCGAACCAAACGAAAACAAAAAAACACAAAGGAAAACAAAACGTTCCAAGTCCAAAATATTTGAAGAAACGCTGGAACATTTCAGCTTTAAAGACAAACAAAGCAAACACCCAAAATAACCTGAAGTCTCTTAAGAAACATTTTTTGAATGCAATCGATGTTTCTGCAGCATGACGGTGTGTCTGCCTGCATGATCTGCTTGCACATCATCTTCCCATCCGCGGAGCCCCTGAAACTTCGCACCGGCGCCAAAGATGTCACAAGGAAGCGCAGCGCACCAGTTTCCAACAGGTTGTGGCCATGCTCGAGCCCATTGATTTTGAGACAAGGGGTTTCTTTTGCACATAGATTAGACAAATCTATACAATTTGAAATGGAAAAAATGGAAACGTGTGAAAAAGGCCCTGTGTGAAAGTCTGTGACGCCTCCTATGGATGGCTAATGTTCCATGCCTCGCTGAGGCTCCCGGCTGCATGTCAGAACCTTCGGTGCGCTCAGTACCCAAATGGGACACAGCGCCGAAGAGCGCATCCACACCCTGCGCAACGAGTGAGCCCCGAAAGCTGCATTGGAATTCAACGCTTGAACCCCTTGAACCCCTCAGTACTAACAGAGAACGGGCTATGAAGGCGCATGAAGGCAGGGTGAACTATGATAACTTTCAATGATAAGAAATGAGATGAACAAAAAGGCATCATGAGGCATTATGAGGCGCGATCATGCTTGCACCGGGAAAGAAAATGCAATGCCAAACATGGACTCGCTTGCCAAGATGTGATGGTTTCACAAATTGCGCCGCATGAGGTTTGATCAGGTCTGGCAAAGTGTGACCAGCAAGGAGAAACACAGGCACAAAAGTCATGAAGGAGGACGACGGCTGAAGAAGTTGTATTGAGACTGAGACATTGACATGAAGAAGCATCGCGAGGTCTGAGAAACACTGACAGGGGATGCCGGAGCATGTTGGAGAAATGAGGAGTACGATGTGGTGTGGCGCAGCATGGTGAAGTGTGAGAAAATGCGATGCGGTATCAGTGGCTGCAATGCTAACAGCGGATGCAGTGGGTGATAATGACCTGTGATTCTTGCCCAATGTGAAACAATAGCGCGAAGAATGATCAGCTAGGGTGAGGGGAGACGCGGTATGCTGAGATGTAACGAGACATGATGAGGCATGATAAGAGACGATGAAGCGTAGCAATTCATGATGGGTTGTGATGAGGGTCCATGACGTATCACAAGACATGATGAGACGTGATCTGCAAAGCTGGGATGTGTCTACCTTAGGCTATTGCCGTCCCATTTTCATTCATTTGCAGCTAGGGTGCCCCGCTTTGCAGAAGCCCTTTAAGTACAGAAAAACAAGTGGAAGATAAGGGGCAAACAAGAAACAGAACATATGGAAACCAAGGCCCTTGCGTAGGAGAAGCAGGTGACGAGTGATTGTAAGACAAGTGGGGAAAAGTTGGGGGTACAAGTTTGAAGCAGGGTGCCACTCTCTTAGCAGAAGCCAGAAGCAGGGTTCCCTTCTTGCAACCCGTTACCTGTTTTGGAAAACTATCTTGGAACTAGGTCCTTGCAGGACAAGTGCGAGGCAGGCTTTGTAGGAGGCCTCTTAACTAGACATGTAAGGTAGGAGGGGATACGAGGACGAAGAATGAGGATCATGTTTGAACTAGAGTTCGTCAATGCGAGACAAGGGGGACAATCCAGAGACAAACTAAACAAATGGGCAAGTGATGCAGGGCCGAAACGCTCAAGTGAGAGACAAGTGCGAGACAAGTCAGAAAAATGAAGAACAGGCGGCAACAAAAGTAGCATTGGAACAATACCTTCAAAGATCCGAAGATCCCCAAAGTGGGAGAGACATGGGGGACAAGGTGCTGAAGGCATCAGAACAAGACCCTTCAAACGGGAAAGTTCTGAAGAAAATGGAAGGATTCAGGGCAATAGCTGGTAGCTGGGGACGGCGCAGCAGAAAACTGCAGCTTTGCCAAACAGAAACAACATGCTCCTTTGGCTTAGGAAAAACCTACTTAACAAAAAACAACATGATCAACGACATGTCAAACTTGGACAGCCAACATGATGTAGGTAGGTCGAACATATCACGTCAAAAGCAAAACATACTTGGGATAACCAGAAAACCTGATCAATGTGCAAACCAACCTGCATGTTCAAATCATGTGTTGGGGGTACGCTGGAACAAGAACACAGCCAGCAAACAAGAGGCACGCCGCAGTGAGAATGAGAGAACGATTCAACCTGAATAGATACGAAACGCGATGGCATGTGCGGAGAAAGCTCGAGCTTACAGTAGAGAAAGCACAAACAAACAAACAAAGAAACAAAGAAACAAAGAAACAAACAAGCAAGCAAACAAACAAACAAACAAACAACCAACACGCTCACCCAACGGCAAAACTTCAATAAATTAAAGAATCAACAAGCTGATACCTATCAATTTCAAGATTGGAAAGCAGTGACTGAACAACCGCGCTCAGCAAGCAATCAAACTTGAATAAACCGGAACATTGACCAAATCGGAGAACCAGCAAGAGCAGGTCATGGGTTGACGAACAGCTATCAGAGTTCAAGGTGAAAAACACACAGTCCAAACAAATCTGTGGAAAGAAAAAAACAAAACAAGGCCGGTCAAAAACGTGCAAATAGGATAGACGCATATCAAACAAATCTTGTCCAGCGAACAAACCAACATTGAAAAAATCCGGACACAAAGTGACAGGCAGTGAATCAGCCCGCTTTCAGATACTAAGACGTCCAACTGATGCTTAAACTTAGGCAAGGGAAGGCCAAACAAAAACAGAATAATGAACAAACCAATTTCGAAAAACAGAAAGACACTCTTTCTAGAGCAATCTAGCTTGAGAAATAACACAGCTCCTAAAACAATCGTTCAACTGGATAGATACAGGCTCAACAAGCCCCGCTTGGAGAACAAACCAACTTTGAGAAACAAAACCGGAAACATGCTCCCAGGAAAAAACTCGGAAAACAAAAAAACATATCCAACTAAGTTTGCGCAAACCACAGTTCAACCTAGACAAGCACAAACAAAACAAAAATGGTCCAAAAAGTACGCAACTGGACGACAGAGCGGCAAAGACTGTATCACAACAAGTCAACTGGATCGTAGACACAAGTTGCCTAGTATTGAAATCATCTTTCTGAAATCATGTTCCTTCTTCCAGTTGTGTACTGTGTCCTTTCTTGATTCAACTCGTAGTGCTGTCGTTTCGAGTCTCGTGCCTTGGACTGAACTCTGAAAGAGTTCTGGTCCACTCCGTACTGTGCACCATGGACTCCTACAGGGTTGACAGGCTGACCATTCGACATGAGAACGGATGCATGAACTGATCAACATGATATGATCAACATATGGTGTCAACATCAACATGACCTTTTGTCATCCTTGGTCACATGGTACGGTTTGCAAATGATTTCAACTGATCAACCATCCACGGTATCAGTGAAACGACCAATCCAATTGGAAAATGCTACTGTCAGGTCCTGGTACTGATGTTGTGAAAGACTTGACGCCTGTCGGGTCCTTTCCAGTGACACTTTATGAAATGATTCGGTCGGAGCAGTGCAGCCAAACCAACTTCAGAAAGCGCCGGTGCTTTAATGCAAACAGATAATTCATTGACGAGCAAATGCACTGGCATGTAACCGCCATTGAGGAAACGATTAATTTTCATGCGTGTGGATCAAAATTAAACCATAAACAAATAAAGTCCGTGCAACTATACGTTGCTGGTGAAGTCGCGATAGTCTTGTTGGTGAAAGCCCGGTTTTCGATTTCTGGTGAAACGGATATAGGTATACAAAGAGCAGGGCTTTGGCTTGTTGGTGGTGAATTTTGTTCAAGGTAATCAGTCTTGCTGGCTCCCAGGTACTGCATGCTTTGCTGGTTTTATGGCGGCCCCACTTCGTAGCTACATTCCCATCATTGTTAGTCAAACTTTGTTGGCCATGATTTTGTTGTTGATTCTATTCATGTGACTGGCCGTCTTCATCCCAAGAAGATCTTTCCTATTTTTTCGCCTATTGATTCCGCCTAGGTCCCATGTTTTGTACCTGGTTGTCCAAATCATTGGCCTCTAGCAAAGAAAGACTTGTTGGATCGTAGTTCGCAACTAATCCCAAATCACACTTTCACACGAAGGTAGAGACTGCCAGTACTGAAGTGCTTGCTACAACAAGCCGTTCCTGACATGGCGACAAATCGGGTTGCAAAGAAAGACCCCTGCCAATCCTATTAACCATGATCAAACGCTATGCGAATATCACGATCAAATTTGCGGGTCTTACCCCGCATCAGCTTGTTTCTTATGTTTGGCTTGTGACCCCATGTACCTGACAGCACTGTAATCTTGTTGGTTATACGGTGATAGATGTGCAGTTTCCTCTTCCCAAAAAACCATCAGAGCTTGACAGCTGTCACGTGTGTGATCATGCGACCAGACGCTCAAACATTGTCCAAACACTTTGGGCAGTCAACAATTGCTCGATTGGTGATTTCTAGCTTTACCACCTGTTGATTCAGTATCTAATCCTTTCCTTTACTCCATGTCGGTTGTTTGATAGGTTGATTATCCCAATATCCTTTCATCTATCTTACTTTCAGATCTAAATGTATGAAATATTGAACTATCTATCTAACTATCTATTTATCTATCTGTCTGTCTATCCGTAAATCTATATATATATATGACATATCTAGCTACATAGATAAATAGATAAATAAATAGACAAATATACATATATACATAAGTATGATAGTGCTTGTTCCGCCATTTGTCATACGACCATGGCTTTGGTGACCGTTGCAGTAGGTTCCTATCCCGAAACCAACTCGCCATGCTGCGGTTCCTCGAGCGTTCACAACTTCCACCAGGCCATCTGCAGTCATGGCCTAGGAAGACACCACTGGTGGGAACAGCCGTTGGTCTCGTTGTGGGTTTGACAATGACAATGGAAGAAAAAATTGTGATTGAATAAATACATTTCTTTAGATACCGAATCTTTAGATGCATCACAGATAGAAATCAAAATGACACACCATTGTTGAGGCAAATGCTGAACTATACTAAGACTATTTGTGATTTTAAGGTACAAGAAAACTTGCCACGTAGACTTTCTCAGCAGGATGAAGATGGCTGTGAATAACCGAGTACCAAGATGGGTCCAACACAAACGCTGTTGAGGTTCAAAGCGCTAGGCATGTACCAACTCTATGTGCCAATGCTAAGCAGTACACGCGTGGGTTGCCACCCTGAATGGCATGGCTTGGTCGCAAAATCAAGCCAGAGTCATATGAGTTCAACTAAATGCCCCAATATCCCCAATATCAAAATCAATTTGGAGAAAACACCTTCACCATGACCCCGTAATTCGCCAAACAAGCAAACCGCAACGCAATGATCAAACATGGAAATCGATTCCAACCCCATTCCAACCCCCTGAAAATTTGAAGAAAATGACATCAACAACATCTCAACATCTCATGTGATTCTCATGACCTGCAAATGACCCGCTGTTGAAATCTCATCTGACTCCACAGTTTCACACGGCTGAGGCCCTCGAGGCTCATGCAATGCACGTTGCGTCCATGGTTTCTCGATAGGTCACAGGTTGCGTCCAAAACCTGGGGGTCTTCCATGCAGCTTCTCGAGCATTTCCGAGGGATTTTGTCTTGAAAGAACAGCTTTCCCCTTAAACAAACCATTGGCTTCAAAGGGATGATGAAGTGAAATGATGAATAGTATATTTAGTATGCTAAGATGCTTCAAGATGCTTCAATGGTAGACTTATTTAATCCTTAGTTTGTACTTAGTGCACTTGGTAACTGTGTCCATCATTGCGATCCCTCTGAGGAACCAGCAATTCACAGGTGATACGGCGTAGCACACGGCCACGTACATCAGATAAACCTGAGACCAAAATGGCGCAGTTCCCAGCCGTTCAGGTGGAGCTCCGAATTTTCACAGCCCCTCTCAGGAGACACCGGAGCCAGGTGTGGGTGAAAACAAACATGACACAAACAGAGAAGGATTGATATGTAAATTTAATCATGGTTGCTGTCATACTATCACTACATATCACTATTACATGATTACATGTTGCTATGAGTTGCTACATTCCTATATTGGTAAATCGCTCCACTACTATTACCATTACGTTCATTTTCAGTATCATTGCGAAGTGATTTGAGCTGGCGTGGACACTTGCACTATTGCATGTTACATTGTACTATCCCAGCATTATCATCATTATCTTTTACTACTGCTTGCTATATCATCGCTATCTTTCGTTATTGCTTCATTATCATTATCATTTACGGCTTGGACACTTGCTTACTACATGAGCACCATGGCACTCTCCATATCGATGCATGGCACAGCGGCACGTTGTTTTCTCCGAACCGCCGGTGTTCACTTTGCAGCAGCTGCCTGGGCCGGCGGAAAACCCAAAAAGGAACGACTAAAATAGATCCTAAGATACATAAATTACATACATAATATCCTAAATTTTTACAAATTTAATAAAGCATCATCCTAAAACTTTGGATCTAAGAAATATGATGAAGTATCAACACCCTCTGTAAAGCAAACCGATGGTACTTGGGACGGTGTGGAACCAAAAGACTTCGGCCTATGTAGGGCTTGTGCAAGGCTCTGCTTGACTTGTTGCTGAAGCTGTTGGTTTTGCTGCTGTTCTTTTCGTGTTTGTTTCTGACTTTTGTTGATGATGATGTCGATTGTGTTGCCAGCATTCTTGATGATCTTCTCGTGCTTCCTGTTGAATTGATGATGATGCTGCTGTGGTCGTGTACTTTTCCTTGTCGTCGATGTTGTTGTTATGTTGTTGTTGTTGTTGTTGCTGTTGATTTTAATAGTGCTGCTCCTGTTACAGTGGTTGGGGCTGGCAGTGAGACTATTGTGCTTGATGGAAAGATGTATCGCTCTTATCGCTTGCTTTTATTGAACAACGGTTGTCGCTCCTGTTCTAGTCTTCATGGTTGCTCCCGTGGTCGCTTTTGCTGATTGCTGTTGATGGTGCTGTCTTCACCTTGGACGCCTTTCCTGATGTCGTACTGGTTGCAACCATCGATATCTTCTTTTGGTTGGTTTGTTCTCCTGGTTGTTGTGGTTGATGGTGATATTGCTCCAACATGTCCTGGTGAATGTTGATAAGGTTGCTGATGTGTTGCTGTTATTGGTCTTGTTGTTGCTGGCGTGGTTGCTGTAGCCGTTGCTGATGTTACTTGCGGTTCGTATTTACAATGATATGATTGTCGCAATTGTAATTAAGGCTTTGTCGATGATGTTGATGTTTTGTTGTCTTTCTTGTCGCTGCGGTTGCTGTTGTGGGTGGTGTTGCTGTTTGTTGCTGTTGTCATTGTTTTTGAATCTGGTGCGTGTTGCTTTGGATATCCATGACGTTTCATCGTCGTTGTTGAGGTCTGTTGCAGCTGTCGTAGTTGTTGATGCTCGTTGGTGTTGCTTCTCTTGGATGTGACTGCTGTTGTAGTGTTGAAGATTGGTGTTATTGATGTTGATGATTTGCTAGCGCTGTTGCTGTTGTGGGTGGTGTCATTGCCGTTGTTGTAATTGCTAATATGCCTGCTCTTGTGGTTTGCGTCGTTCGAGTTGGTGATTGTTGCTTTTGCACAGATGATGTCCTATTGCCGTTGTTGGGATTGCAGTTGATGCCGTCGTTGTCAACGTTGTTGCAGGCAATAGTGCTGGAGGTGGCTATTGTTATTGTTGGTGTTGTTGTTGTTGGTGGTGGTGATGGTGGTGGTGGTGTTGTTGTTTTGTCGTGCATCCCGTGGAAACTCTGTTCAATGGTTCCGATTGATGTGTTTATTTGGTTGATTTGTTGATGTCGTTTCTGTGGATTTTGTTGCTGTTGTTCTTTTTGTTGTTTGTTGTTGTCGTTGTCGTTGTCGTTGTCGTTGTCGTTGTCGTTGTCGTTGTCGTTGTCGTTGTCGTTGTCGTTGTCGTTGTCGTTGTCGTTGTCGTTGTTGTTGTTGTTGTTGTTGTTGTTGTTGTTGTTGTTGTTGTTGTTGTTGTTGTTGTTGTTTTTTGGTCATCGTTTATGTTGGCGGATGTTGAATGCTTGTTCTTATTGTGGTTGACTATGTTGTGTTTGCTGTTGATGCTTTGCAATTGTTCTTGTGGTCGTTGTTAGTGGGTTGCCATTGCATTAGTTGCCGCCAATGTTTTTTCCTCTTTGATGTGGTTGCTGCTGCTGCTTCGGTTGCTGCTTTTGGTGGTTACGGTGACCCTGCCTTGGTTGCTGTTAGTTGTTGGTGTGGACAATGTTTAGTAGTTGTTGATGTTCAGAATGATCTTTTGGTTGACGTTGATGATGATGTTGATGATAATGACGATGTTTTGCGGTTGTTGATGTTGAAGATGATCTTCTGTTGTTGATATCGTTAATGATATTGGGTTGTTGATGTTGATGATGCTCTTTTGTTGTTGCTGATGACTTACTTTTGTTCTTGTTGATCACGTCCGTTTGTTGTTGGTGTTGTTGATGATTATCTTTTGCTGTTTGTCGATGTCGATCTCTGGTATGATGTTTTTTTGTTGTTGTTGGTTATGTGGATCTCTTGTTGTTGATGATGTTGATGTTTTGTCCTTGTTGATGTTGATGCTGATCTTTTGTCGCTGATGTTCATCATGTTGGTTCCTTGTTGTGTTGTTAGCGATGCCATCGTGGTGTTGCTGTTGTGGTTGCTCTTGTCCTTGGTGTTGGTGGCCGCCGTTCTATGTGTTGCTCTTGTTGTTACAGTAAGTGCCTATTCTTGTTGATATCCTGGTCAAAACAACCGCAATGGCGCTGCTGCAGTTGCTGGGGCATCCAAGTAAGATTCTTTAAGGAAACGTATGAGGAGAGCCCAAACCCAAAGGGAATGTCAAAAAGAATTAGAGAGTAGAGACTTCGATTATAACGTCCCAGCTGCAAATTTAGTTCGCTTCTACTTATGTTGCTGCTGATCATGATGAGTGCAGTTACGGCTCTTGCTCTTAGCATCTCGTCTTCATTATCTTTCAATATTATCCCCAAGATTCTTATCATCTCTTAATCATATTTCTTATCTTATTCATATTCATATCCTTGTTAATACGCAAATCTTTCTTCACTTCATCACTCATTTTCTCTGTATGTATATTCATTCTTACTTGTTCTCTTTTCTATGTCCTCTCAGATATTTCTTGTTCATTTTACTTTTTGTTCTTGTTGATTAGTTTCTTGTACAATGAATTTTTCTTGTTTCTTATACGAATAAAACATTTTCTCAATTTCTCATCTCCTCGCCCAACTTCACTGGCGGACCTGAGCAACTCCTGCCGCACAGCTGGTGGAAGTTGCCAAAGGCCTCGTTCACCACCTTGGAGCGGCGCTTGGCTCGGTGGAATGCATTCATCTTCGGAGGCTTCGACTCAGAATCCATTGAAGATGAAAACTCTTGTAATATTCTGGAATTTCATCTTCTTGTCATCGTGTCATCTTACTCATGAGGATGGAACAGCAAAAAATCAGCGTTTGATTGGATCGTTGGGGCAGTGGGTCACAGGGCCTGTTAGGATGGTTGGTACGTCCAGCGTGAATGAGTCACAGTGAGACTTTTCAGAATCCTAAAATGGTCTGGGCTTGCAGTCTTAAAACGGGAGGAACAATCAGTCTTCAGGTCTAAAAAACTGATGAATGAACAATCGTTTCGCTTTCTGGAAAGTTGAACAAACAATTTCGCTAAGTTGATGGATCTCTGAATTCTAAACTTGTTTACATGTACAATCAGCCTGACACAGCTTCACCCTGATTGGCCTTCATGGGTGGTGAACCGTAATTCACCATCGCTGACCAAGAAAAACTTTGACCATCTACCCGTGGGCATTGGCAACCAGGCAATTAGAGCCGCAACAACAGCAGAAAAAGAGGTTGGAACAACGACATAAAACCACAGTAACAACATAAAATGGTTATGCCCAACCATTTAACACCACAGAGACACCACAACATGTTTATTAGTAACCGTTTCAAATCAACATCCAGAATAGCATGGTCATGAGCAAATGGCAAGCGTTGAAAACTACAAAAACAGCACCATACAGCATCACATCAATATCACCAACCAGCTAAAATGAATGATACGAACCATTGTAACCCAGAAAAACAGCATCAAATGGCTCCCACCTACCACTTAAGACCAGAACAAAAACATGAAATGGATATTGCCAAATCCTTCCAACAACAACAACAGCAAACATGATGATCAACAAACACATTAAACCACAACAAGGACACAAAATACCTTTTGCCCAACCAGTATGACAGCATAAAACCAACACGAGCTTAAAATGGGTCATTGACAACCACTTAGACTTAGAAACTCAATAAAAACACAAAAGGGCCACTGCCAAGAATTTGAAACCACAATAACCAGTGTTTCAGCCCCACCGTTTGGAGCTTCTCATCCGGGTGGCGAGAGGGAATGGGTTTCTGTAGCTCGATGGCCTGCATGCCAGCTCCCATTGGTAAGAGGTAAGAGACCAACAAGAATCGCTTGACAGGGGAGACAGCAGGAAGGGAGACATCAAGGGGCCAAAGCAACCAATCTGGTTTCAGCAGCCGTGGCAATGTTAATAGACAAGTCCGGTGGACAAGTTGCCTTCAGAGAAAAATTAGTGTGGGTTGGGACTCCCAAACTCGCATGGGCATGGATCTGGTGTTCCAAGCATTTTGGCAAACTTTGAGCCAACATGCCAACAAGTTTGGACCCCGGTGTTATGTCCGCCTTCGCTGGTTGTTAGATCGCTTGAATGGCTTGAAACTCACGAAACATCTTCGAAGCAAACAAAAAACCGAAGCTCTTCTTCATTGGATCACCTAGACTGACCTAGACCTGACCTAGACCTGACATGGCCTACAGACTTTCCAGCCATCGGAAACAACGCCTCGTCGATGATGTGACAAATGGGCCCTGCTGCCCACACTTGTTGATGTGTGCATTCTGCTGGCTGCCTGTGGACAACCATGGCTTTGCGGAGGAAGCAACAACTCAGTGAAGGACAACAGGTTCAATGCTGATTTTTGTTCTGGACTAGGTTGATGCCCCAAACATGACTCACACATGCAAGCATGCAAGAATGCCGGTGAAGAACACCAGGTGCCTTCCAAACCAAACTCGAATTTTTCAGATTACATAAAACCATATCAACCACTATTAACCACCTTAGTAGTGAAGTCATTGAATTGACATTGTTGACAAGAGCTCTTGATTATCTGCCAACCATTGAAGTCGCTGGCACCTCTGCTCGGAGATGTGGATGAGGCCAACTGGCGCGCAGACATGTGGCCATGTTAGGATGTCATTAGTAGTTGGATCATCGATGCATGCATCTATGCATGCCATGCAATGCAAATGAAAATCATAATGTAATGAAATACATGAATGTAATAATACTTGGTACAAATCGAAATCACACATTTATGTAGATGGATGGATGGATGGATGGATGGATGGATGGATGGATGGATGGATGGATGGGCAAATTGGATCCAAGTGAAATCCTGGTCCAGAAGGGCAAACTATCCTGGCCCATTTGGAACGATACTGCCTTTTCTTTGCACCCCATCAAATGTCTGCATTGACAAAGGTTGAGTCCAGTCACGATTTCAAATGTTTGCTTGCAAAAAGGATCATTTGGATTGATTGGTTATTGTCATTGAATACGAATTCCAAGCCGTCATTGAATCTGAAGTGAACTTCTTTTGTCAAAAATGAAGTCTATTGACATCTATTTGGTGTTTCTATGTCGTGATGGGATATCTGATGATCTATTAACATCTATCAGTTTCTATCAGTTTTAAGACCTCAACCTGAGACTTGGCATCTCGTTTCTATGTCTTGATTCCGCCCAAGGAGCTGAGCGCCTATGCACGAGGAGGGCAAAGAATCCTCGGGTGGGGCATCTGGCCAAGCTTCTTGCATCCTTAGCTCGCAAGGTCGGTCGAATGAAAGCTCTTCAGATTTGGGAATGACTATTTTTTCTAAACTCTTTCTCATCATTTCTTATTATCATTCAATCATGTTCTTCAATGATCAAAGTATCCTCAGCAAGGCACACTCCACTGAGGGAATATGGAAATTAAAACGACATTTAAAATCACAAGCGTAAACAGAGATACAATGTCATAAACTGGAAGCAATTTGTTTCAGCAGTGCTTACTTACACACATTTGTGAAGCTGTGCTCACAACTCAAATCGTTTGCAACAGCTTTTATACCCCAACAAGCGTTTTTCATAAAAATCAAACATATGATCTTGGGCCAAATACATGTCAAACCTTTGTCATGACTGTAGAAAAGACCTGGCATTTTCACAAACACACGAGCTTAAACACCAACATCTTGAAGACAAAACAGCAAGACCGCCTGCTTATGCGCTTCATTTGAAATAGCTGCCATTGCAAATGTGAAGGTGTCAGTGGTTCATTCGATTTGTTGGACGTTGCAGTACTTCCCCAAATTATTGTATTTCAAAGGAGTACGTGATTGTTTTCATTGGTGACTGCATGTTGTCAAACTGTTTCGTAATCCTTGAATTCCTCAGTGCTTGCTGTAGGCTTTCAAGGCGCATGCTAACAAAAGTGACCGAACACAAAGTGAAATACGATGCTGAAAAAATCCATCACCTCCGAACAAGTAGACTGAAACCAACGAAAATAACTTGTACATTGAAGATATCAGCACACGCGCACAGAATATCTACACGTGTATCTGCCATGCAAACAGGGTCGGGACGAACGTGCCAAGGCGATCTTTCAACCAAGACCAAAGAAGTTGACACGCTGAAGGCACTTCCACTGAACCACGCACCAAACGCCAATGCCTCACAAGCGACTTATACCATTTACACATCTGAAACACAAGCATTCTCAATGACATTCTACAGGCGCTTAAGCCAGACTTGAAGCAAATCGAAGAAGCACACGGACTCAAAGCTGAGACATAAGCCCGGCAAACCAGGACAGAAAAATGCAAAATCCAAACTAGTGCTGATGAGCCGAAACTAATGCTGAATAATGTCAACTTCTCTTTATCACTTTGAGAGAAATAGTCTACTTACCTTCGAAATATAAACGTTTACGTCGGCGACGTGCACCTCTCTCAAAACGAAACTGCGTGACAACTGCGAAAACATGCATCGGTCAAAGAAAAGAACACAAACACCCAAAAAAAACACTGCCGCTTACGCCACTGAAACTCAATCATGCTGCAAGCACCTTGGCCCTCAACGGAAACGAAAACAAACTGAGGATAATAAGATGCATGTGGAAAAAAGACGACGCGTTTGGAAAGCATGCTGAAGAAGGACATGCATTTGCTTTCGGTAAAGCCACCCACAGAGT
>VSDK01010190.1:245329-252829 GCA_009767595.1 Symbiodinium kawagutii | reverse complement strand
ACGACAACAAGAAAAACAACAACAACAACAACAACAACAACAACAACAACAACAACAACAACAACAACAAAGACACGGACTACGACAGCAACAGCAAACAAAAAAATCAAAGCAGCTAAGCAAGATCCCAAAGATTACTCACACAAACAAACACACAACGCCCTCAGGACCGAAAAGAAAAAACATCAAGAGCATTGCCAATCAACATCATCAACAACAGCTGAAGAATAAAGCCTTTAGCATTACCGATCACAAACAATTAATCATAATCAACTTCAGCAAGCAACCGTCAATCACCACCATAAAAGACCATCCACCATCATCCAAAGCAACAAAATCAACAACAGCATCAGCATCGTGCATCGATGGCAGCAACACGAGCAACAACATCCCCACAAATCATCAACGACAGCAACAAAAGCAGCACTGGCACTGGCATCAATCACCATTGACGGCAAATATATCAACAGCAACACCAATAACATCAACCATCAACAATAGCCCCAATACCAACAGCAACATGGGAATCAATCACCAAGGATAGCAATCACATGGGGATCATTAATACATGGCAGCGACAATAGTAATAATGATAGCAACAGCAACAAAAACATGAGCATCACGCATCAGCGGCAACAAGGAGGACAACCACAAGGAAGAACGTCGGAGCATCAACCAAAACCAGAGAGAAAACACCTTTGAACAACACAGGCACCGCAGAAACGCAACAACGACACCAGCAAATCAGTTCTCAAGAATATTGAACAGTCAAATCATTTTCAGATAATCCACAATCATCACACTCACCAAAATCATCCAAAATTAATGAATAAAACATCATCAATCAAACATCATCACAACCATCACAACATCAACGGTGCACCAACGCGGTCCTGAAAGGCGATGCCCTGGTGCTCTGGGTGTCCCGTGCGCGGCGTTTGGAATTCACGGATTTGGAGCGGAGCAAAGTGCGGCTGTAGACCGTGCTGGCAAGGGATCCTCCGGAGAAAAGAAACAACAGAAATCACTGACACTTAGTGATTGATAGATTACTAGTGATGATAGATAGCTAGTGATAATGAGATAACTGACATTTAGTGATTGATGACTAGTGATGGTAGAGATAGCGAATGCCATCAATAACCCCATACTGATTGACTACGTAACCATGAATGGTGGAGATAACAACGAATTCCATCACTATCATCACCACTAGTTGTCCAAGGTGGAAATCACAAATGCACTGATCAAACAGGTAACAGTCAGCCAGTTTGACCCTTTGAGATTCATCTCATTGACCTCCAACCGGTACTGAAAATTCAACAAATGCAACAACAAAGACTTTTCTTGCATCCATTGATACTCAAGTACATTACCAAATTTATTGAAGATAAGGAAAGTTGCAACACATAACCGACGCCCTGGGTCCTTCTGCAGGAGGTGCATCGTTGCTTCTGTTTTCTGCACCTGGAATGGGCCATCTGGGTAACATTGAGCTGTAAAGAAAAAGAAAGTTGAAACATTTGAACTTGAGTATACTGCATCTTTGAAACCAATGTTTGATTAAACTGTCAAGAATGCTTTTTCATCTTGAAGTGTTACCATCTAAACCGACGTTGGGAAGAATGGAGGACCTTCGCAAGGGTTTTCCTTTTTCTGTGCAAAGGTGCTGCCTTTCCATAACTTGGGCCAACAATTGTCGATTGTTCTATCCCCATTGTGTGGAGCAGTCCCTCTTGTGACAGGAGGTGGCACTAAGCAGGGTGTACCATGCATGTCATTTAGGCTATCATATCAATAACCCCATACTGATTGACTACGTAACCATGAATGGTGGAGATAACAACGAATTCCATCACTATCATCACCACTAGTTGTCCAAGGTGGAAATCACAAATGCACTGATCAAACAGGTAACAGTCAGCCAGTTTGACCCTTTGAGATTCATCTCATTGACCTCCAACCGGTACTGAAAATTCAACAAATGCAACAACAAAGACTTTTCTTGCATCCATTGATACTCAAGTACATTACCAAATTTATTGAAGATAAGGAAAGTTGCAACACATAACCGACGCCCTGGGTCCTTCTGCAGGAGGTGCATCGTTGCTTCTGTTTTCTGCACCTGGAATGGGCCATTTGGGTAACATTGAGCTGTAAAGAAAAAGAAAGTTGAAACATTTGAACTTGAGTATACTGCATCTTTGAAACCAATGTTTGATTAAACTGTCAAGAATGCTTTTTCATCTTGAAGTGTTACCATCTAAACCGACGTTGGGAAGAATGGAGGACCTTCGCAAGGGTTTTCCTTTTTCTGTGCAAAGGTGCTGCCTTTCCATAACTTGGGCCAACAATTGTCGATTGTTCTATCCCCATTGTGTGGAGCAGTCCCTCTTGTGACAGAAGGTGGCACTAAGCAGGGCGTACCATGCATGTCATTTAGGCTATCATATCAATAACCCCATACTGATTGACTACGTAACCAGGAATGGTGGAGATAACAACGAATTCCATCACTATCATCACCACTAGTTGTCCAAGGTGGAAATCACAAATGCACTGATCAAACAGGTAACAGTCAGCCAGTTTGACCCTTTGAGATTCATCTCATTGACCTCCAACCGGTACTGAAAATTCAACAAATGCAACAACAAAGACTTTTCTTGCATCCATTGATACTCAAGTACATTACCAAATTTATTGAAGATAAGGAAAGTCGCAACACATAACCGACGCCCTGGGTCCTTCTGCAGGAGGTGCATCGTTGCTTCTGTTTTCTGCACCTGGAATGGGCCATCTGGGTAACATTGAGCTGTAAAGAAAAAGAAAGTTGAAACATTTGAACTTGAGTAAACTGCATCTTTGAAACCAATGTTTGATTAAACTGTCAAGAATGCTTTTTCATCTTGAAGTGTTACCATCTAAACCGACGTTGGGAAGAATGGAGGACCTTCGCAAGGGTTTTCCTTTTTCTGTGCAAAGGTGCTGCCTTTCCATAACTTGGGCCAACAATTGTCGATTGTTCTATCCCCATTGTGTGGAGCAGTCCCTCTTGTGACAGGAGGTGGCACTAAGCAGGGTGTACCATGCATGTCATTTAGGCTATATCAGTATCAAGGTTGGCATTTGTTAGATATCAGTCAACATATCATCACATTTCACCACAGGGGTTTGTTTACAAATACGGGTGCCACCAAAAACAGCGGTTTTGCCATTTGAACAACACATCTTTGGAACGTCTTGGGGTGTCACCTTTTTTGGATAGACGAGTGCAGTGATCTCTAGATCGTCCGAATAGAACCATGGCTCATGATCAGCAGGACGCCAATTCACGATGCCAACCAACCTAGCGACAATGCCTGATGGCATCATTGACTGCAGAATCTAAGTCCCCAGGGTTGGTCAATACGCATAGACCGGATGAGAGACGTCTACCCACCGAACCTGGCAATTCTTTGCTGGGCGCTGACTCTCTTTCAGCGTCCTGCTTCTGGAAAAAGGCCTGGAAGGAGCCGCCCCACAAAGTGGACACTGAGTGGCCCGGTTGTGGCTACTCGCCACGGGTTACTCCATTGCTGGATGTTGCTGTTGGACGGAGAGATTCTCTGAATCTTTCCGATCATCTCCAACTCCCCATCTAGCCAGCTGGTACACATAATAGGTGTAGCGACAGCGTCGACTCTGGAAGTGCCTGAAACCTACCATGGCCAAGACCTTCCTACAGAACTGTTGGCTTTATGCTGATAACAGACTTGGAACACCGAGTCGGAAACAAATTGCGAGAGCTGTGGGATGCTGTGGACTAGTTTCATTGGCTCCACAAATGTTCGGGCAAAAAAGCTCCATGTCCTAATTCACCTATGATCAACAATTTGGCTTGGTTGCACTCCTGGTACCACTGGCTACGTCGAACAAGTAACTCGCCTCACATATTTCTTAAAATCTGCTTTGAATCATTCAATTTGAGATGTGCTGATGTGAGAGTTCCATGGTTCGCCACACTTTGGCATCTTGGTCACCCTATGTTGCACCCTCCGTCACCTGCCATGGTGCCCCCGCGGCCCTCGGTGTCCTCGATGATCTCTTGGGAACTGGTGCTGGCGCTGAGGTACAAAGCGATGTTCAGAGTCACGTGTCGATAGGCGCCGTCGTCCTGGGACACCGAAGGAGAAAACTTCTCTGAAAAGAATCTATAATAAACAATACGCAAAAATTGCTTCTATATGTTTTAAATATGAGGAACAATCTTGAACATATTGTATACATGCAGAATATATAACATCAGTCTGCTTTCGCAAGCTTCAGCGACACGTGTGGGTCACATCATCATAGAGAAGGACGTTTTCTACACAGCCAACTGGCAAGCTTGATAACGGGTCCAAGGTGACTTGGGCAGTACCAAACAGTCGATCAGCGTTACCAACCACTCCCACAGCATGCTACAGGAACTCATGGTTACTCACAGCTGTCAATTCACCACGATCCATCATTGTTAACCCCATAGTTGCTGTCGTGAATCGCAGCAATAGTTCCAGCAGTTGATTGATAGTTCAGACTCGCAGTAATAGCACGCAATCATCAACTCTTACAAGTCAATCAATGGGTTGATCCATACTTAGCAACTACAAGTCAATCAAAGCAAGAATAACAACATTTTCGCTACTACTAGTAAATCATAGTACTGCAACAGAAATTCATCATCAACTACTACCAGTTAAGCAAAGAAATAGTAACTGATCATCGACCACTACTAATCAAAAATCGTAATATCAATAAATTAACAACAACTATACACTACAAGGTAATCACAGTAATAGAAGCTTACTATCAATGAGTGCTGGTAATTTAGTAAGCATGATAAAACATCGCTATTGCTAGTTCATCATCGTATGTAAGAGAACTGAATAGTTAATCAAAGTTCCATAAATCCATCATTAGCTAGTACTAGTTAGTCATAGTAATAGTAATGAATCATCAACTGCTGCTACACCAGCATAGCAACAGTAATTCATCATGAATTTTCTCCAGCAAATCATAGCAACAGGAATTCATCATCAAGTACTAATGACCAATCATTCCACTTATTCATTACTGGTGAATAGATGGTTGCTAGCTCATGATCTAGTTAACCAACTATGACTGGCTGATGACTACTAGTTACTAGTTGAGTGTTGCTGGTGAACTGTAGTAATTGGAATTAGTCATCAGCTACGACTGGATAATCATAACACTTAACCATGCGGTTGAGGTATGAATGTTACTACTTTCCGAAACTGTGAATACTGAACTATATTCATACAATACTAGACCAGGGTACTTACTCCCCAAAGTGTTCGTGGTCCAGTTCCGCTTGGGATGTCCCGACCGGTCCCGCTCCTGAATTTCCATGGAACCGATCCTTCGCAGCTCATCCTGGCGACATCAAGATCTTGGCTCCACAAGGGTAGACCTTACAGGAGACACCACACATGCGCATAGATTAAACAATAAAAAAAATACCCATAGACCAATCTATATATCTATCTATTTTTCTATCTATCTATCTTTATTTCTATCTATCTCTCGGTCAAACTTTCTATCTATCTATCTATCTTTCTATCTATCTATCTATCTTATTATCTATCTATCTATCTATCTATCAATCTATCTATCTATCTATCTATCTATCTATCTGTCTGTCTGTCTGTCTGTCTGTCTGTCTGTCTGTCTGTCTATCTTCTTTCTTTCTATCTATCTAGCTATCTGTCTTTCCATCTACCTATCTATCTTTCTCCCAATCTTTCAATCAATCTATCTATCTATCTATCTACCTTTCTATCTTTCTTCTATCTTTCTATCTTTTCATCCATCTATATTTTTTCAACCTATCTTTGTATCTATCTTTCTTTCAATCTATCTTTCTATCTATCTACCTTTCTATCTTTCTATCTATCTTTCAATCTATCTATCTATCTATCTTTCAAACCATCAATCTGTATATCTATCTATCTTTCTTTCTATCTTTCTGTCTTTCTATGTTTCTATCTTTTTACCTCTCTTTCTACCTATCTATCTTTTTATCTATCTACCTTTCAATCTTTCTATCTGTCTATCTTTCGACCTATCTATCTATCTATCTTTCTGCCTACATATCCATCAATCTTATTATCTTTCTATCTATCGATCTATCTATCTATCTTTCTATCTATCTTTCAATCTATCTATCTATCTATCTACCTTTCTATCTTTCTTCTATCTTTCTATCTTTTCATCCATCTATATTTTTTCCACCTATCTTTGTATCTATCTTTATTTCAATCTATCTTTCTATCTATCTTTCTATCTATCTTTCAATCTATCTATCTATCTATCTATCTTTCAAACCATCTATCTGTATATCTATCTATCTTTCTATCTATATTTCTGTCTTTCTATGTTTCTATCTTTCTAGCTCTCTTTCTACCTATCTATCTTTTTATCTATCTACCTTTCAATCTTTCTATCTGTCTATCTTTCGATCTATCTATCTATCTATCTTTCTGCCTACATATCCATCAATCTTATTATCTTTCTATCTATCTATCTATCGATCTTTCTATCCATCTATCTTTCTATCTTTCTATCTACCTTATTATCTTTCTATCTATCTATCTTTCTATCCATCTATCTTTCTATCTATCTTTCTATCTTTCCATCTATCTTTGGATCTTTCTATCTATCTGTCTATCTTCTTTCTATCTATCTATCTTTTTATCCATCTTTCAATCTATCTATCTTTCTATCTATCTACCTTTCTATCTTTCTATCTATCTACCTTTCAATCTTCATATCTATACCTTTCGATCTATCTATCTTTCTTTCTATATATCTCTCGGTCAAACTTTCTATCTATCTACCTTTCTATCTATCTATCTTTCTACCTATCTATCTTTCTATCTATCTATCTATTTATCTATCTTTCTATTCATCTATCTTTCTATCTTTCGAACTCTGTATCTATCTTTCTATCTATCTTTCTATCTGTCTATCTTTCTATCTATCGATCTATCTATCTATCTTTCTATCTTTCTATCTATCTATCTTTCTACCTATCTATCTTTCTATCTATCTTTCTATCTTTTGATCTTTCTATCTATCTTTCTTTCTATCTATCTATCTTTCTATCCATCTTTCAATCTATCTATCTTTCTATCTATCTACCTTTCCATCTTTCAATCTATCTATCTTTCTATCTATCTTTCTATCCATCTTTCGATCTATCTGTCTTTCTTTCTATCTCTCTATCTTTCTATCTTTCTTTCTATCTATCTCTCTATCTATCTATCTTTCTATCTTATGATCTGTCTATTTATCTTTCTAGCTTTCTTTCTGTCTATCTATCTATCTATCTTATCATCTTTCTATTGATCTATCTATCTATCTTTCAAACCATCTATCTTTCTATCTTTCTATCTATCTTTCTATCTGTCTATCTTTCTATCTTTCTATCTATCTATCTATCTTTCTATCTTTCTATCTATC
>VSDK01010190.1:202829-242829 GCA_009767595.1 Symbiodinium kawagutii | reverse complement strand
TCTATCGTTCAGGTCTTTCTATCTAGCTATCTTTCTTTTAATTTATCTATCTTTCTATCTGTCCATCTATCTGTCTTTCTATCTATCTATCTATCTTTCTATCTATCTATCTTTCTATCTATCTATCTATCTTTCTATCAATGTATCTTATTATCTTTCTATCTTTCTACCTATCAATCTATCTATCTATCAATCTATCTATCTATCAATCTTTCTATCTATCTTTTTATCTATCTATCTTTCCATCTATCTATCTTTCTATCTATCTATCTAGATATCTTTCTATCTTTCTATCTATCTTTCTATCTATCTTTCTATCTTTCTATCTTTTTATCTATCTATATTTCTATCTATCTATCTATTTATCTTTCTATCTATCTGCACACATATAGTTATATGTTTTCAGTTTACTTGTGAATGATTGTAAATGTAACCAAACCATCTCGTGCTAAATAGACCCAAAAGGGCAACAAGTGTGAAATCGGATTGGCAAAGCAAATAAAAAGGGTAATGACCAGCAAGCAAAAGTGGTGCATTGATTGCATTGGTATCATCTTGTGGCACTCTACAAAGAAAAGAGCAGTAAGCCTCAATGCCATGCAAGGAAAGACATAGGTTCGGGCAAGAAATGTGTACCTCCAAAACTGGTAGTTTTCTCTATTAATAAGTGTTATGAACTTGGATGGTTCGTAGGTACCAGCATGGCCTATGGACAACCGGTAATGATCGTTGTGAACCATTTGAACCACTGTTAAGCACTATCAAAACACTGGTCATAACCGCACTTTATGAACAAACCCACATCTTGATAAGAAAAACATTTTATCAGTTGGCTTTTTCAAGCAAAAGATTAACGTTACATCTTGGAACAAACTCTTGACCAATGCAATTCCATTGACTCTACTTGGTTACAGCACCGCTAAAGGCTTCCTGGTTGCAGGGACCTGACTGCAAGCATAACCTTGGCGATGTGGAAAAGATGGAGTTGCCATAGCCCACCAAGACTTTCCATTTTTCAACATTTTATGTGGAAAAGATGTGGATATGTAAGACTTATGTAAGACTGATAAGTTGAGAGTTTCTATTCTTCAACATTTTCTTAGGACCGTACTGTACTTACCTTCAGATCTAAACATGGATCTTTCCTCATGTGGTAGAGTTCTGTGACCCATACTTGGTGGCACTTAATTGAATGTTGACATTAGAACTTTGGTATACCTGGTGTCTGGTACAGTAGTCCAATAGCTTCGCTTCATTCTTCTCACTAGGCATATTCACATTTTGATTCAATTCCTGCCGGGTACACCCTCGTTGTTCTATCTACATCCCACAGTCGCTGTGTCATATCCTCCTGATACATCCCACGAATCATCAAATCATCAATCTTGCTTTTTTTGCTATCTACATGTACGCTGACATGCAATATCAACAGAGACGTAAACCTGAATGTAAATACATGTGTATATGCAAACGTGCATATGTACATAGAAATATACAAGGCACAAACAAATATCTAGATAAAAAACATGTAAATATCAGAATAAGTATATAAATAAGTGATTCTAAAAACGAAAACATGCAGAACCTTTTCCCAAAACGGTAATAACAAGATGTATATCACTAATATGAGGTTATATATAACCTTTCAGTCGGTCTCACTTTTCTCTACAGTCGACGCATTTCTGAATTCCCAAAGTCGCGCCTCACTGCTCAACATGGCCTGGATGGTGTCTGTGAGTTCTTCCAGTCGGGCTCGCGCTTCCTTGGCGATTTGGTGAATTGATGGGGTTTGATCATCCATTCCATGGTGACAATGGTGAAACTTGATGGTGAAACTTGATGGTGAATAAGGTGATGCTTGGGAGCATCTTGGGCAATGTTAAATAGATGACTACTGCGTGATGGCAACTTCTGAATCATGATGATAATGGGTGATCATGGATGACAATGGATACAAACAAATGATAATGATTGACGGGAATCACTAAGCACGGATCTTGTCTAGAAAAATCAGTAGATCATGAGCGTAACACATGAGAATACCCCGTGGTTGATGTTGTTTCATAACCAACAATATTGAGTGAAATAATCTATGATGCTTAGTGTTGGTTGATGGTTTTCATAATGGTCATGATGGTAGTACTTCCTTAAGTCTTAGTAGAAGTAGTACTTAGAAGTCTTAGACCGAAATACTTTTCCTATTCGTAGTTACGGGTCACATGGCATCGTTTCTCTCAGCCGCTGGCCATCACGGGCTCGACATCATCCCGCACCGTGTCCGGCAGAGCGATCTTCACCTTCGCCTGGATCGGAAACACTAAACCTTTGAGCTTGGCTCACATGGATCGTTTACGATCCGATGGTTTGCCTCCGAAACCATCCAAGAAGAGCAACCTACAACCGCAACTGGTTTGTCTAACCTGAATAACTTGAATCTAATCTGAGTCTAACCTGCAGGTTGCAACTGCAAAGCTACGAATCACATCTTTGTCGAAGCTGAACATTGACCACCTTTTCTGCCAAGCGATCCAGGTAAGCAGGACATGGTCACCCCATGATGCTGCGGTGTCATGGCCATTGCGGCCATTGTCCATGCTGTTTCAAGGTTCGTTGAATGTTCCAGGCTCTCCTGATACATGGTGAGCATTATAGGTACGGTTGAAAGGCACACACACAAATAGACTGTTTTAGCATGTAGTGTATGGCTGGATTCTGGATGATGAAATGATCGCAGAATTGAAACAACCCAGGGGCTGAACCAACTTTTCACACAAACTCTCTGAATCCAGCAGCCAGTATCAGTAGCTGAAGTCCATCAACAAAAATACCAAGATGAACAAAACACACACACACAGAACTAGTCCTACTGTCAAGAAACTTATCATCGAGCCAAGAATAAATTTATGCAACCGTCTGTGACATTCTGTGTATACTCTTGTGTAAAAAGCTCAGTCATATCATGAACAAAATGAAGCAAATAAATACAAGAACAATAAATCACTATCACTATATAACAAATATATAAATAGATGCTATATATATATCATATATCATATTAATCATATTTATGATATTTATATATATATATATATTTGGTTTTTCTTCCGACTTCATTTTCTCAATCTCTGTAACTTCGGTGTCGCCTCCACGATTTCCCTTGGCAACGTGAGGAACTCCTTGCGGATGCCACGGGGATGGAGGTCCAACTGCACCTGACCAGCGACCTCGGCACCACGGAACTGGTGGAAGAACCGTGGTGCTGTTCGTGGTGTTGGTGGTGAATGGTTGGTAGTTGGTGGATGTGAAGGTGGATGTTCATGGCAGGTAATTACAAGTAGGTAATGGTTGGCAATGATGGCTTATTATATATGATTATATGATATTGTATGGTTAAACATGGGCTGATCAGCACTAGCTTTTGAAACCAATATGGTCAAAATCACCATCCTGAGGTCCAAATGAGAAGCTGCGGAGATGGCGCCCCTTGATGCACAGTTTGCTGATGGCCCTGGATCACTGAGACCCCAACCACAACAGAGGGCAGTGGTACGACTTCCACCACTTCTGGAGGAGCCTCTTCCTGCGCCAAAGTACAACAGGCGACACATGGCGACACTTTGACAGCACGAAACACGGAGAAATCTGGGCAGTCAGGACTGCTGTCCTCATCCTCCTCTGGTTGGTCGAGAACAGCAGGCCTCGGATGACACATTCTGCTCGATAGCCCAACGAAGCGAAGAATTCGCCCATTTTTCACATCACCAGGCAGGTTGTCAGCAGAATGTGTTCATTAAGTTGTGTTTTTTCATGTGTCAGCCACTTTACCCGCGGACACCAGTCATCGCTGCCAGTTGCGGGGCGCCCATGGGTCGCTGGTTGAGCTGACGAGCTGAGATGCGGACCAATCGGTACTCAGGCGATACCGTTGCAAATCGTCCTTGGAGCCATGCCATGTCATGTTGATCAGGACTGCAATGACCAACCACCAAACATCCATGAAACTGTTTGATTAAGCCAACTTTCGTACCCCATGACCCTGGTTGTCTACAATCATCATCCAAATTGTGGAGGTAGTACCCCTATTGGATGATGATCCCAAGGCTCAATTCACTGCCTGACAAGGAAACACCCTTGAAGCTTTGAGCGAATGCTGTGGCTCTGATTGTTTGGTTAAACTCCCACCCTAGCCATCACACATACACAAAAAATACACAAATACTAAGGAGTCCACTCTAAGAGTCATGATCGCTATCAAATTTATCTCCTATCAGCACTTGCCACTCCGCCAAGTTCCACGTTCTTCCATAGCGCTTTGCAATGTCACGCTTCGCTTCTAGTTTGGAAATCAATCATTTCGGTCAGGATAGTTGTAGGAAACACGCAGCGATGAAGGGAGTTCTTTCAAAACTAATTTTCGGCCAAAAGAAATTCCGACTTCGACACACTTCAACAAACACTCTAATTCTTATGGATGATGAAGATGATGATGAAAGCCTCCTGAGTCCATTTTATCTGGACTCCCAACAATGCAAGAACTGAGCTGATGACCCCGATGTGACTATTTAAATAGATAAGAACAATCTTTGCTTGTCCGGTGATGGCTGACTGTTCAACACGCGGTACTTGCTCGCACTTCGCCTGATGCTCAATCACCATTGTCAACCACCATAGACCACCAAATCAACACTCACTTGTTGGTTATTGTTGGCTCCTCTTCCCTGAAACTGTGTGCTCGCATTCATCACCAAACGATATTTGATCACTACCACACATCAACCATCAACAACGATTTAGCATGAAGGATTCAAAAACGTCAATGAAAAAACACCATTATCAAGCATTGGCTATGATCGTCCCTTTGGCCAGCTGGATGTTGAACCAGTGGTTCACCAAATTGTTATCAAATAAATATCAACAATTCAAAAACCACTTTAGTTAATAGTTAACCATACAAAACAGTTGTTTGGTCACTTTGCCAACACTTGACAGTGGATAACATGCTACGTTTATCCATGTTAGCCAGTTCATTCACCAAGTCACAACAAGTCACAACAAGTCACAACAAGTCACCACTGATCCAAGCTGTTGGAGCCTGCAACATCCGGATGTTGCTGATCTGATGCTTCTGCGCAAGGACTTTGTAGTGCTCCAAATCCAACTGCTCCACCTGAGGAAATCTTTGCATTCGAAGCAGGGCAAAACGCCATGCTGTTCATTCTGAGCCTTGGAGCCATGGTTTAACCTGGTCATGAGCCAAATGGATCCATAAATGGTTGTTGATGATTGCCGCTGTTTTGTAACAGAAACTTTGGACCGACGATGCTTTATCATGACGTGATGCTTGATCGCCAGCGGGTGCTAATAGCAACAGGAGCAACAACATGATCTGATCCCAACTCTGTCGACATGGCCCCAACCAGGACTATCAACAGTGGCGAATTTATAGCAAATGACGGTCAGTCATGGTTGAGAATGTTCAGTATTGATGATCAACCTCAAGTGGGTTTGATTGTGACTTATTACTGGTTTGGCACTGACGGCGTGATGATGATGGTCTGCACTGTGACATTGTTATCCTTATCATTGATTTGGTGATCGTCATTATTTTGATATGGTCATTGATTATCCAAGATTCACTCTTCCATGAACATCATATAAATTTCATTCCCGTTCTTGAGAATGTCTCACAATTATTTACGCCATCGCCTTCACAATCACTACCGCTGTTCTTATTATCGCCATCGAAATTTCCCTTGTCCGTTTGGATTTGTTTGGCACCATTCTCGATGCTGACATCGTCAGTATGAATATCGACCTGCAAATGATAGCAAACCAATGCACATGTTCAATAAATCTCAACTTATAAAGTACCAAATCTGAAGTAAATCAAGAAGAATTCAATAAAAGAAAGATCCTAAATCATTTAAGATCAGATTCTTATCTAAATTTTTGTGTGTTTTCTTATTTTTTCAACAATTTGAGTATATAAATTCATCTATATAAATCTTATTATATAAATTTCTCAACCTTTCACAGCTGTCTCCCTGGAGTCTCCCTTGCTCCACGCGTGGCTGCCGCGTCCCCGGCCCTGGCTGCGGCGCGTTGGCGCGTTACCCGCCTCGACGCCCAGGTGCTTGGCGTGCTCGGCGCGGTGCAGCAGAGCGTCCAAGGCGCGGAAGTCGCAGCTCTCGGCGGCCTCACCGGGAGCCTTTCGAGTGCAAAACAAGTTATAAATCATAGAATACATTAGAATACTATATATTAATAATAAGTTGAATATATATTATAATATAACTTAATTTATATTATTTTCTAATTGATATGATATATTTAATAAAATTATATTTATAGAATTTATAGTTCTACTTTCATCACAACTGCCATAGTTTCCTATGCAAAAGATCGTTCACATGCTGGATGGTCACCATAATTGACCTCAACCAAGAGAGAAATTTTATGCTTGCTGTTAGGAAATTTATTGAACGGGATTTCATGGACTGCTGATTTCCCTGGTCATTAAGAAATTTATGGGAGGTAAGTGGGGAGTTTATGATTCCATCATCTTGGCTATGGGAATAGCTGGAACCACGGGTCAAAGTCAATCATCACTAGCTGTCATGAACCACTAACTCTCATCAACTATCAACAATAAATATCATCAAGTATAATTCATCAACTATCATCAATTATCATGGGGAACATCAAACATCAAATACCTATCTCAGTATTGATGGGCCGACTGCACCTTGTCCCTTCTGGATAAAACTAACACTAATGAGGGGGGCGGTCAAACATGCACGAACGCTTGATGATGATGATGATGATGATGATGATGAGGATGATGGATGAATGACGAATGAGGAATGAGGATACTTGTTCAAAGCGCTTACAACTTCACTTCACAGACGAGCACAAAGTGACCAGCTGTGGTAAGGCGTGGTTCACTAACAACCGGATCTCCCGTTCCCTATCAATGAACCATCAATGAATCCTTACCAACATCGATTCATCCATCGTGAATCAACCATTCTTAGCAGTCAAGCAACCATCCACCAACCATCGTGAAGCATCCAATTAATCATGACTTCACCATCCATAAACCAACCATTCACCATCCATTTCACTACAAATTCACCATGACTTCACCATCTTTCACCATCCACCAACCTTTCAACCTGCGTCCAACCTGCCCCGTTGGTGGCCCGAGGTCGGGTCAGTGGCCCGCGCCTGCTTCAAGTGCCGCTCCAGGCGCTGCAGCTCCAAATCCCTCAGCTCCTCCAAGATGGGAAAGGCCATAGACAAGTCCTCAGCTGCGAACATGTCCTATCCAAGATGCTCCTAGTGATGCTCATCTTTCCGAAACCTTATTAGTATAAAAAGTAGAAAGCAAAATAATGTTTATAAATGCAAATGTAAATCATTGATAAATGACAATTTACATATCAGTCAATCATGAGAGATATACATACTTAATGTTATTTGTAGATAAATAGATTCTACATCAAGAGTTGTCATGAGTCTGATCTCCGCCCGGAGTTGGAGGGCACGGTTCTGTAAAATCATGCGTTTGCGCTGGGAACGTAAGGAGCAAAGGATTGGAGCAAAGGATTGCGGCTTGTGTGTGGTTCCTAACCATGGCTTCTAGGGGTTAGTTCAGCTGGTGCAACTAACCATCATGAACGAACCCCAGATGTATATCCAATAGAAGTTCGGCTGCCTATGAGCTGCCGACCATCAACCAACAACCATGACCGTTAAACCATGAATCAAAAAAAACATATATCAACCGTTAGTCATCATGATCTTCAACCAGATTATCTTGAACCATTGATCATGATTAATCATGACCATTCAACCAACCAACATATTCAACCAATATATCTATATAATTCAACCAATATATATATATATATATATAGTTAAATATACATATGTACATATATAGATATAGATATATATATATATATGTATAAAATTAAACCAAGCGTTAAACAAGTCACTCCTGTTGCAACCTGCTGCGTGAGCCTTGTCTGGAAGGCCCTCGTGTGCTTGCGCAGCTTCCACTGCCGCATGTACCCGTTGAAGGTCCATGGACTACGGCGGTGAGGAGCTCGGCTAGGCATGGCATGGAGATTGGTCGTGGTTAACGGTTGTGCTAACGGTTGTGTTAACGCTTGTTATTGATGAAGAAAGGTCCTTTTTTGTTTTTAGTGATGGTTATGAAGGGTCATTAATGGTTATGAATAGTCATGAATGGTGATGAATGGTTATGAGGATGATTAATGGTTGATAATGGCTTGGTATGGACGGTTAAGAATGCAATAGCAACGGGTTGATAGCATGGTTATTGTTCATGGTGAACAATGTTCATGTGGCCATTCACTCCGGTTGATCATGCTTCGGAATCGGACATGATAAAACTTTGGAACGATTACATGGTTCAAAATGTTCCTGCATGGTGGCTGGTGATGGCATCATGATATTTCGTGAGCTAACACTGCTCGAATAACAATTCACATTGCTGTCAATGTTTTGTCGTGTTTGTGAAACAGTCAAGGCAAATGTTACTGAATAGTATTGATGGTTAATCAAATGATCGTGATTTCTTATGATGGTCAATGATTGTGGCTTCTTATGGCCAATGACGGGTAGTTGTTCATAATGATGAAGATGATATCGGCTCTTATGATGCGAAAAACTCTTGATGATTTGTTTGATCATTTGCACGGACCCAATCTTGCTTTGTCGTAGTGTCGGTCATCATCCTCTACCATGATCCATGAATAATACACGTGCTGTGATACTATCATGAAGTGGTGAAATGATCGTTCCAACTTTGAATGTGTAGGTATCATCGTTCGTTGGTTGAGATGTAGAAATGATCATCAATAAGCATAATCGAACAGCACTAACGTTTTGGCAGCATCTTTGTGCATCCATCATTTTCTTCATTTCATGTTTTTAGTATACTTAAATGGGGGTCTCTACGATGATCCGTTGTCCCAATGCCAGTCCAGATTGGTCATGATGCAAAAAAACCTTTGCGAAAATCATCATGGGAAATAAAACCATAAGTTTTGTGAGAAAACTTATGTTAGAAAACTGATGATTTATCAAAAAACAAAAACACCACAACTATGAGCCTGCACCGGTCTCCACGGAAATGGGAATTTTCCATTGGACGGTGAAGTGGAATCACCGTTTTGCTCTGGGCGCTTGCCGAAGCCGATTGGCGATGCCCAGGAAGCTGCTTATCATTCTGTGAACCTTCAATAGTTACAGTAACTGTTACCAATCTGGTTAGTGACTGGTAAATGGCAACCAGTATATCGGCCATTGGCCAGCTACCCTTGACATGACCGCCATTTCTTGAAACATTGATTGTGATCAACAAA
Organism: Symbiodinium kawagutii; assembly: GCA_009767595.1. Lineage (NCBI taxonomy): Eukaryota > Dinophyceae > Suessiales > Symbiodiniaceae > Symbiodinium > Symbiodinium kawagutii. The sequence continues at coordinate 233,434 of VSDK01010190.1, read as the reverse complement.
TAATTGAGGTTTTGTGTCGACCATAAGTAAGTACAAGTAACCATGCTCGATCGTCATTAGCCATCATTGGCTGTTGTTCAACAGCATTTTCCCACTTGGGGCCACTTTTGACAGCAATGACTGGTTGCCCAATCACTATCAGCATGGTTAACTGTGATGAACCAGAACCAGTACACTTGTTGACCACTGTTGATCAATCAGGAACATCACTACCTCATGATGAGCCATCGACTACCAATCACTACTTATCATTATCAATCATCGTTCCGTCGTTTCATCATTTCACCAGAGCCAAATCCACGATAAACGCATACGCTCATCAACATAAATCACACTTCAACGTCCCAAAAATCTTAACATGAATCTCAAGCATCACCACCCATTTGAACCTACAAATTCTGATGCTTCCTATGATTCATAAATCATTTATAACCTACAAATCTTCATAACTCCATACTTCATTCATAACATCTTCATACATCTCCCTATGATCTCCTTACAGTTCAGGTGGTGGCTCCCCTGGGGTCCCTCGGTGGCCCATGGGTTCCATGGGTGGCCCGCCTCCACGGCTTTCAGCTGCTGCTGCTGAAGGAAGAGCACGTTATCCAAGATCTCCCGAGCCGACGAAATCAGCTCCTAAGGAAGGAAAGGAAAATAAGCAGATATGAAAAGAAAAAGAATAAAGATATTAGATAGTAGATTTGAAAATAGATTTGAAAATAGGAGATTTGAACAGATTTGAATAGAGCTTCCCTTCCTTTAAAGGGAAAATAATGTAAGGTAGGAGCTCCTTTGGAAAAGAGAGGACATGAATATCTTTCGTAGATTAAATAATACTATTAAATAAGATGCATTACTGTACTCTAATACTCGAGATTGAATAATATTAGAGTAATACTCCTTAATTAAGAATGTTTAATGATCTTAAACTCTAATATCAAATGAATAAATGAAATGAATACTCTAATACTCTAATACTCTACTCTTTGGAGAAGAGAACCCTCACCTGAATACTCGAGTAATTAGTGATTAGAGTCTTAAATTAGAGTCTCTAAGATTGAAAATGTCTTTTAGCAGTGCCTATTAGGCCCCTTTCCTGAGGAAATTGAAGGGACTAAGTACGAATTAGAAGACTGCTTAGAAGACTACCAAGTAGTGAGACCAAACAGGCTGAGTTGACTAAGTAAGGCTACTAAGTAAGGCAAGTTCGTAGGACGAAAAAAGGAAGCCAAGTGCTACAGGACTTCCATACTGCGATACGCACTGGTGCAATGGTCACTTAGGTGCCCGGCGCTGTCGCAGACGTTGTTGTTGCAGGCCTCCACCAGGGACTTGTGGATGATCTCAGCATCGCACGTCTCAATGGCCTCGGCCGAAACTGGGCACGGGAAAATCAATGAGTCGATCATTGATGAATGATTTTGAATGGACATCAGTAATCAATGATTATGTTCATCCTTAATGCTTATGAATGCTATGAATCATTGAGAAAACCATGATATTGCCACCTCCAAAATTCACGTACCAAGGGTCGACGCAATGATAACACTAGTAGCAAAGTTATCATGGAGCTTTCTGAAGTAGCGTACAGGGTATACATCGAGAGGTATCAAGAGTTTATATGGGTTCATTGATGCAACAAATGCGCACAAACTTTTGCCCCGGGATCCTGCTGCAATCAAGAATCGGAGCTTCGTTATATAAAAGTATGACAAGAAAAACACACAAATTGCACACGCACACACGCACACACACACACACATGCACTTTCCGCCTTGCACCCAACAAAATACACGTTGGTCTTTCCATAGCCAAACGTGGTCACCTTCCATCGCGAAACATCCATCATTTGACCCGTGGGGTTCACCGAGTCAGACGGAACCCCTTTCTGGTGGTAGATACAATCATCGAATATCATCGATTCATTTCAATTCCATGGATCTTGGCCACCCCCCGGTCACTCAAGCCCCCAATGGTTGCTTGTTATAAAGGTTGTATCCCTGAGAATGTGGGCATAGCCTTTGGTTGGTTAAACTATGTCCTTGATCGGTTGTTTCCTCAAGCAGGAGATCCAGCACTGCAACAGCTCATCTCCAGTACTTGGCGGTGTGTTCCCCTGTTGGTTGACCCCTCGCCATCATCCTTTACTGTCATGAACTCATCATTAAACACAACCCCCATCATAAACAAAGCATCATAAACAAAGCATCATAAACCAACATCAACATCAACATCAACGAACATCAACCAACATCAACCCACCATTCCTCAACCAACTTGGTTCCTTATTGGTTCCTGCTCCTTGGCTGCTTGGGCATCCCTTGGGCATCCCTTGGGCATCACCTTGGCTGGCGCTGGGCGCCTCCTCCAAGTCGACGTATGCGGCGTCAGAGCGCTGGAAGGCGCTGAGCGAGGCCTGTGCGGCCTTCAGCTGCTCCTGGCGCGGGATCGCTGAGACCTGTTGAAGGTTAAGCAGATAATGCTACGCTGAAAAAACAAGCTTTTATGAGCAATAATTGGCTTTACCATTACGAACACTTCAACTAATGATTGCCATGCTTACCATGTCAACTAACGCTTGAGCAATAACCATAGGCTCAACTAATGCTTCTCATGCTCCACGAAATTCTAATATTGATTGACAACTGAGATTATCCGTTAACAAAGGGTATAATGTTCAAATTCGAAGGGATGTCTCATGTTCGCTTTGAATACATTAGAAATGGAGTCGGATAAACATTGGGATGACTATTGGAGAAAAATGGGCCAGAATGGTAATATGATGATGGATTGATCCGGCTTTATGATGTGGTTGTATGCTAGTTTGTTGCTATTCATTCCAACTTGCGTAACAGTGACTATGTTTAACAGTTGGTCGAACATACATCAATCAAATGAACCTAACCGTGGGACCATCAATATGGTTCATCACCATGAAGCATCATGACCAACATCAAGTTATGTCATCCCCACTACTAATCATTAACATATTTAAACAGCCATTCGGTGCAGCACCATCACCCAGCTGTTCATGCTCCCATGATTGGTACCTAACAGTCATTATTTCAAACTATTTCCCATGGGCTAGTTCTGAACAGCTATTGACAGCATCAATATCAACAGTTCCAAGGGTAATGACAAAACGGTGATCAATCACTTGCCATTGGTAATACTGATTGGTGAGTTGTTAATTGAGTATCTGCATACACAGTGGGGGTATACCCAGCAGGTAGTCCCATCTTGAGAATTACCTCTGTTGCAGCGTATTAGTTAATCAACACCTGTCATAACTAGAAATCTGTATACTAGCAGAAAGACCAGTAAAAACTTACTAGCCGGGCAATAAACTACATGATTCTAGTTCACCAATTTAAGATCTACAGCTACACTTGCTGAAGATGATCCTAAGATCTATGAGTTTCGTCAGTAACCAAGTGAGTTCACAGCTACGACGAGTTGCCCTGCGTCGGCACCAGCTGGTCGCACTGCAGCAACAACATCCTGGGAGATGCCGCTGTTGTCGGTGTCGTCCAAGGCTTTGCGCAGCCGTTGTGTGTTACCCATGGAGACCTCGGCAAACCCAGGCTTGTGATTGCGGAACAACTTGATGATTTTATGGATCGATAAGGGCTTATTATCAACAATCAACCACAACACTAATCAGCTAGCGCACATTTAACGGATGGCTGAAACTGAGCCTCCATCATCTTTGCCTCAACAACGTCTGATCACCGCAGTCAACCAGTGATCGCATCAGTAGTCGCCATGCTTCGTTAGCAGTTCCCAATTGTTAATGATGGTTAGTAATTGTTAGTAATGGTTGATCATTGTTGATGATGGATGATTTACCATCATTGTTGTCTGGGAAACTAACTTGGTTGCGCGTAGAATCCACCGTTCACACACAATTTACCCATAAGAAACGGCAATTCTGAGCTTCCAGGTGGCTTAGCCAAAGGGTAACAATGCCAACCATTCGTGGTTGGTCCTTCTCAAGCATTGTTGATCATACAGCTGTCGCCAACAATCAAACACCATCAGGTGACCATAATAAACCTCTGTCTATCATAAATGATGAGCCAAGATTCACCATTCATCATTGCTCATCAAATAGTCATCCAAAACTATCATGAAACATTCTTCAACACTATCACGGATAGTGATTCTTCTCATCGATCATTGAATATTAGCCATCCACCAATAGATAAAATGTATTCATATTAAGCGGAGCATCCGCTATGATGTTTGGTCTTTATCCATCAATGATTATTGTTCCCTATTAGCCCTCATGATCAACTGCGGTAATCTCCTGTTAGCCTTCAGTATTAATTAACCAGTATCAACCACTCATCACCTCTGGTTCTCAACCATTAATAGCCAGCATTAACCCAGCTTTGCAACCCAACAGCCGGTTCCACGTTTCCCGGCACCCGTGTCCACCAAGAACTTTCTCGGAAGATGGTTGTACCACCCCCTACTTCTAGAGATTGAAACCCCAAAGCATCCTGCTGTTGGGAACATCCTCACCACTAACCACCACTAACCACCACTAACCACCACTTAACCACCACTCAACCACTACCATCCACAATCCGCACCACTTCTTCACCATTTCTTAACCGCTTCGGAATCTGTGCCGAACATTTCGCCCAGGTGCCGCGATCTCCAGCTCCCGCGTCAGAGCTTCCCAGGTGCGTTGAACCTCGTGGGCTTCCGCCTCGGTGCATGCAACGACGCGGTGGTGAGATGAACCGATGATGACATCGACGTTATGAAGTGATAACTTCATTTTCAACATTTTCAACATCAACTGTATCAACAGATCGACATGAAACATGAGGTAACCATGATGAGAGAATGATGCTTTGATGGTTAGATATGCTAGTGACATGCTAGTGAGATGGTTAGAGAATGATTTGATGATGGATGGTAGTCATGGTTCGGTGGAGTGGTGATTTTGGTTGCGGATGGTTGAACTCGATGGATAAATGATGGTTGCGTTCGAGCGCATCAGTGCAATCCTCGGCCCAAGCCCTCTAAGGGAATCACAAACCAACCTCAAACTTCCTTGTGTTAGACACGCAAAGTCCCTCGAAGAAGTTGCCCTTGTAATCGAGGTTCACTGTAACTATGGTGAACACATGTTGAATGAGGTTTATTGATGATCATGGCCGATGATGTTTAGCGATGCAGTTTGGTGGTGATCCTGTTGAAGTGGAGTGTGAGCTTTCAATTGTGTTGAAATGATCATGCTTAATGCAGGTTGAATGTTCGATGGTGGTACTGATGGTCGTATTTAAATCATGGTTCATGATGCTTCTTGAGGACTATTGACAACTTTTCGACCTCAATGATTACTACTTACAAACAATTCATGCTAATGGAAAATGATGATGGGCGATCATGGATAGTAGCAGGGCTTGACAATCAGATCGCTTCAATGGATATCTATTCTCTAGTCTAGCATGGACAAGTGATTTCGCTTAACGTTCGTAGGTTTGATATCGTGAAATTCGCAAACCACATTGTAACAATCAACGACTGTCCCTACCAACCACCCTGACAGAGACTCCCATAATCAATCCTATCAATCACCAGTCACCAACAGTCCAATTCTTCAATGACCTAAGTGAACATCATGGAGCCACTATCATGGAGTCACTATCATGAAGCATGACCATCGGTGACCGTTCACCAATCACGTCACCATTTGCGCCAACGATGCCGCGCTGAGGCAGCCCGGCTATCTCTTGATCCTTGACGCCAGCCACCTGCCACCAATGTGTCCAGCACCAATCGATGTCATGCCATGATCTGAGTCTATGAGTACCATTGACTGATCATGATACATCGATCATGTCACATTGCCCAAAATGGATTATGTCATGATGGCTATGAGTGCCATTCACTCATCGCAAGAAATGTGCAAGCGATTACTTATGATTTCTTTTCTATTGTTGCTCTCACCATCACACAGCATCATCATCACAAGCATGACCAAATGGTCAAACCAACTGGGGCAAATGTTCATCAAACACGATGCTTCTACTGATGCTTGTTGGTTGATGATGCGTAATGATACTTGCTAGCAATTCACCAAACAGTCTCAAGAAAACCCACTCTGTACTATCACAACCAGTTGTGCTATGTTGTCTTTGGTGATTATCTACATCTACTTACTGGCAGGTATTAACGACGACCAATGGTGAACCATTTATTGTTGACCATTTCTGTACATTGCATGCATTCTTATACAGTATCACCAGCCAATTGATATTTCCATTGTCCTTGACCAAACTTGACCACCAGCAGCAACAACGTCCATTGATGGTAAGCAATTGGCAAGAAGGATTGACTATGATGATTCATTAACTGCTATTCGTGCTGGTCCAACATTAGGCATCATCAAGTGACTCGAAACACCGTTAATGGTCAATGAAATGGTTCCGAATAATGGATAAACATGGTGGTTAACCCTCAAGAAAATCTAACCATCATTGCTGACACTATTCAGCAGTGGTCGGGAAATTGTTTAATTGGAGTATCGTCACTACTAGGTGTTGGTTGACAATGATTCTTAGTACTAATGGTAATACTGCTGCTTAGTACATTGTGATTAAGGTTCACATTTCTTGACCGCTGGTGGATAGTGTCAGAGACCACCAGCTAATGTCAACCATCCTGTACCACCACTGGTGGTTAATTTATGGTGGTTCTGGTGGTAGGCTAATCAGGTTGATTGCAGGAGGTTGAGAGTTGACGGTTCTCAGGTAATCACATCAACCATCTCGAGCACCATCCACCATGAACCATGAATACAAACCGCTACTATCCACAATCATTATGGTAAATATCATGGATCAACGCATGGTGAACCCCCATGAACTATTGATGCTATCCACCAGAACAAAACCAGCAGTACTGACCATCAGCTGATGGTTGATACGGGGGACCCCTACGGAAGTTATGATGGTATCAAAGAAGGAATCCATATTGATAGCAACATTATGGGCTATTGAACCCGTAGTTGACCAGGAAGCTTCATAATCCAAACCATCGTTGATCAGCTTAAAATCATGCAAGATCTATCTATACTGATAGTCTTGACTATAAAGCTATGAACCATATTGAACCCATAATCATGACAGGCAACTGGCTAATGTTTAATCATCACCGTACTCACGCCAACCCTTATGGCAAAGACCTAATCATGAGTTGATACAAGCTATTCTTGACTTATCTTCAACAACTTGTTGATGGTGTTAATTATAACCAGACCCAAACCAAATTAACCTAAACCATGGACAAAATTGATCGTCATAACTAGTTGATCCAAATAACCCATATGGACCAATCATTCACCCTTATCAAACCATATGAACCAAGCATTCATCACCATGTAACCCACATTGAGTCGTAATAGCAATCGTGAAGTTGATACTCGACCGAATCAATCATCCTCCAACCCTTGGTGGCTCGTCCCTTGGTGGCTCCCATGCTGAACCCATCGACCCAAGCATCAACCCATCACCGCCGTGAACTCGGGCGCCTCTGCCAACTTCAAGGCCCGTCGTGTGGCTGGCACGTCACCCGCAGCTAGCACCTGGGAGAAGGTTGAGCCAATGGATAGCTGGATGATGGGCGATGACGGTGGATGATGGGCGATGATGGTTGATGGTTGGTGATGGTTGTGGATGTTGAATCGGCTAGTGGTTTGTGGCTAGTGGTCAATCATGGTGAATCAACTGCGATCAATGATTTGGGGCTACCGCATGACAATGCGTTTTTGTGCGGATAAATGAACGGTTCGAGGAAGTGTTCCAAAAAGGTCTTTGGCATATAATTTAGCATAATTAATCAAAATCCAAACATCAATGTGTTAAGATGAATGATAAGTGCCTATATCATTTCGTGCTTGTGGCACAAGATGGCACGTAAGATATCATAAGGCATCTTAAGGTGTATGTTTTTCATGGATTGTGTACCTCTGTACCCTATAGGTTCCCTACAATGAAACGTGTTCGATGTCATACCAAATCCACCAACGACGGAGCAATGCATCTTGGTTGAGCTGTTTCATAGGATATTTCAGGGTTGATGATGGCTAGAGATGGCTAATAACCACTTAATGACGGCAAGAGCAAGCTAATGTGCTGGTTGATGAGGATTAAGAAAAGTTGATGATGATTAGCGATGATGATCGTTTGACAAACATGGTTGACAATGATCAATAAATGATATTCGATGATGCTTAGTGATCAACATTGGTTGACAACGATTCACGGTGCTTAATCATGGCTGACAATGGCCGACTACGATTGACGGTGGTGAACAAGGGTTAACAATGACGGCTCCCCATGGCTACTGAAGGAAAGCTATGACCAGCCACAGGTGGTCTACCTGTAACCACCACCATGGTTGATGGGTGATGTTGCATGTGTGGCTGGTGATGCTGTTGACTTGCGAAGTGGGCAATCTCAATTTTTCTGCCTTGGTATGTTTTCCGACTTTGTCTATTGCAATAATCCTGGCCATGAAGGTTACAAACAAATTCTTGTATGCCGCTGTTGTATGCCGCTGCTGTTGTTGCCGCAGAGTGCGTTATTATTGTTCTTGATGTCGCAGCAGAAGAAACAGTACTTGGTAGGGGTAGGGGTCGTGGTAATAATAGTAGCAGTATCAAAAACCTTTGTCTGGCTATGGCCCCCAACCAAGATCAACAAATACCAAATGCAACCAAAAAACACCATTCTTCTACTAGTGAAGTCATGTGTCCAACCTCCTTTTGACCACTCCATCCACAAGGTCACGGTGCCAGTGCCCCACAGTGCCCCCCCTTGGGCTCCCTTTCCTTGTGCAGTTCATTCAGGCAATTCAGCTGCTTCTCTGCCGCAGCCAGGAGCTCTCGTGGGACCTGGCATCGAACTGAGGCAATCGCTTCATCCAGAATCAGAATCCATCAATGTCTTTCAATGAATCCATGGATTTGAATCATGGATATCGGAATTCCGATATCTACTTGCTACTTGGCAGAAATGAAAACAGCTGTCCTCTTTAAGCAAATTTCAACTGTCCCATTGTTGACCCTGTCCGTTGACCATCCTCTCCCATCCTCTCCCGCCTTCACATGGGCTGCCTGTGTGCGAGAACAGCTGAGGGACACTGTTACGGTGAAACTTGGAACACCGTGAACCGCGGTGACGATTCCTACAGTGGGTTGGGTATCTGGAAAGTAAATCTGGTTCAGTTGCGAAGCTTGCAATGACTGATCCCAACCTGTCTCACTTCGATTACTTAGGTTATGGGTTAGCCTATAGGCCCATTGATGCCACTTATCTCCTCCGTGGATTGTTGGTCATGAAAAAACACCCGAAGTCACTGTTGACCATTACTAGCTGGCTATCATACTGATCATGATCAACCACCAACATATCAAGCAGCAGCGACAGTAAGAGCCATTGTTGTTGCTTCCTAGTGGCCACATCTCGTTGTCATATCAACCAGAGTCACTATCCCAAACCTGGTTCAAATAACCATGATCAACTGGGTGACTATCATGCAATCAAAACCCATAGCTGACATGGAATGATCCATTGAGAACGATTCCTGTATGTGATGGCATTCACTATTATAGCCACAAAGTTTTCCTTGATTCATCCAAAGGCTGGACCATGTTGTACCTAATAGCCCCGCAACAAACTCCGCCAATGCCAATCATCGCGGGTTTATGATAATCATGTTTCTTAATAACATTAATGATCAAGCATGATACTAGCGATAAACCATGTCAACAATCACTCCTACCCCGCCCTGTTCACAGGATACCAAATCCACCTGCTGCATATTCACCACCTCAATGGTTTTGATTCTTGGAGCCAACCCATCCTTCACCAGTATTCAGAATCATTTGACTAACCAGTATTAAGCAACCATTATTAATCATCATGAACTAGCCATTTACCAAGCACTGGTGGTTAAGGGCCCAATGACTCCCCAGTCACCAGCCATCCAAACGCTCATCCAACCAATCCACCGGCAGCCTGCAATGTGGCCGCTCGCTCCTCCGATCCCACAGCCGCCTGGTGAAATTCGTGTGCTACCAGGGATCCTTCATGGGTGGAATCATATGGGATGTTGTGGGAAGTTGTGGGTAGGGGATGAGTGGGGTACAAATGTGAGATACAAATTTGATGGCGAGATCCATTGAGTGTTGCGGATACTGGTTGACATTAATGGTGATTGTAAGGGATCACTGACATCGATTGACTGATTTGGTATAGTTTTTGAGTGCTTGATCAGGTATTGATGGTTGACATTGATGGTCAACATAGCATTGGCGGTAAGCTGGTAAGGGATACTGGCTGATTATGTTTAGTAATGAATACCGGAGAATGGTTGATGACCGCTAATCATGGGAGTGGTTCTCAACCAGACCTGTAAGGGCTAATTGGAAGGGTGAATCTGCAACGATTTCATAATCGCGAAACAAGGTGTACTAATGGTTGTTGACAATGGTCACTGATGATTGACAGTGGCTGTAATGATGGTTGATACTGATGTTAATGGTTGGACTGGCACCCCAAAATATTACAGTGAAATAGATCGTTACCACTTCATAGTACTGAGATGCTTATTTAATAGCTCTTCAGATCCTTGGCAATCATGGGCGGGGAAAGGGCCCTCGTTAATGACCCACAAGCTAGCTGTGCTTTAGGAAGCTCGGCTAGGTGCCAATGACAATGGATGATAGAGTTTGTTCACATGGATGGTCAATCATGAAGTTAGCACTCTTGTTCCGCGGTTCAGGCTGGTTCATGAACAAATTTAGAATAATTGCTGCTCGACGGTTGTAACTGTTCTGAATGCCTTGGTTCGCATAGATCCGATGGAAATGGCAAGGGGTCGAAGGGTACCCAGGGGTACCCAGGGTGAGACCCAGGGGTACCCAGGTGCCCCACCAAGTTCCATGCATCAGCGTGGAACACGTCCGGGCCTCCAACTTGGACAAGAGAAACTCCAACTCCTCCAGGAGATCCGCTGCCTGGGCACGAACTCACCTCACCATGCCATCGGTGCTGGGTCCCTGGTGATCACCATTTTTGTTTGCATCACTGTGACCCTGCCCAAGCTGTTCACATCCCCTAAGTGAACAATTTATAGGGATGGTTCATATTGACCCTGACTCTTCATTTCGGGGAACCCCAATGGTTGGTTCAATATACTCCTACTTGATTGATATCAGAACCATCAACCATCTAATTTTGGATTGTGACAGCATAACCATCAGTGGTTCATAATGTGGTAAGCATCATTGCTGTGGTTCATAACCATCTTTATATCTGAATCTAAGTCTGAATCTAATTGATTCATAAGCATCTATTCATAAGCATCTAAGGAATCTCTAAGGAATCTAAGTCTGTGGGAACCCCGACCTTTCTTGGATGGCGAAACGACCCACAACCGGGTCTTTCACTGTCTCGCCTCTTGGATCTTCTCTCCATCCACTTGAGACCTCGCTTCCCGATGCCAGGGGTCTTTTTCGCGTTAGATACAGCAATGGCACAGCATATTCTCATTTCAGTGTACTATGACAGCAATGTTAACAGATTGTAAAATATCTATGGCGATATTCAAATATGACGCTGTATTTGAAACACTTTTAGGATGTTATATTTTTACTAAACATAGCAATGTTAGATGCAAGTACCTTAAGATAGCAATGTTATATATTGAGAATATACCTTTCAACAACCTTGAACCACATGTAACCCTGTCAACAAGCTTGAACCCCATGTAACTTTTAGCTGGCTGCTCTATCTACCGCTTTAGAAACATGCTCAAAGGTTCCAAAGCCTAAAAACCACAATTCTGATGTTTGGAACTTCGGAAGTGGCACTGAACGAGGACGCGGGAGGCACATCACAACACAGCGTTGACAAGCAATGCACCCTGCACATGTACATTCTCGTTCCTTGAGTGATGCCAGAACGGACAAATGAATTCACAAATCAAGCTGTGTAGATTCCTCATCCTAATCATAATCCCTCTTAACCAGTTGGATGATCATCCTCGTCTTTGGGAACTAACCCTGTGCATGTTATTGACTGGTTGGCTCTTGTAAGAAGTGTCACTTGTATAACCTGAAAAAAATACCGGCTACAACGGGTGGTTTATTTGCAGCTGGACCTACCATGCACAATCATCAACCATGATATTCCCTGTTCTTATTGTTGTTCATTATCTTCTATTGTTGAGCAGAATCAACTGACAAATAGATTATGTATCTCCTATCATCATGTTGCATAACCGTTTTTGATCATCACGTGCTAGCTTTTGGGAACCATTGACTAATCATTGGCTAACCACATACAAAATATGGTTTCAACCTGTAATGGTAGAAATGGTTAAAATACAAACTGCCATTTGCTGATCTACCATTAATGCTGACTGTATCATCCATTTCCGCGTTGTAATCTCAACTGTTTATTATCGTCCCTATCTCCATCATTAATCTGACCAACCATTGTCCCTATATCCACCATTGATGATCATTGTTGATCATGAACTTACCAGCAAATTGACATAATGACATATCCCATCATTAGTTGTAGTTATCACACATTACTACCCATCAGTGAACCATTATGAGAATACACCACGAGCAATCATTAACTATCCCCATATCCACCATATCATTTATATATCCCGTATTGGTTCCATACTATCCCACAGGGTGATTTCTCAAAATAATGGTACCCCCAAATCATCCAACATTAGCCAGCTATAGTAATAAACCAACCATAACTTAGGGGTTCCCAAGTCCTGGCTTGAGAAACCATAATATTGGCTCCATATTATCCCTACCCTGCAACACTTGACCACCTCGATCCACCCTCACCCTGCAACCGTTGCCCTTCACACCTTCCAGAAACATCCAAGGCTTCCCTCAGCAGGGACGGAAGACGTGCCTGCGAAGGCAGCTGTTGCGTTTCCTACCCTTTCCCCTTGGTGACATGGTGCTCCACATATGACGAGGTAAACGATTGGAGCTTGGTGATGTAACTGCTTAGTGACAATAGGGATTTGCTGATTGCATTGTTGACCCCTTGTTCATTGGGATTGTCGGAATTGATGAATTCTGGTTGATTCATGTTGATTCTACTGACTTGTTGATTGCTTAGTGAGTTCGTGATTCTTGAACCAATCATCAAGCCCCATCGTGACTACGAATTTGTAATTTCTCAAACTAGGGGTATCCCCAAAACCATCCAGTATTAATCATTCATAGCAATAATCCATCTATTTTGGGGGTCCCCATGGGTTCCCTATTTTGAGCAACCACCATTGGTTGATTAGTGATTCTTGATACCGCCATCACTACTGTCCATGAAACAACTCATTACAGCCATTATCACCGCCATAAACCACCATCAGTTTGCCATTCCCCCAGGACATCGACCAGCAAATACCACTATCAACCATTATCATTCTGTATTTTGATCGCTATTAACCATTGACTGATGGTAATAACCATTGTCATTCACGATCAACAGGTAAACGCCATTAATCACCACTATTAACAACTATAAGCCAGTATCACCAACCACTACTGACCAGTATCATTATCCATTCTCAACCAACACAAACCAAATCAGTATAGTCAACCATCAAGCATTCTCAACTCCATTCTCAACTCTATTTTCAAAAATTCTCAACTCGATTCTCAACCATTCGTAACACCTATTAAGCATTAACCACCACTAACCCGTATCATCAACCATTTAACCACCAACCACCTACTAGCCACCTATGATAGGTCACCTATGAACCACCTATGAACCGCACCACTTCTTGCTATCACGGGTCCCCGTAAGGGTCCACCACGGCGCCTCGATGGCGTCCTCCAGCTGCTGCTCAGCGTCGCTGCGGATCTCCACCAGCTGCGCCAGGAGCCGCTGGGCCTGCGTCGACGGTCCGACACCTGAGAAGGTGAAAGGGTGCTATGCTCGTTTTTGAGCAAAGCTGAATTATGCTAACGTATAAGCAAAGCTATGCTAAGCAGCCCTCGCGTCTTTCATTTGATCTATGAATAAATTATGTTATCATTGAATATCATATCTTTGTAGATGTTGACAACATAATAGTATTGCAAGATATCATGAAATGGTGTTACTTGGTAATATATTGGTGATAGATATGGTATTCAAATACGATATATTGATAATTCGATAGAAACCTTGTAATACCAATGTATCACCCATGGATGATATCTAAGCACTCACCGCTGTAATGATTGAAATGCTATACCAGTAATAGCTATTGAAAGTGATTGAATATTTTTGGCATATGATACTTGCTGGCTAATGATGGTACATTAGGCACTAATCAACAAATGGTGGTTTCTCAAACTAGGTGGACCCAAAAACGGTTGGTTTACTTCTACACATGCTTAATAACTAGATGATCTGGGGGTATCCCCATTTTGAGAAACACCTATATAGATTTATGTTGCTATTGAGGGTGGTAACGTATACAGGCAATAGCTATTAGTAGTAATCATTGGGATGTATCGCTACTGTTATAATCTATTCATCATATACATGTGTAAAGCAATATTTCTGTATATAATGACATTTAAGGTGATTCTTGTCCTGGTTATGACTAGTGCTGTTTGCTATTTAAGTTCCTTGCTGTTGTTGCTGTCGTCGATGATTTGGTTGAATGACTGCTGCTGTGCACGTTTCCACGTCCAGCTTCGAAGCAGTGTTTTGGGTTGTTAAGGTTTGACAACAAGGTTCAGTGGGATTTCTTCCTGAGATTTCTACCTTCTGGATGGCCTCTTCTCTTGCTTTGGGTGTGTCCCCAGTTTCTTTTTCGTCTATGATATAACGAAGCATTTTCTTGCGAACAGCTGGGGCTCCAGATCTGGCCAAATCTTTGGTTGTCAAAGGTCACCGTTCACGATGTCTAATCGTCAACTATGCTTGGTAGCTACATTTGTTAGGTGGTGGTTGGGCATCGTCATTCCTTCTTCATTTGCCATCATTGAGAATTAACCATCAGTGACTGCAAGCATCATTTAACCATATTAGGAACCATTTTTAATCATCCTCAGTCATTCAAAATTCATCACTTTGGATCAGTTCAACCAGTTAAACCCATCAAAGCAGCACCATTAATTAACTGTCATCAGTTTAAAAACCTTAAAATCATTGTATACTGAAGTCAAACCAACATGAATAATGTGTACAACAGTTAATTTTTCCCTGGTAAATGGTTGAACTAATCATTCAGCATCATTCGCAATCATTGACCATCAGCAATTACTATCAACTGATAAGAATAGCCTTATTATTCGGTTAAAATCAGCCAACGATCTCATTCACTGATTGATAATAGTGATGGTCAATTAAAAACAGCATTCTGAAAACTTCCATCATCATTAGCCGTCAACAATTATGAAGATTATTAAGTCTAATTATTCATGACTGAGTTCATGACTGAGTTCATGACTCCAATTGTGCCCCAGTTCACCCATTTTTCGCCCTTCCAACTGCTGACGTCGGCGCTGAGCATCCCCACGCGCATGATGAGGTCATCCTCTCGCAAGCCGCTGGTGGCCTGGGAGCAGTTCGCCCGGCAAAGCGATGCTTGGTTTGATCTCAATAACGTAATGAGAGGTTGAGTCAAGCACAGTGGTTTATACCACAAATAATTAACCATCAATTCATAATGGTTAATTATGATTAATGGTGGTTGATGATGGTTCATGGTGGTTGATGATGGTGACTAGTGGCTAATGATCATGCTTAATGATTGATAATCATGATGCTTAATAGAGGTTTATCTCCTTGGTGGTGAATGATTGATGGTTAGCTGGTTACCAAGAAGAGGATGGTGTGGTGGTTGATGATGATGTCAACAAACCCCTGGTTGATTGATAAGGTGATAAGTTGATATCCCCCAAGTTCGTCATGGTTTCCTGCCAGATTGGCACCCTAGAATTTGTGGACCCAGCTTTTTTCTGAAATTTGGGGGTTCACGTTGACCAACAAGAGATAGTTGATCAAGAACGATGGTGGCCCAAGGGGAATGGTGGTTGATTGTTCGTTGCTAAACAGTCATGACCAACAGGAGTGTGTGATGTTGACACGAAAACCAGCGCCAAAAGATACAAACTTTGGCTTTGCACCACAAGTGGTTCCACAAGAACTTGCTTCAGAACTTGCTTCAGTAAGAAATTCAACCCTCAGTGGTTTCCTGTTTGCAACGCAAGCAATTCTTTGCCGAGATACCGCTGAATCCAAGGCATGCTCCAAATCGTGGATGCTCTGAGAGAGCAAAGCGGCCTCCGAAAAAGGATCTGCGGGTGCAGCAGTGGTTCTCATCATTCTCATCCCCCATGATCAACCATTGCAGCAAAAAATGTCAACAAGAAAAAAAGTGGTATAACTGGAGGGTATGATCTACTAACCATCCAGCATTTTCTTGCGACATTTCGTCACCACCAATTCAAACAGTTTGGTCAAGGGTCATCTTTTCATTCTTCCGCTGGCGGTACCACCTGTTGTTCCCAGGCATCATGTGTTGCTGACCGCTGGTACAACCAACTCACCAGCTAACTCATTCTTGAATCTAATTCTCCATTCTTAAATCGCAATCTTCCATCCTCTCGTCGTCTCGAGGAAGACCGAGTCACCCCCTCGGAACGGCAGGGCACCGCCGCCTGAAGGAGCTTCTCCGAGTGGCTGATGGCGCCCAGCAGTGTCCTCCCCATGGGCCATGTGATGCGTTGCAGTATTGATGCACGTGGCGTGACAAGGGGCTTAACGCTTGATGATGGTTAGTTACGGTACGTTGGTTGCTGAAAAAAGTGGCTTTATGATAGTTCAATGCTTATGGTTTCAGAATGCTTATTAATGATCATGATAAATTAGGGCAAGCAAAATGTTGATGAACCAAAATGAGCTGCAGTATTGATAAACAACTCTCTTGTTTCTCATGATATCTTGAGGAGAAAAAACACTGCTCTAGCAGGTTTGTGGAAGTGCGGACCCGGTAGGCAGTCATCAACAATTTGGTGGTAGAATCTGACAAAAGTGCAAGCATCAACAGCTATGGCTGGCACCTCATCTTCGAGCACCGCGGTTTTTCGTTTTCCATACTAGAAATGGACACAAACTCTGCAGCGCATGGCTTTATGTCAGTTTACACCCAACCACCGGTACTATCAACAAAACAAGCAATTTTTGCAATAAGATGTTATGGTATGAAACCACACAGATACAGGACAGCCATCAATTGCATAGCTGTGTTGCAATGTGAAAATCTACCTATCAATACTATCGTGTGTGCTATTGCTGTTGGATATATACCAACTCGGTATTGTCTACATCTTTGTCAAATCAAAAGGTTGCTGAACTTCGTCTTTTGGATCTTGCTAGGAGCAAGAGTCGACCATGTAAATCATGCAAAGTCCTTTGCAGAATGCACCACCCATTTTTGCATGGAATACATTAGCTACCGATGAAACTTGCGGCAAGATTGAGGGGTAGTGTGCAACGGAACCAGCTCCCACAGATGACTAAACCACGACCCATTTCCTATTAGAACCCATCTTGTTGGTAAAAGAACCCCCTCAAAGCACAAACGTTCAAGTTCAATATCACTACCATCCTCTCTTGTTTCACATGTGGCTGGACACCCACCAGTTTCATCACCATCCATTGGTCCATCTATTGCAGCTTTGAGGTCCTAAGACTCTTACAATGCCTCCCGCTTGCCCAATCCACAGTAGTTCACCAAGCTACGATACAACAATTCACCACCATCAGCAATCACCCTCAACTCCACCACCAGTATTCAATTATCAAACAGCAACACCAACCAGCGTCAAGCAACATCCACCAACAACCAACCAATCAACCTCAACATCAACCAGTAACCAACCTCACCCATGGAAGGGCATGGCAGCGGTGTGGTGCTGTCCTGGCTTTCTCTTCCGAGGGCAAATGCATGTCCCGCGCAGTCTCCAGCGCAGCGGTGACCACTGGAACTCTGGCGGCCTGGGGAAGGGGACGAGGAATGAAACTTTTTCTTCGGGTCAATGTACACAAACATGAAAAAACACAAGTATATGTAAATACAATGTAAATACATATACGTAAGATATGTATCTATTTGCATTCGTGGGTATACATATGCTGTGCATAATGCGTGTAAATATCCATAGTTGTATATGTTCTTTGTATGTCTATGATTTTTGGATGCTCCGTACCCTGGTGATATGCTATGATACCGGTGACCTGGTGAATATTTCTATGGCAAATCGTACAGAATTGAGGTACATCTTGGGACGTTCATGGGATCTATGCTACCAACCGTCTGATTTCCATTGAAGGGTCACCTGCCAACCATGGTATTCAACCACCAGGATCTGGTGCGTTTCCCGGCGGCGGTATTCCTACCTCATGGGCTGATCCAGTGACTGTAGCTGAGTCGTGATTATTGTCACCGCTCTGCAATGCTTGTTGTATTTGTACCCGTTTCTGTTTTTGTAAAGCGTTGATATCTCACACAAAACATCCAACACATTTTTCTTTTTAGACATCAGTTTGTTTTTGGAGATATATACGCGCAAATCTGCGCGAAAGTCTTGGCCAACACTTCCTCTGTACCAATCAGCTGCCAGTAGTCATCAGTACCCGCAGCTGTTTGCTTACACTTACTATACCCATGGATCTCTCAAACCGGCGGTCCCCCCAAGGATTTCTTTCAATTGGGTTGCTATCATGGCCAATGATGCTGGCTGTCCGCTTCCCAAAGCCCATGATGCCCAACTATAAACCCGCTAGGCATAGGCAACGTCATAGGTCACCCTGAAGATAGGCGATGACCAAACATCACCACTAAACATTCTTCACCACCCAATTATTGTGCTGGTCATTGACGATGATAGTTGACAACCATTATCCTTACAGCTGCTTGGTAGTGATTGATCAGCATGATCATCATCCATGGTTGATAATGGGCGATGACCCACATGGCCATGGGTCAAAACTCTGTACCCCGAGTGAGCATCCAATAAATGACTACTTACTCACTTACTAGTCTTGGTTCACCTACCCAATTCATTCGGTCATGCCATTGGACGTTCACTGGTGCTGATCAATTAGTGTCGTTTATAACCATCCAATGTTCACCTACCCATCCAAAGAATGGGCACTCTAAAGGTCCTAGCTCCAAACCGCTCCCATTTAAAGGTCCTTTAAAGGGCTCTATGGGTACCCCATGGTACCCCGAGCTTCTCCCTAGCTCCTCCCTAGCTCCTTAGCTCCCAGCCAGCCAGTTGTTTATGCAGACCACCTGCGTCAGAGTTCGCGTGCGCCTCAATGGCCATCTCCAATCCTTGCTGTGCAGCCTGCGAGCCATGGTAGCGGTTCAATGGGGGTTCAATGGGGTTGATAATGTTGATAGATGTTGATAGATGTTGATAGGTTCTTAATATGTTGGTGGATCAATACCCTGAACCTCTGGTGAACATGCCACAAATCACCAGAATAGGGATGTTCACCTACCCATCTGTTGGTTGGTTAATTGTCCTATAGCCATATTGCTTGACAAGGGTAAATAATTGTGAGCCATTCATCATTCTACGTTATCAACCGCAAGATCATTGTTGATCACGGTGCATGAACAATTAAAGTTTAATTATCATCTCCTATTGGTGGTGACTTCCCTATCGCTGATGGTTGATTTGTGAAGCCTATCACCACGGCAGGAGCACCTCCATAGGTTCAATAAGAAATTCATCGTCGTCACCACCAACGATTGTGAAGCCAGCGTCCGCATACGGTGTCCATCCAACATTTCGCAGCTGTGGATGGTATCGCGACTCGTTGACCATGCTGAACATCAAATCACAATGCAATATAGCAACCATTGAGAATCATTACTACGAACCACCAGGCATAACAAATCATCAATAAACCACCATGAATAGCCTAACCATCACTAAGGATGTACCAATCATCGATAAGCATCACCTCGACACCGTAAATATGCTCAATGATTCACAATCACATTAATCCATTTATCCAAACGCACATTAATCCATTTATCCAATTTGAAGTGTTGATTTGTCTGAATTATGAGTGGATAATTGGTTCATAATTTGTCATGAATGAGGCCCATCATAATTAATCGAAACCAATGATCAATAATCATCATTGAATAGGGACCCAATGAGTCAATGAATCAGTAGTGATTAGTAGATGATTCGAAATAATTAATTGCAATTACGCTGACATAATCATCAATAATCATAGATACTAAAAGATAGAAACAACACACAACACGTTGAAAATCACCATAGAACTATGTTTGTATAGATCATTATTGATAGTTCAGAATTCATAAGCCACTGACAAACCAGTGATAAACAATCAAAAATCATCATGTTTACCACCAGCAATCAACCAGCATGATACATTACAAATTAGGGATGAACCATTATTTACCATGATTCACAATCACTACCCAGCTTGTTAATCACAAACCATGATGAAATCACGGAAAGTCATGGCTTCAAACCTTATCAAACCATCATGCACTCACCACAAACCAGCTCATCAATGACCATAAACCCTGATTCACCAACTCATTCACCAACTTATCAATCACCGCAAACCCTTATGAACCAACTTACTAACCAGCTTCCCAACCATTAAGCATTAACCAATACTAACCAGCTTAACCATGAATATCAACCATAACCAAGCTTAACACTAGCCATAACCATATTAACCATCAACCATCAACCATTACCATTAATCTTAACCACTGAGGGTCAAGGTCTTCCCTTCCTCGCCTCCCTGGTGCCCAAACGCTGCACGGCGCGCTGCAGCAACGGAGCAGGCAGCCGTGCCTGGGGGCGCCCCGTTGGTCGCCGTGGCATGGTGAGCCGTGAATTTTAGGGGCTCGGTTAACTAGGGCCATGAACTAACCATGGTTAACTATGCAGCTGTGATGGCCTCCATATTAGGGGAGTGTTGAAATCTAGTGGGCGAATGAGTCTTTCACCAGAATTGGGGGGTTCGTAAGCCGTTGGGATCCATTGGGATCCTCGAAGCTATAGATGGTTTTTATTGTTTCGTAATTGAAAATGATTAATGTAATTGATTCGGGGGGTTCTCAAAATCAAGGACCCCATAATCGTCCCTAGTCATGGTCAGTTTTAGATGAGCAATGGGTAATGGTAAAGGGTTCCCGAATTTGAGAAACATCCATATGTGTGGTAGATCAATGGTCGATGAATGAGAAACACATGCCACTTCAGTTAGAACTGTATATTGTATCAAGCAAATATTTATTGAAATGATTGAGACACAATTTTGATAGGTTCAGAATTCATGGTGATCTATTTATGCCTTTATGCCTTTCCGTATCAATACCGATTTCGCGTGTTTTTTTCCTCAGCTTAATTGTTACACTGGAACGCATGGATGCATTTACCTGTCCGATCCAGTTGGTGCATATGTATCTATGACAATACTTATGGGGATACCTCACAACATGATGTTAGAAACATCCACAGGCACCACCAATATCACATGGTGGAAGGGATCTATCGCACTGCTTCCTAAAACTTCAACACCGTCACGGTGGAGGCGTGGTATGTGAACACGTGGTGACTTGCGACTTGCTAATTAGACAGAACACTTCCAGTACATTGATCCTTGAGATTTTGCTGAGATGGCAGAAACTCGCAGGTCAAAAGTGGTTGTGCAGAATCTCTGTCCCAACAGCTGCTTTGGGTCAACCCCAGTAAACCTGGTCGCATGTCTTCTGTTGGAAGCAGTTGTTAATCGTGATTAGTTAACCATGATTAACCACCACCACTAGTTGTTAACAGTAGCTTAGTTCTCCCTGTCCATTGTCATTAATCACCATCTGTATCATTCTTCACCATCATTGACCTTTGTTTATTATGATTAATGACAAACATCATCACTAAAACAACATCATCGACCTACAAACAACATTAATCATCCATAAACAGGATTGCTAGACATCATTAGTTAAGCCATAGTCAACACCATTGATGGTAAATAGGCATCATCAATTCTCCGTGGTTTATCACCATTAACCATTGACATGGGTTATCACCATTCACATCAGTTATCTAGATATTAATCCTATCAGTTCTGCTATTAACCATGACTGACCACCATGGATGACATCAGTTAACCAGGATTATCATCAGGTCAACCCGTGGTGTATCATCAGTTCACCAGGATGGACCAGCACATCATCCAACATCCCCAGCCACCCATCGGCGCCTCATGCCCTTCCCGCAACGCAGCGCGCAAGGCATCGATGCCCCTGGTGCGGCAGTGCATGAAACGGGTGGATTTGGACGGGTCAAATGATGGGTGAACTGATGGAGATGGTTTGGTGATGGCTGATTGATGATGATTGGTTAGGTGTTGATATCCTGTCAATTGATGGCTGATTGATGGTTGATGGGTTAGGCTGATTGATGCTTAAACCCGGCAAGAGCCAGGGTGAGCTGATGATTTGTGAGGAATCACTGACATCACAAGCGCGACTGGCCCGGGAAAGACAAATGTGCGATGGACTGTCCTGCACGTTCTCAATGAAGTGCTGAAATTTGTAGACAAGCGAAATCGCAGCATCCACAGCTCACTCTCTTAGGTTGTCACATGTGGCCTATGGTTCTGATCAATTAATTGAGGTCATTGATTTGGTGGTTTCTCAGAATAGGGGTGCCCCCTGATCATCCACCTTATTAACCATCCATACTCTATAGTACTAAACCAACCATAGCTTTAGGGGTTCCCTATGGCTTGAGAAACCATGGCATATGATTCCCACCCAGCCAATGAACTATCAGTACCCACTATGAACCACTATGGCGCCAAGCAAAATCATCCAACACCTCTAAGAAATCACCTTTCTAAAATTGGCCAGTCTGCAGCTAATGCTATCCCCTTATGCTATCACCTTATGCGTCACAGTCATGTCTTGCTTCGGACCACCGGCGCCTGGCGGTGTCCAGGTTGTGACACACGCGGTTCAGGGTCTTCAGGAGCTCTTCGGCCTGGCGCAGCGATGGTTCCACAAAGGGGATGGTGGGATCCTCGTGGGATCCTCGTGGTGCCGATGCTTCGGATCCCGGTGGCGGTTTCTTCGTGACGTCGTGGGGATGTGCATTCTTCAACAGTGCATGAAGACAGGCTTCCCTTCGCTTCGAGAATGACACTTGATACATCTTGATACATCTTGATACTGCTTCGTAATTTGGTTTTATCGTCGTTACTTTGCTGGCCTTGGAATCAGCTTGGAATGGGAGCCATCAACATCTCTGGTTGCCAGCACCTCCCATGAACAAAAGGGTCATGATCAGCCGTTTACCAAAGCAGCATCATTGTTGCAACAGTTGGCACATATCAACCGTGACTGGTCAACATCACACTGACCACCAATTATCAACCATCAGAAAGATCACTGACCAACTGTGGAAGAATATGATTTCTATGATTTCTCAAAACACTATCATCAGTTTCTTAGATATTATTCATAGTCATCAACCGCCGAATCAAAACCAACCCTACCAACCACCATTGTAAACCATTTTTACTGAGCATCATTATCAACTATTGTGAATAATGATTCATCAACCAGCACTACTAACCACTATTGACCATCATTCAGCCATCATTAATCAGCATTGAGCATGATTAACCACTATTAATACTCAGTCATTAACCAGCAATGAGTGCAACCACTATCAACCATCACTATCGACCATCATTATCAACCATCATTGTCAACCATCATTATCAACAATCATACTTGAAAAGCAGTCAATAACTACTACGAGTAGTCATTCACCACTCTGAACCAGCATCAAGCACTATCTCAACCTTCCTACTTGACTAATAGCGCTTGGCCCTGATTAACCATTCACACTCTCATCACTACTAGTGGTCAATCATTGAATCCTATTGAATCCTTATTGAGTACTAACAGTGGCCAATCCTTATCATCCACTATCCACGGATCCACTACCTGTGGTTAATCATTGAATCTCATTGAATCCTTATAATGGTTCCTTAATCACCATTGACAACACCATGGATGCTCTGTCACTACGAATCACCACGGGTTTAACACCAGCGATCCGGGTCTCGTTAACGGCTTCGCCTGCTCCAGTCCTGGTAGCAAGACCTCACAGTGCAACGGTGCACCGTGGCTCGGTGAAAGCAGTGGTTGCAGTTGGTTCACGGGTGAATTTCAATGGTTAAACTGGTGAATCAGTGAATGGTTAAACTGGGCTTTAGTGAATCTGCGTGGTTAAATGATGGTCTATTTCATGGCTCACAGTGTGAAGTCCTGGTTGATAACTGCTAACGTTGATGAACTTGAATGTTTCTTGATGATGTTGGTTGATGATTATCATGTTTGATGCTTGAGGATGGTAGCGCATGACGAAGTACCAAATGTTCATGGTGTTTCACTGCTCCCAACAGAAATGCCAAATTGGTCCGATGACAAGGGAAGCTCAAAAAAACTGTCTGCAGCTGTGACAACCAGTTTACGGCTGGGGTACATGGATTCCCTACTGTACAGAAAATACATTGGGATTATTTGAGTACCTGGCCTACAGTGGCTACCTAGCCTACAGTGGTTGGGAACTCTTGTAACTTCATTTGCAGTTCAAGTTCCATGTTTGTGACCCAATGCTGCCGCAACTATTGTCACGGACAGTGTCAAACCTCATCCTCAAAGCACGAAAACATGGTCGGTCACTTGCTAACAACGGTGATATAAGCACATCAATCATTGACAGTGAGAGATTGTAACACAGAATTTACCCACAACATGTGTTATATAGCTAGTCAATTCACCGCTATCAGTGTTGGTAAGGTAATGTGTTTCTTCCTCAACAATGATTGGAAACTAATCATCAATCAATTTACCCACAGCTCATGGTTGGTTCGTTTGGTTAGCAAGGCTTCCAAATGCCTCAGATTGAGGACCGCATTTAGGGATCCGTGTCACTGCTGGAGACTGCCGCGTCTGACCATTCCAATAATTCCGATCATCCAAAAGTGCAACTTTTTGCTCCCAAGTGAATGAACCATCATTTGAACCATTGATGAGCCTTTGATGATCCTCTTAATTATCATGATCACTGCCATTAACCACCATTGAACCATCCATTTATGTGATGGATCACATTTTGCTGCGTCATCACAATTTTCATTTGTTGTGAGCGTTGGAAATCTAGACGAAGCAAGCACTACCAGCGTCACGATTTACCAGTGGTCACAAAGTAGCTCACAATGAAACGAGTTGGTCATTGTTCCTTCGAGACATCCATGACTGGCTACCGTGATGGCCCTTCGAAAACCAAGATTACCAAAGTGATCAGTATCACTTGATACTGGTCCTTCGATAGCAAGTGGTTGATGGTGGTTACAGGCTATCATCCCTGGAAAGCAATCACCATCAACCACTTGCTATCGATGCCGTCGCTACTGTTCACCATCGTTCGCACTATTGACCATCAACCATTATTGTCGGTCATTGCTGAAGATGGATCGTTGGTTGTCAACCATTTAGTTTGACCAAGAGTGTGGTACTTATCAACCACCAAGCACCGACCAACATGCCGTCATTGTTGGTGGCTATGAACCCTCCACCAAGAATTCAAGGGAGTTCATCACGTTGAGCCTTGCAGTTTCACCATGATTCACCAGCGACCTAGCAATGAACCATTGAATTCATTGAGCACTTCAACATCAACCACCAGTAAACCATGCAACAAAGCAGTTCAAGCTATTACCAAGCTCAATCATGATTGAACCATGACCAACGAATTAAGAAGGATTTAAGACGTACTCATCAACCATCAATAAACCAAACAATAAACAAGTCACAACAAGCCATTGATAAGTCTTGCTCACCAACTTTAACCAGCTAATTACACATGATTTAACCAGCAACAAGCTATTCACCAGCTTAACCATGGCTTCAACATGGCACCATGATTCAACCAGCAAAGTAACCCTGGGATCACTCTTGGCACCGCCTCTTAAGGCACCCTCGTTGCGCTTTCCCCCTCCGTTGCGTTGCGTTCCACGTCCGCGCCTCGTGCGCATGGCTCAAGGCTTCGGTCAAGCGCTCGGGATCTCGAGCGGCCATGGCTTCCTCCACCTGGAGAGGAAAGGATTTGCAGAAAGGGATTTACAAAAGTATCTGGTTAATGATTCTTAATTTATGGTTGGAGTATGAGGGGTTTGATGGCTAATGATGGTTTTTATAGTGATTTATGATGGTTAGATTGTTCAATGTAATAAATTTATGTTTGTTTATGATGGTTAGATGGTTCAATTTGATAAATTTATGTTTGTTTATGATGGTTAGATGGTTCAATTTGATAAATTTATGTTTGTTTATGATGGTTAGATGGTTCAATTTGATAAATTTATGTTTGTTTATGATGGTTAGATGGTTCAATTTGATGAATTTATGTTTGTTTATGATGGTTAGATGGTTCAAGATGATGAATTTATGTTTGTTTATGATGGTTAGATGGTTCTCAATTTGATGAATTTATGCTGGTTTATGATGGTTAGATGGGTCAATTCGATGAATTTATGCTTGTTCATGATGGTTAGATGGTTCAATTTGATGAATTTATGCTTGTTCATGATGGTTAGATGGTTCAATTTGATGAATTTATGCTTGTTCATGATGGTTAGATGGTTCAATATGATGAATTTATGTTTGTTTATGATGGTTAGATGGCTCAATTTGATGAATTTATACTTGTTCATGATGGTTAGATGGTTCAATTTGATGAATTTATGCTTGTTCATGATGGTTAGATGGTTCAATTTGATGAATTTATGTTTGTTCATGATGGTTAGATGGTTCAATTTGATGAATTTATGTTTGTTTATGATGGTTAGATGGTTCAACTTGATGAATTTATGCTTGTTCATGATGGTTAGATGGTTCCATTTGATGAATTTATGCTTGTTCATGATGGTTAGATGGTTCAATTTGATGAATTTATGTTTGTTTATGATGGTTAGATGGCTCAATTTGATGAATTTATGCTTGTTCATGATGGTTAGATGGTTCAATTTGATAAATTTATGTTTGTTTATGATGGTTAGATGGTTCAATTTGATAAATTTATGTTTGTTTATGATGGTTAGATGGTTCAAGATGATGATTTTATGTTTGTTTATGATGGTTAGATGGGTCAATTTGAGGAATATGATGGTTAGATGGTTCAATTTGAGGAATTTATGCTTGTTTATGATGGTTAGATGGCTCAACATGATGAATTTATGCTTGTTTATGATGGTTAGATGGCTCAACATGATGAATTTATGCTTGTTTATGATGGTTAGATGGTTCCATTTAATTAATCTATGTTTGTTTATGATGGTTAGATGGTTCAATATGATGAATTTATGTTTGTTTATGATGGTTAGGTGGGTCAATTTGATGAATTTATGCTTGTTTATGATGGTGAGATGGTTCAATATGAAGAATTTATGCTTGTTCATGATGGTTAGATGGTTCAATTTGATGAATTTATCTTTGTTTATGATGATGAGATGGTTCAATTTGATGAATTTATGCTTGTTTATGATGGCTAGAGGGTTCAATATGATGAATTTATGCTTGTTTATGATGGTTAGATGGTTCAATTTGATGAATTTATGCTTGTTTATGATGGTTAGATGGTTCAACATGATGAATTTATGCTTGTTTATGATGGTTAGATGGTTCAACATGATGAATTTATGCTTGTTTATGATGGTTAGATGGTTCCATTTGATTGATTTATGTTTGTTTATGATCGTTAGATGGTTCAAGATGATGAATTTATGTTTGTTTATGGTGGTTAGGTGGGTCAATTTGATGAATTTATGTTTGTTTATGATGGTTAGATGGGTCAATTGGAGGAATATGATGGTTAGATGGTTCAATTTGAGGAATTTATGCTTGTTTATGATGGTTAGATGGTTCAAGATGATGAATTTATGTTTGTTTATGATGGTTAGATGGTTCAATTTGATGAATTTATGCTTGTTTATGATGGCTAGAGGGTTCAATATGATGAATTTATGCTTGTTTATGATGGTTAGATGGTTCAATTTGATGATTTTATGCTTGTTTATGATGGTTAGATGGTTCAACATGATGAATTTATGCTTGTTTCTGATGGTTAGATGGTTCAATATGATGAATATATGCTTGTTTATGATGGTTAGATGGTTCAATATGATGAATCTATGCTTGTATATGATGGTTAGATGGCTCAATTCGATGAATTTATGGGTGTTTATGATGGTTAGATGGTTCAATATGATGAATTTATGCTTACTTATGGTTGGATTTATGGTTGGATTTGTTGTTTCACAAGAATTTTGTGATCCTAAATGGTTGATTTATGGTTGGGTTGTGATAGATTGATGGTTGATTTATATGGTCAATATGTTGGGGTTTTGATGGTTTATGGACACTAGGATGGAGTTTACAAGATGGAGTTTATGGTCAGAGATCTAATTTTAAATGATACAGCTAAAAAATGTAACATGACTACTTTGATGGATTCATATGATGGTCAAATATGGTTCAATGATTCAATCTGACCGTCAATGAGTTAATAAGTAGCTAGTATGATTGATTTGTAAGAATATTCATGGTTGCAAACTTCTATTTCTAATAATAAAGCTGATTTGATGGATTTATATGGTCAAATATGGTCAAATCATCATATATGGTCAAATTATTCAATATGATCCTTAATAAATTCATGCGTAGAGATGGTTCGATCATTGTAAATGGCTAATTGCTAGATGCTGCTAGATTTATGTTGGCTAATGCGATGGTATTGATGGTTAATGAGCTCCTGTTATGGTTATAACAACATATCGATCATATTGTGATTCGAGACCGTGCGATGGTTTATGAT
This sequence comes from Symbiodinium kawagutii, assembly GCA_009767595.1. Taxonomy (NCBI): domain Eukaryota; class Dinophyceae; order Suessiales; family Symbiodiniaceae; genus Symbiodinium; species Symbiodinium kawagutii. The sequence goes on along the minus strand of VSDK01010190.1, from coordinate 204,408 downwards.
TTTTGTGATTGGATCTTCTTGGCAAATAAACTGCTAATACACAAACCATCATGTAGATTTCCATGGTTTGGTAAACTTTGGCATCGATTTGACGATGAGCATGGTGGTTAACGGTTGATAAACCTTGATAAACTGCTTCACCATGGCAGTTGACCGTGGTAAAACATGGCAACGAGCAATATGCACACGGGGTTGCAACATGGACTGCTGATTTGGTCACTTGGTTGGTTCGATCAATGTTCTCCTGGTGGCAGATTCTTAGGCTACGCCTTGGAGACCCTTGGAGCCTTTGGCAACTTCCTGGATGGCCCTTGCAACTGGATCCACAGCACTTGAATCCGCAGCGCCAAAAAAAGGCATCCTTTCCCATTGGGTGCCTTCAGTTTCAAGCATTCGGATGCCTTCACTGCAAGCTGTCGCCCGGTCAGTTTGCCGTGCTGCAGTTTGGTGACCAAATTCCTTTTGAGAACCTCTTCTTTTCATCAGTGCCACAGTTTTGACGCGGCTCCAAATAGCTTTTGCGTCCATCTCCCTTCACATTCATCCTCCACATTCAGCTTGCCAGTGCATGCAGCCAGGTTTTCTCCCGCTTCACCCGGCAAGTCAGTGGACAATGATGTCCTGTTTCAGTTTCTGCAAGGACCCTTCGCTGGAAATTCTGTGCTGTGCAGCACAAAAGCAAAGTCAAAAATAAAGTCAATCGACAAATCAATACATCTATGGATGATAAAAATAGTGATATTAATAAGCCCCTATTGTTGAGGGCAGATCACCCAGTAATTCTAGTTGAACTGCTGCTGGTTTTATCATTCTTCCCAGCTCCTACCAAACGACAACGGGCCATCTTTTAGCCACGCCGATGATAGTAACGATCCAACTAAATCTAGAGACGACACACAAACAACCCTTGACCATTGCATATCCAGAGATTGATCAACATAAAATCCTCCAAGTTATCTCAAATCTCACACAATAATTGATAGCATGCGAATCAAAGTTCTCAAAACCATTCAAATCAATAAGACAAATCATCAAAACTCGACAATCTGTGCACAATCCCAACTCAGCAAAGCTTCGTTGAGACGGTGCCTCCCCGCAGGGTCCCGGTGCCCGGACCTGCGCCAGACCGCCCTCCTGCGAGCCGCACCTCCTTCTGCACGTCCTGAAGGATCTCCAGCAACTCCGTGGCCTGGTGGACTTCAGACGGCCACTTGCAGGGTGGGGCAGTTGAGATTGTTGGCACTGGTGACGCGGATTGATATTGTTGGCTTGTTGATATTACTTGTTGTTCTTGGTTGTCGTTCTTGCTCTCCGAGGCGGGCTGGGTATGGCCTTCGAGAACTTTACACACACATCCTTGTTTGTGCTAGCGTCGCCACGAAGGGCGCGGGGGAAAACGCGTGTTTTTGTTGTTTTGAGGTTGTGTCTACGCGGAGGTTGGGGGTTGGGGTGGGGTGGGGTGGGGTGGGATGTTGACGTTCGTTGTGACTGGCTTCGCGAGATGGATGCTACGCTATCATGTTGCTTCGATGTTGTGTCTACGTGGAAGTTGGGGGGTGCGGGGGGGGGGGGCGGGGCG
>VSDK01010190.1:183553-199932 GCA_009767595.1 Symbiodinium kawagutii | reverse complement strand
ACGACGCTCCATGGCCTGGCGAACTTGATGAAAGTTACTTGATCATTCAGTAAAAGGTCAATATGAAGTTCAATATGAAGTGCAATATGAAGTTCGATTGAAAGTTCAATATAAAGTTCAATATGAAGTTCAATTGAAAATTCAATATGAAGGTAATTCATCTCGTCAAATTGTGGTATCAACTTAACCCATTAGCCATTGTGATAATTCCACTGGCAGGGCGAAGTAAAATAATGATCTAATATGATTTATTTTCATGGCTGATGATTCAACTTTACTATTGGTTTATGATTCAACGTGATTTGAACATAGTGAACAATTGTTAATGGTTCATGGTTAATGTTGCTCTTAAATGACGATTTGATATAATCTAAACAAAGTAAAACTATTTCAGGCTTGATTTTTGGTTGTTAGTGGTATGAAAATAGTTAGGCTTATTCAATGATTCTTAGACTATTCTTAACTTGAATCAACGTTTTGATGGTGAAGGTGAATGATTTCTGTGATTAATTCAATAAATTTGATTGATACTGGTTTTGCGATCGTTAAATTTGGTTAAAACATACTTCAACCATAAATCAGGCAGAATCGTCATCTATTGGCCTGGCACAAATCACCAACTTCACTAGGTGAAGTTGGAGCGATTGGTGGAGTCGGTGAAGGTGATTTTCATGATGATTCACTACTTCCTTCAGTGGCGAACCATGAACAAGTGAGTTGTTGAGCGATGACACTATTGATGAAGTTGGTGACTTTTCCAGTTGGTGAGTTTGGATCTGGTAATGTCAACAAAGTGTTATCCAACATTGCTGAATCGTGAATGTGGTAATTCTTAATCGCTGCCTCCTCAGCATTCAACGCCAATGTTAGCTATGATCATCATTTGAAACATAGCTAGTGATTCATAGTTCTCATTGTTAACATGTAAACTAGAGCCATAAAGTAATAAAGAATTGCAAATTGTTGAATTACATTAATTAATTACAATGTTCATTAATTACTTATAAAGAATTCATTAATTACAATTAATTACATGTAATAAAGAATTAATTACAATTAATTACATGTATAGTTATGAATTCATTCCGAATTGTTTCATTCTTCATGGGGAACCGCCTGGGGCGTTGCACGGCGCGTTGCACCTGCTCCAAGGTCTGTTGCGCGTAGTCCGCGCCCTGCTGTCGAGCGATGGCCGAGGTGCTGAGCTCCTGCGGCGCTGCGCTCCTTTCTGTAGTACATTCTGTACATTTTAGAAGTACATCTTTAATGTACATATGAAAGTCATATGTTTAATGTATAATGTACATAGTGAACTTAATATGTTTAATGTATAAGGTACATTCTATTGAATTAATGTAGTGGTAAATGATAACGTACATAATGTACTAATATTCATAGGCACATCACACGGGTACATTGATTAGTATCCTGTATCTGCGCAGTATCCATTACTGTTAGGATTTTTTTTACTATTCGTTGATGTTCATAGGCGCCACTAGGGGATTTCGTAGCTAGAATATGCTATACCGTATAATGATACACAATGAGATCATGTTCAATACCACTAGATTATATCAAACACCATTGTAGTGCTAGAATCTGATTCCTCTTGCAACGTGATCTGACAATCGTATGGTGATTCAACACATTTCCTGTATCCTGTTATGGGGTACCAGCTACCCCTACAACAACTACCAACGAAGTTACTAAAACAACATGGTGGTCACTGCAGCCACAGGTATCTATGTCTGTCTAAAAGGAACCGGTTGAACATGTATCAGTGCCCAATCTTTTGAACATATGAACAGGCAGAATCGGTTGATGAGCAACTTTGGGGGAACATGGGTTTATCTAGATTCTTTCATCAACAAATTCAGAGTTAGTTAGATTTTTGAAGTAGCTAAATCCTGCGATTCCTCTAGGCTGGCGGGCACCATGGATGACCAGGAGAAATTGATGTTTGGTGATTTGGAGCTACAATCATGATCATTGCTGTAGACTTGGGTGACAAGTTGCCTAACAGCAACTCTGCTTGAATGTAATCAACTAAACTATTAGAATTTGAAGTTTTGGTTAACAACAGGTCGCTGCACTTACACACCACTCTGATCATTCTCATAATCAGTAGTGGTTCAGGTTTCTTCTACTGTAATCATGAGACCCAACTGCGCAGTCATCACGAAAAATCCTTATTGCTGGTGCCTTCCGTTGGAATTCAGATTACTGGTTATCGCATTGTTTTCAATGGCTATTGGTCATCAAAAATAGTAACCATTGACAGTAAACGATTTCCCATTATGACGAACGTACTGCTCTCTGGCAAGTTGATCTGGTTGCAGGGGAAATCCCCAATTTACAAGTGGTCTACCTATTAAACACAAGGGACTTTTAGAGCAACCACGTCAGTTTCCCAGAGGGTAAACGGTTCAACAATTGTAATCACCAAAAATGACCAACTGGGACGGGTGAACGGTAATCATCATAATCATCTAAATGACTGGGACTCCACCCTGTCCTCGCTCCACGTGGACCAGCCCCCGGGATTTCGAGCCCTGGCAGCGGTGGAGTGCCGCACAGCTCCGATGCAATCCTTCTTAGAACAATGCTTCCATACAGCTGCTTCACATCAAAATACTTGCTTCACATGTATTCAAAAAACTCTTTCCATCAAAGAAGTCTTTCTGTTCTCCATAAAAGCTTTCAGTATTGCTTTGATATGAAGAATTTCTAGAACAGTTTTCTTGAAGTCTTTGATATATCTGGAAGAAAATTGTTCTACATCGAAAACATGTTCTGCTTAGATAGATGGATGAAATTGTTCTACGTAGAACAACTGTACAAGCTTATGAAGATAATTGGTAATTAGCATACAATTGTCATATTAGGATCAAATTGTTCTGTGTACGGATCAAACAAGCTCATAACAATCATAGAATCACATTGACATAGACCAAACAATTAGCATACAATTGTCATACAATTATTTGGAATCAGTTTAGCGTGCTAATTTCGATGGAGCTCAAACAACCACTGTAGCTCCAAGTCATCGTACAATTGTTTGGATCATTGCCCTATCTGTATGGAGCAAACACCACAATACCCGAGGTACCACATTCACCATTCTAAGCCATTCTTACCATCGCAAGCGGGCTAAAATGAAACAATATCGCCAACCAAGATTCACCAATATATCAATATAGCCAGTCATGCTACAATAATCTGTATCATCATCAACCGTTTACTACCTGTTCACCAATATCAGCCACCTCATTAGAACCATCATCAATAGCCATTGCCACCAGCACCTATCAGCAGTCTCATCACTGGTGATCCATCAATACTCATCAATCATCAACACACATCGCCATCCATAGCCATCATTAACAATATCCATTAACCACTTAATTGATGATTATTTAACCTGACCAGCAAGTTAGCCATTAGTCAGCCATTCAAGCTAACCAACCCTTCACCAGCGGACCAACCCTTAACCATTAACCAACTATCATTAACCTTGGCTAGTTGATTGATCAACCTTCGACTATCATTGATCAACCATTCATCAGTCACCGTTGAAACCTCACAAGTTCATCAACAACCGCCAATCACTGCAGGCCACCTGATTCTGATGCTGTGCACATCGTCGCCACTCCAACTCTCCGGCATCTTCTGGAAATCCAAGGGCCTCATGACAGAACGTGAGCGCAGCGCCGAGGCTGGTCACGGGGGGTGAAGCGAGCTTGGTTCAGCTGACTCAACACAACTTAGTGTGGCTCATCATGGTTAATCATGAATCAGTGATGCTTATAGTGGCTCTAGACTAAAACTAATTATGGTTCCTGGCTTTGTCAGGGTCATGCTTTTGGTTCCTGCATAGTTTCATGATTGGTATCAGCGGCAATTCTTAGTCTCAATAGCTCCATCGCGCTGATGGTTGACAATGGTGTTTGTGGCTGGCCCAGGAGCACGTCGGGAATCCACGTGCAGAATGAGGACCTCTCAACCATGAGATACCATGACACTATACAAGTGGAGAAGAGGCAATGATTGCTTAGCTTAGCTTAGCTTAGCAGTCAACTCATGGCTAATGATCAGCGATCTGGTTGAGAATGGCTTTGGGGTTGAGACCTAGACTGGTTGACTCAGAACAAATAATTCATGAACTGACAACTGATCGCAATGACCGCTGTCAAGGTCTAATAATAGTGACTTTAACAGTGACAAATTGAGAACATGGTAAAGTATCAGTAGTATAGAAATTTTCTGGCAATTATCTTCTAAGAAGTACTTGTATGAATCTTACCAGTTGATACTGATGGACCACAATCGCCAAGATATGGTTGATACTACGAAGGTTGATATCAAAGATTCATGGCAATCAGCAATGCTTGATTATCATGAAGAATACTGCTATTCAGAACCCCACAGGCATCGACGCGTGCTGTTGCTAGCGATTGGTGACTGTCAAAAAATTTCAAGTTCGACTAGCTCCCAACTACAGTGATACCATTGTTTTAGAACCCGTTGCATTAAGAACTTGAGGGGCTGGAACCTTTGGACCACGCATGAACCCTGGGCAATTGAGAGTCAGAACACCAGGGTACCCTCGAAATCTCAGTCAAATTCGTATTTTAAATCACGTGACATCCCGTATTAAAAATAAGAACTTGAGATTTGTCCAGGCTCTGACATCTCCTTTTAGCAAAAAGAACCCCAGGGTTGCCCAGGCTCTGACATCTCCTATAAGAAATAGAACTCCAGGGTTGTCAGAATTTGAAAATTCGCGTCAGGGAGGGCAAGTCAAAAAAAACAACGTGCCAAACGGCACCGGCTCCATAATCGACACCGGCGCTTCCCGGGACACCGGCCAAATAGAGCAGCTTGACGACCGGCCCTCAATGTGTTCCATCCATCTGCGTCCTGGAGGAGCCTGTAGTGTGACCCGCTTGGTGTTGCTGTGTTGCTCTGAAAGTTCCAGCCAGATTCGTGCACGCATTGCCCATCGGGCGCCACTTGGACATAGATTGGGCACCCAAGAACTTGGAACTGCTTTCGGCGGTTCTCAATGTCTGACCGTATCCGCCTAAAGATAGCAGCTATGCAATTGCGCAGAAAGACCTTACCAGCCCAACCAATTCTTTCACCGCCCCTTCCTGCAAAGCAGCTTCGCCATGTGAGTCATAGTCCTCCTGGCTCATGCCCTTGAACTGGTGTTGGTAATTCAATGCATCCAGCTGAGAATCAAGAGCCCATTTGAAGGTCATATTGCGTTCATCAACCTTGGCATCCCGAGGACCTTCCCAAACTTCAACCAAACGAAATAGAATGGCAAGGGCATCCCGGAAAGCGCTCTTACTCTCACTAGGTTCAGCTGCTTGCGTGGCACGCGCAGCATCCTCGCAATTTCTTTGAAGCAAACGCATCCTCAGGTCAAAAGGCAAGGAGATGTTGGCCTCACACACCGCTTCAACAGCAGCTATCAGATTTGGCTTCTCAATCTTGTTGTTGGGAACTTGCACCAAAGTGTCGACATGCTGGCACACGGTAACCCGTCTCCGCAACAAATTTGCTTCCTTTGCACTACCCAAAGTATCAATCAACTTCCTTGCCTGCCAGGTGTCAACGCGCTTGGTCTTAGTGACATAAACTTCAAAAAGTGAACAACCTCGCAACACTTCTATGAACTCCACTGAAGTCTTAAGTATCCTCCTGGAATCTTGGCACCTACTACAGCTGTAGTAAAGTGTGTTTGGCAAATCAGAAACCCTGCTCACCTGGTCATAACCATAATTTTTGAACATGCGATTGGTCCTGAGAGTTGGGATTAAAAATCACCAGACCCCAATGGCAAATTAGTTTGAATACCCCAGACCCCTGTGATCTGGCGCTTCAGGTTCGCCCCTGGCACAAGGGCTGACATGCACTTGTAGATCTTGTCCATCTTGAGGCACACCTTTTTCAAAGTGTCATCTGGCAATTTATTTTCTGCTGTGATATCCTCCGTGTGTCCTGGTCTTCCTTTGCTGCTTCTGCTTCAGCAATCTGTGCTTCAAGTGAAGGAACTTGCTTCTTCTGTGTGGCCTTGGTCTTCTTCACTGGAACCAGGTTCGCAGACCCCTTGGAGCCAGACATCAATGTGGTGTGGGGGCAGCAAACAAGGATGGGGCGGTTCTCATTTGCGTTGTCACTGCCGTCTTCGCACCTGCTTCATCCAGATTTACGTCATCATCCAACTCATGATCCATGGCCATAGGATCTTCCTCGGATTCGGCACCCTCTTCTTGGATGCTTCCCTCTTCAGCATCATTATCATTTTCCACCTGCCACAGAATCGGGTGAAATTGCAATGTTGAACAATCAGTATGTCAAACACCTGTATGGCTGATACAACTAAGTACATGTCAAGGTTGGCCTTTAAGTTCCAAAAGTAACAACCATGTTGTTTGATTTCAGTTTACTTGAATCAAGTGTATATAATTGTAAAACTTACTCGGACTACTTGATTACTGAACTACTTGGTGAATAGAAAATCTTCTAAAGGCCATGAGTCTTTAAAGCCGATCCCTAAATGCATTGTTCTAAGAATGTTCCATTTCCCCAACATTCCCCAACCCTTCCTCACCTGGTTCTCAGATTCCACCAGTTGCTCAGCTTTCTGCAGAAGTAGCGGCAGAGTTGGGAGCTTCTTGCAGCTGGCGGTGTTGCCTTAATCGGAAGCCGGCATCTGAACGGCGGAGTAGCCGTCAAACAACTGCATCCCCTGCTGCTGCCGGATTTGACCGGCTCTCTCCAAACGAAGCTCCTCATGTTGAACCTCGAAGGTGTAGGCCGCGCGGATCTTTCTATCCACATAGAAACTTCCACAGGTAGATCCTTGAGACTGATGTAGAATCCTGAAACTGCTTCAGGACGATCTTCCAAGGGCACAATCACCTCCGTCAAAATGAGTTTCTTGACCCAGTTGCCAGAAGGCAAGGTAGGCACCAAATCCTTCAGCTCCGACTTCAACAAAAAGCCGCGCTCAGAGTAGATGGTTCTGGCCCTAATTCTTACCGTCTCAACCTGTGACGGAGGGAGAAACTTGTACTTGAGGATTCCGGCCTCTTTCTTCATTCTCCTAGCCGAAATCCATTCCTTCTTCAACTCCTTCTAGTCTGAAATGGGTTCGGTCGCATGAACTGCTGAGGCCATATCTTCATGAGACTTGTCAGGGAACCCTTCAAGAAGTGTTTCAAGACAAAGCCGGCAGCCATCACCCATCGGAGTGCCTTTGCTGTCAAAAGCACCCCAGAACTCACCGTGCTTCCGCACTTCCTTCCGAAAGCAAGCGTAAAGGCTCATGATCATGAGTATGAATGACACATGGCCCAGGATGTTGCAAAAAGCTTCTAGCCCTCGGCACTCTGTAAAATCTATGTAGATACCAATGCATGATTGCAGATAATTTAAATCATCTACATACAATCCATCCACCTATGGAAAAAACTAATCACACATCAATCCACACACAAGGCGTTTTTTGCGTTTGATCTTGTCAGGTTGATCAGGTGAAATTAGAATACTAGATTCGATATTGAATTGAATTAAATTGATTTATGTTGATTGCACCCTTGGACAACAGGCAGCTTTAAAGCAGCATGTGGAAGAATGAACAATTTTCTCAAGTGTCCTCGGGCTGATGGAGGCATGTCGGACACCCTGACACTGCATGCTTTTTGGTCGTCTTTCCATGGGAACTTGACAGAGCCTGCGTCCTGCGCTTTGAACTTGAAGCAGGTTTGAACTTGAAGCAGGTTTGCTGACAGACTTGACCTCATCCGCAGCATCTTCTTCAACATCGGATTCTTCCTTCGCTTTTCTCTGGCCGAATGCACTCTTGCCTGCTTTCCTATCTTTCACTGCCCCGCTCTGACGTGGCAGCTGCGTTCAGCAGTTCTGACGCCAACCTATGAATGCTCAATCCCAAAAAGACATCTACAGAGCAATGGGTTTGAGATTCATATCCAACACGAAATACCTTTGGGCCGTGGCAGTCGTGGCATACAACAGAATTGAATGGTAAATGCCAACAGCAAGAACGCATACGGCAAGCGAACTTCAAGATTGGTAATACCTGTGTATAGGTTCACCATACCAGATGTCATTTTTCGAAAACATCCATTCTCTAAAGACGCGTTGAAGTCGATTTCGCAATTGCCAAAAGCAAATGTAGGTTGGGTAGAGTGTGATAAGGTCAGATCGAGAAAGCTGGGCAGGTGTCAGGATACGGTGAGGTAAGAGAAAGGGAAAGGGTACAGTAGGTGAAAGGCAGTTGAGATGAGCCAAGATCAGGGACGGTATATAAGTAGGGTAGGATAAGGCTTAGATCAGGCAACTCGTAAAGACTTCAACAGCATGTCATAACATGATATGATGTATCAACCAGGCTGATGACTCTTGGATCCCTGGATTCTCATCATCTAAAATGCACCCCAAGTTGTATGACAATCATCGGACAATCAAAAGGTTCAATAGAGCTCAAATTATGATTGGAATCAACAGGGCAACTTTGAAAGCCGCAACCAGTTTGCAGCAATTCGAAAACAGGAATTAAATGCAGAAAAATGCCAGAACCTGGTAGCGGAACCTGATCCAACCACATGATTTAACAATTTAACAAAATTTGACCCACAGACACATGCATGCATCTCCAGTATTCGCATTCATACGCAAGATTATTTACTGTAAGTATATGTACAACTATTTTGACTATTTCAATGTCAAGTTGACTTGAACATTGTACATACCTGATACATTTACTACAGAACGCATAAAGATACCGGGTTCATGTGCACCACCCTACATGTGTACATATCATCCTCTCTTCCCCACTTCCCTTCTTGAAGGGCCTTGGCTTTCCCCGCCTTCGCTGCCCTCGCTGTGCTTTTGGTAGCGGAGCGGTGCTTGCCTTTGCTTTCGCCTTCCCTTTGGCTTGTGGCCTCTTACCAGCCCACATTCTGGCTTTGGTCATCCCAAACTCAGGCATAGATCAAAGATCCACACCAAGAAACTCTTCAAAATGGCACAAAAGTATTGGCTGGGTTGAGCCCACTTGCTTGGCGGGGCTGGCGGTGAGAAAAGACGCTGGAAGCCAATCGATTGATCAGTACTCAGTACTCATTACCAGTAGTACCCGGGCAAGCCGGGGGCGGAAGTTTCCCAAGGTCAACCACTATAAGATCAAAGAAAACGGTGGCCTATAATTCAGAGGCAAAAATGCCTATAGTTTGTTGAAATGGTGCTTTCAAAAAATTGTGCTTCCTGTTGCGCGACAAAACCACCACACAAAACCACCAGCACAAAACCAGCAAAACAAGACCACCACACAAAGCCACCAACACAAAACCACCAACGCAAAACCACCAACACAAAACCACCAACGCAAAACCACCAACAAAGCCACCACACAAAACCACCACACAACACCACCACAGAAAAACCACCAGCGCAAAACCACCAACAGAGCCACCAACAAGCCACCACACAAAACCACCAGCGCAAAACCACCAACACAAAACCACCAACGCAAAACCACCAACACAAAGCCACCACACAAAACCACCAGCGCAAAACCATCAACGCAAAACCAGCAAAACAAGACCACCACACAAAGCCACCAACAGAAAACCAACTTCGAGCGCCAATGCGAGAAATCCAAGCCCCTGACTCCGAGCGCCAAAGCGGAAAAAGTGCGATTTTGAAGCGTTTTGATAAGAGAGACTGTACAGAAAACGACAGCCTGCCAAAACGGAGCTTTCGTGCGAGACTTCCTTCAAAACTGGAAGCTGAGATCTTCAAAAGTGACGACAGTCACACAGATCGTTCTCCAAACGAAGCTTTCGTGCGAGACTTCCTCCATTTTTCAACTTGTCAACTTCAAAAAGTGACAACAGTCACAGAGATCGTCTCCGGCACAAAGCTGTCGTGTGAGACTTCCTCCATTTTTCAACTTGCCAACTTCAAAAAGTGACAACAGTCACAGAGATCGTCTCCGGCACGAAGCTGTCGTGTGAGACTTCCTCCATGTTTCAACTTGTCAACTTCAAAAAGTGACAACAGTCACAGAGATCGTCTCCGGCACGAAGCTGTCGTGTGAGACTTCCTCCATTTTTCAACTTGTCAACTTCAAAAAGTGACAACAGTCACAGAGATCGTCTCCGGCACGAAGCTGTCGTGTGAGACTTCCTCCATTTTTCAACTTGTCAACTTCAAAAAGTGACAACAGTCACAGAGATCGTCTCCGGCACGAAGCTGTCGTGTGAGACTTCCTCCATTTTTCAACTTGTCAACTTCAAAAAGTGACAACAGTCACAGAGATCGTCTCCGGCACGAAGCTGTCGTGTGAGACTTCCTCCATTTTTCAACTTGTCAACTTCAAAAAGTGACGACAGTCACACAGATCGTTCTGAAAACGAAGCTTTCGTGCGAGACTTCCTTCAAAAATGAACGTTGAACATCGATTTTTGACGACAGTTACACGAGACAAGCCCGAGACAAGCCCGGACCCGCCGTTTCGCAGAGCTTACCTTCGACGTCTCAGCAGCGCACTTTCCATTGCAAAACACAGCATTTCGCGAGCCGGCTATCTACCCAAAACGCATGCCATGCGCACGAAGTACCACGCCTGTCACACAAAATGAACATCGAAGATGACGCATGCGCACGAAGTCGCACGCCTGTCACACAAAATGAAGATAACTGAAAGCTGACAGCTTCAAAAGTGACGACAGTCACACAGATCGTTCTGAAAACGAAGCTTTCGTGCGAGACTTCCTTCAAAAATGAACGTTGAACATCGATTTTTGACGACAGTCACACGCGGCAAGCCCGCGGCAAGCCCGAGGCAAGCCCGGACCCGCCGTTTCGCAGAGCTTACCTTCGACGTCTCAGCAGCGCACTTTCCATTGCAAAACACAGCATTTCGCGAGACCCAAAACGCATGCCATGCGCACGAAGTACCACGCCTGTCACACAAAATGAACATCGAAGATGACGCATGCGCACGAAGTCGCACGCCTGTCACACAAAATGAAGATAACTGAAAGCTGACAGCTTCAAAAGTGACGACAGTCACACAGATCGTTCTCCAAACGAAGCTGTCGTGTGAGACTTCCTCCATTTTTCAACTTGTCAACTTCAAAAAGTGACAACAGTCACAGAGATCGTCTCCGGCACGAAGCTGTCGTGTGAGACTTCCTCCATTTTTCAACTTGTCAACTTCAAAAAGTGACAACAGTCACAGAGATCGTCTCCGGCACGAAGCTGTCGTGTGAGACTTCCTCCATTTTTCAACTTGTCAACTTCAAAAAGTGACAACAGTCACAGAGATCGTCTCCGGCACGAAGCTGTCGTGTGAGACTTCCTCCATTTTTCAACTTGTCAACTTCAAAAAGTGACAACAGTCACAGAGATCGTCTCCGGCACGAAGCTGTCGTGTGAGACTTCCTCCATTTTTCAACTTGTCAACTTCAAAAAGTGACAACAGTCACAGAGATCGTCTCCGGCACGAAGCTGTCGTGTGAGACTTCCTCCATTTTTCAACTTGTCAACTTCAAAAAGTGACGACAGTCACACAGATCGTTCTCCAAACGAAGCTTTCGTGCGAGACTTCCTTCAAAAATGAACGTTGAACATCGATTTTTGACGACAGTTACACGAGACAAGCCCGAGGCAAGCCCGAGGCAAGCCCGGACCCGCCGTTTCGCAGAGCTTACCTTCGACGTCTCAGCAGCGCACTTTCCATTGCAAAACACAGCATTTCGCGAGCCGGCTATCTACCCAAAACGCATGCCATGCGCACGAAGTACCACGCCTGTCACACAAAATGAACATCGAAGATGACGCATGCGCACGAAGTCGCACGCCTGTCACACAAAATGAAGATAACTGAAAGCTGACAGCTTCAAAAGTGACGACAGTCACACAGATCGTTCTCCAAACGAAGCTGTCGTGTGAGACTTCCTCCATTTTTCAACTTGTCAACTTCAAAAAGTGACAACAGTCACAGAGATCGTCTCCGGCACGAAGCTGTCGTGTGAGACTTCCTCCATTTTTCAACTTGTCAACTTCAAAAAGTGACAACAGTCACAGAGATCGTCTCCGGCACGAAGCTGTCGTGTGAGACTTCCTCCATTTTTCAACTTGTCAACTTCAAAAAGTGACAACAGTCACAGAGATCGTCTCCGGCACGAAGCTGTCGTGTGAGACTTCCTCCATTTTTCAACTTGTCAACTTCAAAAAGTGACAACAGTCACAGAGATCGTCTCCGGCACGAAGCTGTCGTGTGAGACTTCCTCCATTTTTCAACTTGTCAACTTCAAAAAGTGACAACAGTCACAGAGATCGTCTCCGGCACGAAGCTGTCGTGTGAGACTTCCTCCATTTTTCAACTTGTCAACTTCAAAAAGTGACGACAGTCACACAGATCGTTCTGAAAACGAAGCTTTCGCGCGAGACTTCCTTCAAAAATGAACGTTGAACATCGATTTTTGACGACAGTTACACGAGACAAGCCCGAGGCAAGCCCGAGGCAAGCCCGGACCCGCCGTTTCGCAGAGCTTACCTTCGACGTCTCAGCAGCGCACTTTCCATTGCAAAACACAGCATTTCGCGAGCCGGCTATCTACCCAAAACGCATGCCATGCGCACGAAGTACCACGCCTGTCACACAAAATGAACATCGAAGATGACGCATGCGCACGAAGTCGCACGCCTGTCACACAAAATGAAGATAACTGAAAGCTGACAGCTTCAAAAGTGACGACAGTCACACAGATCGTTCTCCAAACGAAGCTGTCGTGTGAGACTTCCTCCATTTTTCAACTTGTCAACTTCAAAAAGTGACAACAGTCACAGAGATCGTCTCCGGCACGAAGCTGTCGTGTGAGACTTCCTCCATTTTTCAACTTGTCAACTTCAAAAAGTGACAACAGTCACAGAGATCGTCTCCGGCACGAAGCTGTCGTGTGAGACTTCCTCCATTTTTCAACTTGTCAACTTCAAAAAGTGACAACAGTCACAGAGATCGTCTCCGGCACGAAGCTGTCGTGTGAGACTTCCTCCATTTTTCAACTTGTCAACTTCAAAAAGTGACAACAGTCACAGAGATCGTCTCCGGCACGAAGCTGTCGTGTGAGACTTCCTCCATTTTTCAACTTGTCAACTTCAAAAAGTGACAACAGTCACAGAGATCGTCTCCGGCACGAAGCTGTCGTGTGAGACTTCCTCCATTTTTCAACTTGTCAACTTCAAAAAGTGACGACAGTCACACAGATCGTTCTGAAAACGAAGCTTTCGCGCGAGACTTCCTTCAAAAATGAACGTTGAACATCGATTTTTGACGACAGTTACACGAGACAAGCCCGAGGCAAGCCCGAGGCAAGCCCGGACCCGCCGTTTCGCAGAGCTTACCTTCGACGTCTCAGCAGCGCACTTTCCATTGCAAAACACAGCATTTCGCGAGCCGGCTATCTACCCAAAACGCATGCCATGCGCACGAAGTACCACGCCTGTCACACAAAATGAACATCGAAGATGACGCATGCGCACGAAGTCGCACGCCTGTCACACAAAATGAAGATAACTGAAAGCTGACAGCTTCAAAAGTGACGACAGTCACACAGATCGTTCTCCAAACGAAGCTGTCGTGTGAGACTTCCTCCATTTTTCAACTTGTCAACTTCAAAAAGTGACAACAGTCACAGAGATCGTCTCCGGCACGAAGCTGTCGTGTGAGACTTCCTCCATTTTTCAACTTGTCAACTTCAAAAAGTGACAACAGTCACAGAGATCGTCTCCGGCACGAAGCTGTCGTGTGAGACTTCCTCCATTTTTCAACTTGTCAACTTCAAAAAGTGACAACAGTCACAGAGATCGTCTCCGGCACGAAGCTGTCGTGTGAGACTTCCTCCATTTTTCAACTTGTCAACTTCAAAAAGTGACAACAGTCACAGAGATCGTCTCCGGCACGAAGCTGTCGTGTGAGACTTCCTCCATTTTTCAACTTGTCAACTTCAAAAAGTGACAACAGTCACAGAGATCGTCTCCGGCACGAAGCTGTCGTGTGAGACTTCCTCCATTTTTCAACTTGTCAACTTCAAAAAGTGACGACAGTCACACAGATCGTTCTGAAAACGAAGCTTTCGCGCGAGAACATCTCTTGCTCTAGCCATCTCTTGCTCTAGACATCTCTTGCTCTAGACATCTCTTGCTCTAGACATCTCTTGCTTCAGACATTTCTTGCTTCAGACATCTCTTGCTTCAGACATCTCTTGCTCTAGACATCTGTTGCTCTAGACATCTCTTGCTTCAGACATCTCTTGCTCTAGACATCTCTTGCTTCAGACATCTCTTGCTCTAGACATCTGTTGCATTAGCCATCAGTTGCAGTAGTCATTGTGGTTGTTCGTAACACGGAAGTATGCTTCCAAACTTCCTTTGACCAGTGCAGAATCGAAATTGAATCTTGTCGAGTTCAAACGTTTTCCAAGAAGAACCGCGCTGGTCAAAGCATATGGCATGCGGTTGCGTCCCTATCAATTCAAGCACTCTCTTTGTACTCCTTTCTGAGCCTCTTATATACTTAGTTGTTGCGATATGTTGCGATTGAAGTTGCAAACCAAAATACAAAACATATCAAAACATCACAAACATGATCGCTGCATGTAACCTTCTAGACTCTAGCAGCTACAGCCAACAGCTTGGCTTACCAATTGCCTGCAAGGGGGCTCAAAGTTTGGGGTCCATCATCAACAGAACTTGCAAGTTGAGCTTTCCTACTATCACTACTACACATGGGAATCGCAAGCAATGCAACAAAAAGCCAAGGCAGTGCTGAGCAAGAGTTGACTGGAGAAACGCAGCGCTCACAACACCAAAGCGGTTGCTGAACTACTTTCCAGACTACACCACACAGCTTTACAAGCTGGGCCCTGGGCTAGATCAGATCAGACCCGACTAAACTAGTGAAGTGACTAGGAGTAGCTTACCTAGTGAAATTTCAAGCAATATCAGGAAAACGGGTGGGCGACTGGCGACCATGTGCATTGCACAGGTTCACGCGCTTTTTTATGATCCTGTGGCTGTCTAAAGTCTGTACGCATGCTGTTGGTTGGCGTGTTGAAGGTCTCTCTGAAGGCTTAAGAACTCACGCACACACACGCACGCAACAACGGGCATGAATTTTGGCGAAACTTGTCTGAGCTGGCTTCTCCAGTTGTCCTTAAAAGACCTGCTCTTGATGTACCCACACTGAAGCCATGTAGATTGAAGCAACAAGCAACTACATTGCCAGCTGCCAAATGTTTATGATGATTTTGATATTCCAAAAAAAGTTTTCAATATAGTGGACGTAAAAGAACAACACCATGATGGGTACATAGACATAGAAATTTGATCGATGTACCTACGTTGACATATATGCATACATGTGACACACCATGATGCGATGTGATCTGACTGCAAGTCAGAATGCATATTGATGACTTGTAGATCATACCGGCATAATATGCGCACTATTTTCCCATGGCTGTCAGCGTGATGCTTGGACCCCTAGCAGGTTCGAGCAGCAATGCTGCTTCAGGATGCTTGAGCATTCAATCGCGGTGGCTGGGGAACCCCTTCAACAAGTACTGGGACCACATGCAAACTCCTAAGCAAGGAAGGCTAATAATCCCTTCTCCTGCAAGGCATTTCAAGGATCGCTGTCGCATGTTAAATGGTACCATTCTGTTCCTAGGGTGGCCCCTAGGGTGGCCTTGTAGATACAGAAGCTCTCGAGCCATGATAGCACGCCATTCCCCCAAGTGAATGGCACGGCCGCTTGTAGTCAAAGCATGATTCACTGCCATTTTGCTCGTCGAAGGAAGTTTAGAAGTCTAACTTCCGACAATATGGACAACTCAGCTAGGGTAGATCGCTTGAGCAGATGTGTGAAAGAAGAGATGTGAGAAAGAAGAGATGCGTGAAAGAAGAGATGTGTGAAAGAAGAGATGTGAGAAAGAAGAGATGTGTGAAAGAAGAGATGTGAGAAAGAAGAGATGTGTGAAAGAAGAGATGTGTGAAAGAAGAGATGTGCGAAAGATGAGAATGCGAGCGCGCCAAAATGTTAGGAAGGTCGCGAAATGCTGTGTTTTGCAAGGTTTTGTGCCTCAGGAGGGTCCAGAAGGGTACCTCGCTAAAGCGGCGGGTGCGGACCACTCTGGCGGAAGGTGTGTGCCAAAATCGTTAAAAAACCTAGGCGCGAAGCACATTTGGAAGTCAAAATCGTAAAAACACCTGGGTCTCGGAGCACTTTTGGAAGTTGCAACTCGCAAAATCGTGAAAAAACCTAGGCGCGAAGC
>VSDK01010190.1:151312-176896 GCA_009767595.1 Symbiodinium kawagutii | reverse complement strand
CCTGCTGACACCGCGCCCGGGCCTAGTGGGCTCCGTGTGCAACGCCTCAAGGATGCCAACGTTGCTGGCAGCAGCGATGCTTTCCTTGCCCAGCTTACTGCTGTCGTGAACATTTTGGCTCAAGGAAGAGCCCCTGAATTCCTGGCTCCGGTTTAAGAGAAAACTGTTCGTGTCCTTCCCTGGCTGGAAGCCTTTATTATAAATGAGAACCCCAGGGGCGTCCAATGGGCCGTGAGTCCCTTATTCTAAATAAGAACTCCAGGGTCGTCCATAGATCGTGCATCCCTCTTTATAAATAAGAACCAGTTAAGAACCCCAGGGTACCCTGAATAACGTGTCCAAAATGCACGTGAAATTTTTGCAATGCTTGTTAAGAACCCCAGGGTACCCTGAAAAAATCTCAAGCGGTTCTTATTCAGCGGATCCACTGTAGAAACCAATGTCAAGAGTTTGTACCCTAATTACCAACCATAACTACCAAACCATTTCCCCTTCCATTTCCCCTTCGTACAACCTGCAACCCACCCGAGGGGATGCCATCAACTGAGGCCCGGCAGGTCGTTCATCTTCTCGCCGTGCAAGGCGGACTGCGAACAACAGGCGCCCAAAACACATCGCGTTTGACTTGGCAAATTGACCCAAATTGACCTGGTTGCCTGGTTGCCATTGTTGAGAGATGGTTTGCAGCTGGTTCATAGTTGGTTGATCTACAAGGAAATCGGGCGGTTCTTAGCGCAGCCAGGGCAGGACGCTCCTTGGGCAAGGTGAAGGAGCTCTCCTTTTTGTTGGACTCCAAACGCACCACGGTTTCCTAAGAGCGGCAGCGAGCACTGCAGCCAGCACTGCCAAGGGGTTTAGATCGGTGCGCGGATGTTCGCGGGTTGAACTTCCTTGTTGGATCAGCGAAGTGATCGTGGTGGGATCTCCAATGGTAACCCATGATGGGCTCGGCATGAACATGCTGACTATCCCATCAACTTAAAACATTTCATCAACATTTAGCATTGTATCAACCTAACATTGGTTATGAACAATTCTGACTCCCGTTTGCAACTTCCATGGCAACCAATGGACGTCCCCAACGATCACAGCAGGGTCACGCAGCGCAATTCTTTTCTCCAGGTCCGAGCTCGGGCGGCAGGAACGGCCGCAACGGGTGGTGATCTGCACCGCTGAAGCCAGCTCCGCATCACCTGAAGCAAGCAGCAACCTGATGGGCTGCACATCCACCTGCAACCAAGCTGAAAGCAGCAACCAGTGATTTAAGCAACCGATCTATGGCGATGTCACTTCGACACTGATCATGGATCACCTCAGAACCCTTGAGCAGAAACATATGTAAGCACTATTCAGAATCATCTGAATAAACATCGATGAACTGATCATGAACTAATCATTGATTAAGCCTCAATTCACTCAACACAAAATTGATGACTGGTTGATCACTTCAAAGTTGGTCACAAATGGGTGTTTGTCAAAATAGGGGACCCCCCCAACCCATCCAAGTCATCAACCATTCATAGCAGCAAACCATCCATACCTTTGGGGTCCCCAATTTTTAGAAATCCCCAAATGCTTGTTGATGATCATAGGGGGTATCCCCCAAGTTCGCCTTGGTATCCATTAAAATGATAACCTCCAATTGATATATTAATCAACCAGTTGGCTTTAGCTTCATCCTGGGTCAACATGAGCTTCAGTGTCAGCATTGGCATCTTCACCTCGGCGACTCTGCGCGGCGCTGCGTCTGCGAGATCCGGTGCGTGAGCGGACACGCCCAACTGGTCCGGCAGCCGCAGCTGTGGTCGTTGATCAGGGCCTGGGATTTCGATGGGAATGGGAATGGGCCGAATGGGAATGATTTCATCAGATCCAAACCAATGTATGGATCAATGGATCTAATCAGTGGATTTAATGATCATGGATCAACGGACTTCAACGGAGAAACAAAAATCATGGGAGTGTAATGTTTCCACCCACGGTATCATTGATATAATTTAGTGACCTTGATCACTAGGTTTATCACTGGAACTGCTGACCACCAAAAACAATCAACATCAATCAACATTTCGCATCATTACCATGGACCGTTGGTTGATCATTCCCCAGGATGGGAGACCGGGGCAATAAACATAAACTGTTGCTGTCAACATGAGGGATGACAGGTATGAACCAAGAGTAACATCGGATCATCATTGGCAACAATGGTTGTATACCCATTGCTTGATGAAGCTGGAGGTAATAAACCATCTCCAAGCATCACCAAACACCATCCGCAGGCATTAGTTCAATTATCCATGTATCAACCAATGTAAGTGATGGTCATCAAAGTAACGCACAAGGCGGAGGCAGAAGTTTCTAGAGCAAGGAATCCATAGGAAGTGAAGTGATGGTGTGGATGCTGGTTGAAAGCGGTGCTTTTTCTTTGCTGGTGTCCTTTTTTAATCGGAAAGTGTTTTTCTCTGGTGTCTTTCATGTCTTTCCGTTCTTTTTTTTCCGGAGGTTTCTCTCTGGTGTCTTTTTAGCGCATCTTGGATCTCTGATCTGAAAGGGCGACTGCTTCAACTTTCCATAAATCGGACGACTTCCAAACTCTTTCGGAATGAATTAAAGAAGCAACGCACACATAGACTTATTTCCAACACTACAGACTCTAACTATGTTTTAGAAAGGAAATGTGTCACATCTTTTACCGGTAGCATGTTCCATGGCAACATCATTGGCAGTCACAGTGTCCCACGTTTTTTGAACAATTGGCTGCAAAATCGGTATGGTTCATGAATGGACAAATTTCTCCTTCAATCATGTTGCTGGGCATATTCCCGCTCCTTTTTTGCGTGTTGTGACAATGCAAAGTGGATAGGCGAAAAGTCGGAAAAAACAATACTTTCACACAGCAAGGTATCAAAAAGATAAGCTTGCCAACGCCATTCATCATCGATCAACCGGGTTATAACCAATTAGCCACCTATCGACCACTATACTACAACCAATGGTCATAAACGCTCACGGATTCATCAACCATTACCCAGCCATTCGCCATCATTAAGCATCGCTTTCCGACCCATCTGACCCTTCAAATCCCCTTGGCATGCTGTGCGTCAGCGCCTCGCTTCTACCCTGGGAGAGTCTGCGGCACCGTCAACGAAGTCCGCATCCATCGCCCAAGATCGCCACTTGTAAGTCCTTCGCCCAGCCGCCCCTTCAACAAACCCAGGGCTTTCAGATCGCCAAGCAACGGTTTAAGGATCATTGGCCCAGGATCGTTGCGACCCAGCAGCCTGACATCATAACCAACACAAGGAATCGATGACACGATGGTTCACATCGCTGTGTAAATGATGGTTCAATGATGATCTTATGGATACCCCAAATGCTCCTACCTCGTGAGTGGCCCCCATTCTGCGATCTCATCAAAACTGTCGGCCATGAAACAACGAGGACCTGACCGAATTTGGCTGCTGGAGCTGTACTTTGTGCGATTGGCTCTTGAACATGTAGCCAGGCACTTGCAAAATCATCAACCCATTTTTCAGCCCTTCTCCAAGTATTCTCAAGCACCGAGCCAACCCAAGCCTACAAGCAGAGGTGCATCTTCGTCAAGCCTCCCAAGCCTCCTGTCATGGGTGGGTCCCTCCCCTCCTGTAGCATCCCATAGGCCGTGTCGTTGATGGTCGGATCGGTGGAGGTCACCGTGATGGGTCCCATGACGTCGGTCTCCAACGTCAAGGCCTGGCGGTGCAACATGTGACCCGAGCCGGCTGTGCCACTGATGAAAATGATGAAGTTGATACAGAAGTACTTCATAGTATTCCAAGTTGATACAAAGTTGATACAGTATTTCATACAGGTAGTAGTTAATGTCAGGTAGTGATGCCTATGTCAACTAGTTGAAAGTACTTCTCTTTCAGGTTTGGTTACTTAGTTTCACCCTTTTCCTGAAACAGTCGATAGACTTAAGCAACCAATGATTAGGTACTTGAATGATTACGCCCAGTCACAACTTGCTGGAGCTTCTGCTTTGCAAATCAGTTTCCAGCTTGGATCTGAGGTGCTGTTTCCAGGGTGCCAGGTGATACCATTAGACAATTGGAAGGGTTTATATAAGTTGGTTGTGGTAAGGAGCAGTAGTTACGGTTCAAGATAAGGATCAGGGGTTTGTTGAGAGGCAAATGATGATAGCAGGAAACTGACACAAATGGTTGATAACAATACTGCGGCCCATCGTTATTAAACAAAAGCTGATTGGCAATGGTGGTAAATGAGCTAATGGTCAACAATACCCCTTGCCAACAGCAAGTTAGCATCAATGTTGGAATGGTGTCGATATCAACCAATCATTCTTCACCATCTTAACCGCGATCATCCATGATCAATCAAATAGCTGAATATCAAACGCTTAATGCGAGTCTAGTAAATTTGACAACCAACGATCTTAACCGCCACTAACTATAACAATGGTCGATGATGGTTTGTTAGTGGTTCAGGGGTTCAAAATATTTGTTAAAAACCAACTGACTTAAGAAGTGAACCAGTTTAGATTCAACATACAACTGCCAGCACCAATTTGTTCATGGTTTTGTTGACACAAATGGATTTGTCCCAAAATGGCCCCCCCAAAACGATCTAGATTTTCCTTTGAACAAGGGCTATGAACAGCTGGATGGTGCTGGTACCACCGGACAAAGCCAAATAGGTACCATTTCACCGTCATTAAGCATTATTCTCGAATGGTTCAACCACTAGTAGCCATTACTAACCACGAATCAACTATAGACAACTGCTCTACTACCAATATTAAGCACTAACTCACCATACATGGCGCTATTATTAACCACTATTGACCATACTTTACGAGCCACCAGACCATCAGTCCCTTGACTCCTGGAACCCACGGTGTCTGGGTTGCCCCAACGGCCGACGCACCCTCCAGGTTGGCCAAGGGGTGCTGCCATGGCAACTCTTGCCTTTGGCCGCGGTACCCGCAGTGGTGGGTTCATAAACCAAACTTAATCATCGTTGATGATGGTGAATGTAGCTGGTGAATGATGGTGAATGTAGCTGGTGAATATAGCTGGAGAATGATGGGAAATGATGCTTTACTAAAGTTGGTCATCGTTGAAATATCTCAGCCAGCTGTACTAAGCATTGTCGATCACAATTAATTAATCATCGTTAACCAGCTACATCCAGCTACATTGTCATGAGCCACAGCTATCATTGACCAGCTATTCAGCTTCCAGCGACAATTGGCTGGTCCCCAACTGGGTGCCCCATTTTGGCCCAACCTCAGTGGCAAAGTATCTTGTCCTCTCCTTGTCCCATCAAGCCATCAAGCTACAAGGAACCACCTTTTGGTCATTCCGCTTGTTACACAAGTGAACCATGCATCCATCGAATCCACGAGTGACGCGACTGTAACGAGTGTAAGCCAGGAACATCAACCCTTGTTTGGCAATATCAAGGAAAGACAATCGCTTATAGTCATCATTGAACGTCTAAAACACATTGAAACCCCAGTATTAAACACTGCTCTGAATAGCTGAGCCATCGTTATGACCACTATTGACAAACACCCAGCCAACCATTGTTAGCGACGAATCCACATCAAAACATGACTAACGACCTTTGCTAAGCGTACCATTCAACAATGTCATCATCGCTGACCATTGTCAACCGTAGGTTGTGGGAATTGTTTGGCGAACCATTGATGGTCTAGCCATTGTCGAACACTGACAACAATCGGGCACGACCACTAACAATTTCTGAACGGCTTTTAAACAACTGTCAACATTTGTCCCTCCAATGGAGCCATTCTTTGTCAAGCAGTCTTGTTCACAACAGTGTGCTGATATCACCGGTATGAACCAATACACATCGCCTTTGATCCGACATTAACGTATCATTTGGGATCAATGCACCTGCTAAGACTGAACCGTTGTCATTGTCATTGTTTTCACCAACAATTGAACTGGTTGGTAAATAAGTTCCCAGCTTGTCAACTCATTAGTCAATACTACCTAGTCATCACTATATTCATTGCTTTACCAAGCGGTTTACCTTTAGATAAACATTGTTACCATCAGCAGCGCTTAAGTGAAACCATTGAGCAACTCAAAATCACCAACTCTGGGTTGACTATTAATCATTCGCCAACAACGACCAATCGGCAGTAACACTCCTATGACAACATAACCACTGACACAAAGTACACACTTGACTTAGTAGCTGCCATGGCGAACCATGGCCACTAGGTCCTCCAACTGAGGCTCACCTGCTGAGGTACCGCTTCCGATGTACCTGCTGAGGTACTTCACCTGCTGAGGTACCATTCACCTCCTCTTCGCCACCAACCTTTAGGCGCTCCAAACCTCGAGCGCTCACAGCCGAGGCGCAAAGACACTGAGGCCGAGGCCTCCGTTGCTTCGCAGACCTTGGACAGGTGAAGCGAGCGAAGTGAACTCAGTTGAGGAGTTGGTTCAATTTTAAAACATGCAAAACATATCAACATTCTCCAACGACATGATTTTAAAACATGACCCTTATACAATTTTCAATCCAATTACATTGTCACTTCATCGGAAACATAAGCATATCAAAAAATAATCAGATACAGTGAAGCATTGAACCAGAACCATCCATGAAATAAAATCATTGGCTAGTTACAATAAAGCATTGAAGTAGAACAAACACACAACCAGCCTATGCTAATTGTTGATGGTGCTTTACGATTGATGAGAATGGTGAAACTGTTGTCAGTAGTGGTGGTTCAATACGGGTTGGGTGATCTACATTCATAGCGGTTAAATGATGGTTGATGGATATTTGAATAATGGTTCATGACTGTAAAAAATAAAGTGGACCGGTTAAATCATGGCCAACCAATGGTTAATGATGAGGAAGAGAAAACAATCTGCCAACGACAATGGACAGGTACAATGAATTGACACGTGATGGTGGTGTATGGTGACTGATGATGGTTGTTCAGAAAGGGTAAGGCGTCAAGAGTCAACAGTAACGAAGGATCAGTGGTGAACATGATTGGCAATGGTAGAGAGAGGGCCAAATGTTGGTGATATGCTGCTTAAATGCGGGTCAAAATGATGATTGAACAATACTTGAATGATGGTTGAGAGCAACTATTCATGGACAATGGTGGCGAAGGATTGTACAGCATGGTTCATCAGACTTTATTGTTATGGGGGCGAATATGCAAGATTTTCGTGTACATGAATGGTAACTATTGGATTTCGCCTAATGATGCTTGATTAGTACCCGTTCCCAACTATTTGCTAAACTAATGGTTGGCAGTGATCAAACAAACGGATGTTAATTCACCTCAAAATTCAAAACAAAAACAGCAATAAGGTCAGTTGTGATGAGCATGCTATTCAACTAGCTATGGATGAGCTGTAAAAGTAAAAGTGAACAACAGTTATTCAACTAGCAATGGATGTTAATCATGCTCTCGTATGGTCATCTAATGTAGGAGGTGGGAAAATCAACATGGATAGATGCCTTTTCCGAGATCTTGGATGCCATTATCACTATGTTTGCTGAATGGTAACTTTAGGGGATACCCTGCAGTGTCACTGGCAACAGCAAATAACCAAGAGCAAATGGTATATGAACAAAAATCGCTGATCGACATACCCCTCTAGCATTCTAGCATCCCATGGTACATCACTATTATCAATGGCTATTCTGTTCGTCATAGCATGGTTGAATGATGATACAGAACCATATGGGTGTTTCTCAAATTAGGGATACTACCATCCAAGTCACTAGCCATTTATCGTAATACACCAACCATTTTGGGGGCCTCCTATCTCTTGAGAAGCCACCATATATCCACCAAGAGGCGACTTTCAAACTTCGTCCGCGCGCGGCGGCCTCCTGAACCTGGTGCATCGTTGACAAATGCAATGTCAGTGAACCATTGACCATCAGATTAGTAACCATATTGTTAACCAGAATCCACACCGAACATACATATGCATATATGTGTGCACATGTATCAATCGATTATGATAACAATGGAACCACAATTGTTGATATATGTTTAGTATATCGTACTGGTGCTTAGTGGATAGTGATAGTTGATAATGGTTGGCAAAAGTGTGATCACCTTTGAAGTAATTTGAACGAACCATCAACCAATGATGAGCAAACATGAAACAATGCGACAAGCCCAAATTGTAGAAAAATGACTTTGCCAAGGCAAACTGATGACACTCCTTGGATGATGTGCATCTTGAGTGGATGTTTGACCATGGTTTCATCGCGGTCAGTTCAGCAGAAGTGGCAGCCCTTTCGAGCCTGCTCGGGGGTTACACTGCGAATGCTGTCCGCTGGGATGTCTGCCTCAGGTGTCCGCCGTGAGCGGCATCGTGATGGGCTGACCATGGTGGCGTTGGTGTTGGTGGCGTTGGTGGATGGAGTCATATGAGAGTCATATGAGAGTCATATGAGTTTGGGTGACCCCCAGTGGTTTCTTTCATCAATCAGATTGGAAGCATCCACTGGTCGCTGAATGCTTGTGTTCGAACGGGGTTGTTTTTCGGCTTCATAACCAGCGCCTGGAAGCAAGGATCAACATCAAGCAAGGCCGATTCACCACAAATAATCAGTGTCAAGATGTACCAAACATGATTTGGTCATCAAGCAGTAACCACAACCACGCCACCATCACTATCAAATAGTCATAATGATCACTATGGGTTGTTGGCAAATGATGGTTACTGGAACGTCATGGGTGACTAGCCATGAGCCAATCCGCAGTCACTGACCAACCATGAGCAAAAAAATCAGGCGGTGGTATGAAACACCAGCCATATTTGCTGGTTATCAAACCGTGATCAACCCCCAGTTTAGGACACTTGACCATGATTCAACCGTGCTTAAAGTCACTAACTGCCCACACGATCATGACCAGTTAACCACTATTTACGAATAGTATCGCTATAAGTAATTCATGGTTGTTATAACCAACCGTCAACTGTCCATTAAGGGTAACCAATCATCACTAAGCGTCACTGACCATCATGTAGCCAGTTTAGAGCAACCAACATTGAACCAAGTATTAACTGCGATTGCCTGCTACAACTAGCGGTCGTTCACCAAACATGGACCATCCTTAATCATCCCTAACCATTAATCACCATCATTGACCACCATCCTTAACTACCATCATTCACCAACCATTCACAAAATTCCATCAACCATCACCAGCCATCAATTACCGTCACGAATGATTAGTTAACCATCATGTTAGCTGATTAACCAACAGTAACCACCATGAAACCACCGGTTTCACCACCTTCGCTTCACCACGAAGTTAAACCAACCATCAAGCAACCACTCACCAACCGATAGCTATTCTTAACCATCATTATAGCTGGTGACTACTCAACATCAACCATCATGATTCAGTTACTCATTCACCCATCAGTTCCCATTCCGTTGCGGAACCGTTCAGTGAAGCGTTCCGAAGCACCGCCCTTGGAACGCTTCATCCACGGCACGGGAGCGACCGCTCGTTTGAAGACCACGGCACTGAGCACCGAGAGCTTCACGGCGGCATCCTGACAGCACTGGTGCTGCCGAGTTGGAGGAGATGGGGAGAGGATGAAGATGAGGATGAAAGTTGTGAGATGTTTTGAGTTATGAGGATGATGATGAGATATGATGATGAGATATGATGATGAGATATGATGATGAGATATGATGAGGATGTTATTGGGGAGATTTGGATGGAGTTATGAGGATGATGTCATGATGAAAGTTATGATGGTTATTGATTGATTAGATTTGATTAGTTAATGACTAAAGGTGAGTTAGGGGTTGATGATTAAAGGATAATGAATCAATGACTCCCCATGACTGGTTGGTTGGAGTTGAATGATGGTGGTTGGTCAATGGCTAGTGATTTCCTGGTGACTAGGTGGATGTTGGCGGTGAGGGTAAGTGATGGCGGTTAATGGCTGGTTGATGATGGTGAATGTCTTGATGATGGTTCATGATGATGGTTGATGATGCTTAATGGTTGAATTAGTGGTTGATGATGTTTTCAACGATGGTTCATGGGTGGTGCATGGTTGGTAAAAATGGCTGGATTGACAAGCTAATGAAGGATCTTTCATGGTTAAGAAATTGTTAGAAAATGGTGTTGATAATGACTAGTGGTTTCATGGCGCTTGACAACCAGCCAAAATGATGGTTGATGATGTTTTCACGATGTTTCAATGATGGCCAACTCATGGTTTATACTGGTGTTGATGGCTGATGGTTGATCAGTTGTTGGAAGTGAATGATGATGCTCCGATCTCCAGGGATGGGGTGGATGGTTGGTGTAACGGAACTTACAAGAAACAATAAACCAAACCATCCTTCAACCACACTGGTTTACAAACATTTGGAACTATACCTCACTGGTTTATCATCCATCGCAATACTACATGGAATTTATAACCAAACTGGTTTATCGTCGATGGTGAATGTCCATGAACGGAGCTGATGGTTGGCCAAACATTTGATTGTGATGGCTTAACTGAGTGTTAGAATGATGCAAAGGCAAAATGATGGCAAAAGATATGACCAATGGTCATTAATGACTATCAATGGCAGAGCACTTGTGAAATGACTGCGAATTATGCTTGGCTGAGCCAATGTCAATTTTTTGGGACCATCACGGTTGACTCACTACTTATCATGATCAATCAATACATGACCATAATTCACGATTACTTTCCAATCACTGGCCACTCTAAAAATCATTTTTGACCGCCACTTGATAATTCTTATTTAACGAGATTGGTGAAGCTCTTCTGCTCAAGCAGTCCTCAAGCATCATAGCATCAGTTCCACTATGTTCCGCCGTCGTCAAGGTGCCCCATGGTGCCCCATGGTGCACGACGCAACCCGAGGCGACTCCCATGCGCTTCGTGGCTTCGTGGGCTGCGATGCCCGGCTCTCCTTGCCGTCCAAATCGTCGGAAGGGTCGCGTTCGGCGATGCCCTGAGAGGTCGTGACATGTCGTGACCGTGATCCATGGGGTCGTTCGACGCGAACCGTGGCTAAGGCCAGTTCTTGATTTTGTTCCTGGTCAATGGTCAAGAAGAATCATTGGTGTGAAAACAAATGGTGCTTCAACAATGATGCGGCCGGATCATCTGTGGGTAGCGATTGAAATTCTTCCCGTTTGGTGTTTTCAATGAAGTTTTAAATTGGGAACAGTTGCTGTTTCACTCATGGAAAAGCATGTTTGTAGTCCCAAAATTGATTCCAATCACATTGGGAAACCGTGGACCTATATATGGATCTGGGATACCAACCATCATTTTCATGGGCAAACTGAAGCTCCCCGTCATCCATCAACCATTAGGAGCCGCCACGGTTGGGAGTTGATGACCCTCATGGGATTGAATGCCGCTTAAATCACAGGGAATGATCATGTTTACCAATAATTTGCGGATTGTGATTTACCAATGATGATTCACCAGCTTGAGTATGCAATCTTCACTTTCATCATGTTTCACCGATCATCATTACTTTTGTATGCCTTGCCCACGGGCTGCGAAAACCGATTGAGCCCTCAAAAACACGATGACACACACCCGGGAACAGCAAAATGGTTGATCGGCGTGGTTTTCGTGTTGATACATTTGTGATTTGTCACCATTATAAGATGCCCAAACAGGCCTAGACATCAATTCACATCATGGTTGACCGTCAACACGCTAATATCAACCATCATGAAGATTAAATTGCCACCAAAACAAATACAGTTTTTGTTTCAACTATACTTTGGGGTATCGCCAGCAATTGTGATGGTTCAACCGTACTTCTGATATAAACAATTTTTGATGATTTCTCAGGAACACAATCACCGTGTCCACGTGGTCAGCAGTTTTGATGGCGATCAATCGTACCATCAGCACCCCTGTTCTGAGCCGTAAATGTTCGACACTACCACTGGTGACACATCGTGAAGCCTTGCCTACCCCAACCAATGATAAAATTTATTCCCTTTAGCAGCAATCATTTACCTAAACTGTGAAACAAGATGTTGCTTGTGCTTGTTTGTTGTGCAGCTGACCCAACTTTGGTGGGATTTCTGCCTCCCAAGGAACCAACGTCAACAACAGACAAAACCAATCTGGTGATTTGAACGATGGTTAATATTCATTGTGACAATAGCTAAACACCGTTGCAAAGTTGGATTTTCTCACCAGTAGGTGATGACCATTCTATTTCGATCGTTGTCAATCAGAAAGACCTCAAAAATGATTTAAAAACCCAACAATTCAATCGAGGGAACAATGACAACCAACAAGTGATGGCTTTATCCCGACTGATCATTTTTGGCTCTGCATTTCTACTATTGCTTTTTTATCGCAACAACAAATGTTAAGCGCCAGTGAGCAACCGTGGTTGTTGTCATCATTGGTCTTTACCCAATTTACACAATACCTACATCGTCGTTCGTTTTTGGCCGCCAAAATCAGCATCAACATCAACCAGCTGTTGATCGCTGGTGTCCCATGACAGTTTAGTCATGATTCGACGCGGTCAACCGGCCCAGCACCACCCCACCCTTTGCCGCTCCCCACCTCCTGCTGTGCAAAAGCAACGGCCTCCCACAAACTGCAGCCGCGCCTCATCCTGCGTCAACAGGGGCTGGGACTGACGCTTTGTTGGTGGCTTTCTCGGCTGGTTCGGATGTTCGTTGGTTCAAGCTGGTTGGTTTGTCTGTGGACGTTCGGGGGGCTGGCAATCTGCCGATGTTCTCTTGGCAGCCAAGGCTCTCGGGGTTCAGCACCCGATATATAATTGGTTGGCATGTTTCTTGGCAAGTAGGGGCTCAAAAAAGGTTGGCGATCAGTGATGGCCTTGAACATGATGCAGCCCATCTACCTACGCGAGTGCAACCTGGATAAACGCCCCTGCAACACCGATTGGGCGCGCGGTACCCGCCCGGATGACATTGCTAATGGAAGGTGTCGGGGATCTAAATGGATAGTCTGCCATGGCCAACGACTTGGATGTACCTCTGAGGCACCTCGAACTCGTTCCTTGCTGTCACCACCTCGAAATCGTTCCGTTACGCATTCATCGCATTGCGCAGGGCGCTGGCGCCTGGTGAGGACCAGGTTGCTGGTGGAATTCAGCACCCCGACGACGCGTCGGACGGACAGCCCGGGCAGCTGCCGCAGCAGCGAGAAGATGGGCACCTGAGCGGTGAACGATGGGACGAGGTTGGGACGACGTGGTGAAGCCGTGGTGAAGCGGTTGAGGGCCCGGGATCAGGTGTTCTTGGTGAAGATTGGTGGAGGTTGAGGTCAATGGTTGGTGGAATGATGGTGGTAAATGGATGCTAATGGTTGGATAATGGTTGGTAAATGGTTGGTTCACCGACTTGTTGAATGATGGCTTGTGGTGAGTGATGATTAGTTGATAGTTAATCACCAGTTTAATATGATGGTTGATTATAGGAAATGGTAACCAATAGTAGGTGATATGATGGTTAGTGATGGTTAATGATGGTTAATGATGACTAGTTACGGTTGATGGATGGTTGATGGTGGTGAAATGATGGTGGCTGATGCTTAATGATGGGTGGAAACACGGTGACATCAGGCTTAAATGACAGTGAAATCATGGGGAACAGATGGCGAACTGGTAGTTTGTGGTGAAACGACAGGCATGAGGAATGGTGGTGCCATGATCGTGAACCGATAGTGGATCATGATTGGATCATCCTGTATACTGATTGGTGGATGGCGAGTACCGACCCATGGGTGGGTTGGGTGTTTACGTTCAATGGTGAAGAATGGATCATGGTTGTGAACTGTGCAACAAACGACCCAATCGTGATCATCTTACCTCGATCACGGTAAAAGGCTGGCTAGTAATGATGGTCGGTGATGTTGATAATGTTCAATGAGCCAGGCTTAATGGGGGTGCTGAACAACGACTTATGGTTTGAAACTAGTACTAAATCCTAATGATGGTTTGATGTGCTAGGCCACCATTCAATGATACAATAACGATTTATGTTTCAGCTGTGCTTTAACCAGTACTGTATCTTTATTCAATGGCAAAAGCTTTGCAACCCACCAACCAGTCACCCATGCGCATGAACCATCCTCGACCACTATTACTCATATTTTACTAGCATAAGCCACAGTTTATCATCACTAAACCAATCCCAAATACATAAACCAGGGCTAAGCCATGAATACTTAGCAAGCATTGACCACCATAAACCACTGGTCAATCACAATTACCAACCATTATGCATCATCATGGGTTTGTCATATCTATCCATTCTAAACCACCGGTGAAAGAACCATGTAAGACCATATTCTCAACATGAGCAATCATTAATTAAGCACCATTGACCATCCATTAAGTGTAACTCCCCATCATAAAATAACCATCATCAACCACCATTGACCGCCATGAATGACTGGTTGGTGGTTTCAACCCCTATCAAATATATTAGTCAACCAACCATTTGTCAGTGATCATTGGGGAAAATATACGATGGACGATGTTAAAAACCACTAACCAAATTAACAACCACGTATCAACCTCGATTTACCCAGCAGTCAACCATGACCTCAGCCGCTTAACTACCGTTCTTGACAGTCAATCAGCATTAACCACCATGTAACTAGCAAAAAGTCACCGAAGAACCAGGAAACAACCGACACATAACGAACGAAACAATACGCAACAAACAAGTCTGTACTAAAGAACTATCAGTGACCACACCTACGAACATAGTGACATGTACATCATTTCACCATCTTAAAAGCTAAGATAGCAAGGTACTCACCGGATCTCACCGGTCACCATCCGTCACAATGGCTTCACCACCCTGACCGCACGGTGAAGCCTCGCACGGAAGCGCCGCGGCACTCCATCCATGACGCTGGACTCGAAAAGGAAGCGTCGGCCACGCTGAAGCGCCAGAGCTCTCAACCTGGCGCGGCAACTTCGACTCCCAGAAAAAAAAGGGGTGATGACATTGTTTTAATGACATAGATGAATTACATTAGATGATTATAGATATTACATGATAATGTCTATATCTATAAAATATGAGAATATATCATTTATATATCATAAAAGTAACATCTGTATATCTATATAATTTGTCCCAGTAATATGAGTAATGAGAATGCTAAACCCTATTGGCTATATAATACGATTATGGATAATCTGAGTGATATATTCTATATACTCTAGTAATGGTGATTTAATCATGATTATAGCGGTTCAATATATCAAATGGGAGTTAATGATGAGTAATTAATGGCTATTGGTAATATCATTTATCATTACCCCCCAATTGGTTATATGAACCATAATGGTTCATCATTTGGGGGTAATGATAGTGACTAACCCCAAATCACTAACGATTAATACTAGGGAACTGTAATGGATTATAGTGGTTAATGATAGACCGGAAGGAAAAATAGCATTGCAAACAAATAAGATAAATGGTGGCAAATGAGACATAATGGGGAAAACACAGGGGGATAATAGAAAATAAATGGTAACAAGAGGGAATTATAGGGGATAAGCAATGGTTGATGGTGAAATGATGGTCACTCTCGCTCTCCCTCTCTCTCTCTCTTTCTGGATTTTATTCTGATAACCAAATAATCAGGAACCTGATGATTAATGATGACGGATAAAAAGCAGCAGCTACTAATCACGCTTCACAACCAGGGCCATGGTTGCAGTGACTGAAGATTGATGGTGGTTTACAATTGTGAATGGTGGTCGAGTGACTGCAATTCAACAATGGCCACATAGTGAATCGTAGTGAATTCCCCATCGCTCTATGAGTTCATAAAATTCACTGCGGCACCCAGAGGGAGATCATGGATTTGCACCGGGCTGGCCACGGATGTCATCAACTGGAGGTTTTTCTTCCCGCGCCTTTTGGCCTGTCAACACACCGCGTACTGCCCACCAGGATGCCGTACTAAGACAAAACGTGAAACTTCATGAAACTTCATGAAACTTCATCCTCGATCTGGATCACAGCTGTTGCTTCGTTCGATCTCAGCAAGATCGACGTTTCTCCTCCCCGGTGCCATGCCTTGGCCGCAGCATCCAGGGCCTGTCGCAGCTGAGACCAGCTGCGCCAGGACCTTGGATGCTGTGGAAAGGTTGGCATCGCTGTCTTCGTGGCATCCCTATGGCATGCTGTCAACGTTGGTGCCGCCCATCACAAGCGGGGGTCAAATCCAGCAAGCTGAGACAGCTGAAGCTTTCACCGGCGGACACCGAAAGCACATTTCGACAGCGGCCAAACCCTCGCGCAACAGCGCCGTTCCCAGTTTCGCGGCAGTCCAAAGGGGCGACCTCTGTGCCTTGCGTCCAGGGCGGCAGCTGGACTCGCAGCTGTGCCAGGGCCGACGGCATCAAGGGGGTCTCCAGAGGCCACTCATGGCATCTCATGGCCTTGCAACTCCGCTGAAAACTGAGACAGCTGAAAACAGCTGAAAGCTTGTCTCAGCTCTGCTTCAGCACTTCAGCTCTTCAGCTGGATTTGACATTGACTTGTGAATCTCTTGAGAGCTGACTGCTGAGCCATCTAGAGAAGGATGCGTAATCAAGACTCAGTGGAGAGTGAAAACAACATCTCTGACTTTTGAAATAGCTGATGGTGACAGGACTCAAAGAGGTGTTTCTCAAAATAAGGAACCCTCATAATGTTTGGTTTAGTATACGAAAAATTGTTAAACAATGATGATTAGGCGGTACCCTCCATTTTGAGAAACCCCAATATTCTGGGCAATTCTTCCAGTTTCACGGGTGGAACAACAGTGATCATGGTTATCATGAACTGATGGTTGTTGATACTACCGTGGTACCAACTTTGTTTGGTGGTTAGTTTCGCCATCCCCAAACTATTGGTCAATCAACCATCCCAAACATTAGGGGAAAACATGTCAATCAAACCACCACCACGTAGTTGATGAACCCTTCTCGTTGGTCACTATCCCCTGTGATTGACCACCATAACCATCATAAAATCCTGGTGTCTGATGCTTGAGGATCATTTTCAGGATCATTTTGACGTCATTTTGACCTGTTTTCAATCAACACGTCGCTGATCCGTTGACAGCCTGCCGCGTGCCGGTCATGTTCCGTGGCCTCTGATGTGCCAATGCCACCGGAGCTTTGCTGCAGCTGATGGCGTGTGCCTCGGAGACGCCGCTGTGGTACCGTTGAGCTTCCATCTCTTCATGTTCTCATTTGAATGAAAATGATGTTTTCATGAATCATGTTTTCATATGTTTTCATGTTCATATCTTCATTTTATGGATTCATGTTTTATCTTCAATGATGTTCACGGATTATTAATACGGATCTCCAATGAAACATGAAACATTGAAAACACCATGATGAATAAACATGATTCATGTTAAACAGAACTGAAATTCATGTTGTTGGAATGTCCCTAATATTGATAGCTTTACAAATGAATGTTGATTACTTGGCCTTACTGGTTGCTAACAATACGAACCGTCACTGGCCATGCGGGCTCATTATTGACAATATTGAATTAACCATTGGTCATGAACATGAGCATCATGAACATGAGCAGCTTTTAAGCATCATTATGATGTCATTGGCCGCTAGTGACGCATCACAAACATTTCAATCAACCCTCAATTCATAGCGATTTAACCGCTAGAAACTCTTGTGTATCATCATCATCACTATTACCCATTCTTGCGCATCACCATTGACCACCAGTTTCACCACTACGCCATCATTTCACCATCCACTACCCATGCCCTGCACCAAACATTCTACCAGCAACCATTTACAGGCAACCTGGCACCGTGAAAATTCAGTGCCAGGTGGCGGCCCAAGTTGGGTTGGCCGTTGGTAGAGGTCACCGTTGGGGTCACCTACATGGGGTCACCCGTCACACCAAGGGGTCACCGTTGGGGTCACCTACATGGGGTCACCAACGGACCAGGGGAACCGCATGGCACTCCGGACGCCCTGCCGTGGCGCCGGCGGCTCCATGCGCAGCGCGTCTTCCAAGAGGCGCAGCGCGGGTTGGCCGTCGCCCGAGGCGTTCAACGCTTCGAGCACCTCGAGGAAACCACGGCTTTCACCACGGTGGCAGCCGCCATTGATAACATGAATTTCAATCAGATTGGATATGAAGTTTTTGGCGATTCATATGATTCATATGATGCTTATGACCTGGTTATGAGGGCCTTGGTGCCACTGGTTCTCCATGATCTTGCCGAGGCACAGCATCGCAATGCCCTTGCACGTGATGTAGCAAGGCCTGACGAGTGATAAACTTTTCGTTATCTGCAAGAATGGGTGGTTGGTTTGTTGGTCGGTGGGTTGATTGATTAGTTGCGTGGTGGGTTGGTGGTTGATTGGTTGGTTGATTGGTCTATTGCTTGGTTGGAAAATTATGATGCACTTATGAATGATGCACTTGTTTGATGGTTGGTTGATTAGTTAATCAGCTTGCCAATGAGTTTCTTTTCTGATCGACCCACGGGGAAACATGATCCACCGTGACATCCGATCATGCTGACGGTATGATGCTTAACCATATGAACTAGTGATCACTGGTGATGGTTAATGCGGATTAACGATGATAACCATCACGATGGTTGATGCTGATGGTGATCATTACGATTTCAATCGCCAACTCAAGACGGGTCATGGGCGGGCCAATAGTATGACAATACCGCCGACTTCAGGACGAATGATGGTTGCCGGTCACCGGCCAATATGATCAATATTGGGAGAGAAAAATTAAGAGACGAAAACACTAGTGATATTAAATGAAGCCTCAAATGAGCATTCTTGACAAACATTGGCTCTAGAACCGTTTTTCCAGATTCAAACCCTAGTATCAATTCTCACCATTTGATTCATCATGTGACTGGCCAGCTCGCAAGCTATAACGTCTAAGCATCGCCCACCCTCGATTGCCATCATCAACCAATTCTACTGGAAGCTGATCTGACCGTTACCCAACCAATACCTTATTATCTACCAATAACATCCATCAAATAGATTCAAGATGATTCAAGTACTGCACCTGTAAGTCTGGACTCGGAAAGCTTACCATGGGTTCCATCCAAGTACTTAATTCTCATCTGCTGCTGGCCTTTGTTGTGAAAGGATCCCGAACAAGCATCAATCAAGCACCAGTGAAGCACGATTCACCGCAACTGCACCAATAGAAACAATCAACCGCAACTAGCCACCATGAACTGGTCGTTGGTCATTGTCCCTTATTATGAACAATGAATCATGAATCAGCAAACTAACCACCAGTTATTGACTATTGGATGGTTGTTGGTCATTATCCCCTATTATCCCCTATTTCTTACCATTCTGAGCCACCAGGAACCATCTTTTCTCCTCGTACTTTGGCGTTTTTTCACCCTCCGCGTGAGCACCTGCGCATCAGGCAACGGAGTGCCGGTGCTGTCCAGGCGTGTTTTGGCGAGAGCTAAACCTAGGGACGCAAGGAGCAGTTGACAATCGTGATAGGGAGTGTTGACCATTATCTACCATGACACTTGATCACTATCAACTACTTAATGATCAAGTAATAGCCAGTAGTTCAACAATATCGTTGACCATCATGGATGCTAGTGACAATTGGTCATTGATTGTTGGCAATCATTGACAATTATTCAGAATAATGGATGATTGGCAGTTGACAGTCAGGATCAGGATTGCTAATGATAGAAAATTAAGGAGACTAATAATCCTAGTTTAGAGTGTCTAATCACAATGGTTGGCAATGTTGCAACAAACAATGACTGACGCGACGGACGAGAGAGAAATGGTCAGCACCAGGGGTATGACTATGGGCTGAGAGCTACAACAAATGGTAGAAAAGTGCGGAAATCATGTTCTTTCCTTGGACTAAGCCACGCCCTTCATGTGCCATTAGAACCAATCCCAATGATACAACAAATCACATGAACTTAATTAAGTCCAATCACTAATGATACGCAGTGGCGCTCTGGAGGGAACTGGACCAGGTGAAAGCAACGAGTCGTGCAACGAGCTGTGCCTGTAAGGGCAGAAAATTTGTCCAGCTGCAGAGCAGTCACGGTTGGTGGGTGATTCAATGGTGGTTGAGGGGTGCTTACGGCTTGGTTGCTGATGTGATTGCTGTTCTAAATGATCATCAACCATGAAAAACCGATTAGCAATCATATCACTTTGTCACTCATTAGCAATGATGGCCAACACTATTACTATTGATTGTCAATGACCCCTGCTGGTTGAACCTTATTGAAATGATTTTGGACACCCGGGTAGTATTAGCGGTTATTCAAGATTGTGAGTACCCCCCCAGCCAGTATAGCAAAAGACTGCCATTCTGCAACAAGATTGCTTAGGAGGCACATGGCCTAAATTTCATAAAATCTGAAACAGCTAAAACAAAATCAATCAGAACAATATGGAACAATTAGCAGCCCTATTATTTATTTTCATGAGCCAGCACTATTGACATTAGTACCATGAATTCTATTCTTCATGAACCCTGGCGATATCCACCTGGTCGCATCACAGATCATATCCGCACATATATTCAGCTATTAACAACTATTGGTTGCCTATTGCAATCAACCTTGATACATATAATGGCCTATGGCAATGTTCCACCAGCAAATAGTGCAACGATTAGCCACGGGACATCCGCTATTTCTATGGTGGGTTTTTAGCCGTGGTTTTCCCAAGGGGTAGCAGCCCTCACAGTCGTTTCCTCGCCATGTGACAGCGTTCTAAGTCCAAGCCCTGGAGGTTCACCACGGTGCCATGGGACTGCGTGGCCTAGCAGGGCTCTGCACCGTCGGACGTCCTCCCCACTGGCTACACATCGGCCTTTTAGGCACACGGTTATGAAATCACTGGCATCTAAATGTACCTTTTCAGGAAAAGATTCTTCAGTTTGATGGGGGATAACCGTGGCGAAGGTTCATAGTGGTGAAGAATAGTGAATACGTGTGAATACTGGTTCCCATTAGTGCTTAATACTGGCCAAATGCGATTCTTCCACTGATAGCGAATAGATGGACCATTATCAATTATTACAAATGGTTGCACAATATTCGATCAACCACTTATCAAGTCTAACCATTATTGATAATGATAACATTATGGCTACAACTAATAATTATACTATCAACCATGGTTGATAGTTGCAACCATGGTTGATAGCTGGGTACCACCATTGTTATCCAAGCACCCGTGAACCAACTATGGCCTCTATCACACTAACCCCTATGATTTTAAAAATGGCCACAGTTTGTTATTGTCTGCAGTTTTAGTCACCATAACATTAGTAGTGATAGTTGTAACTACTAATATACTGTGGCCACTACAACTACTATCATAGCTCCTACCGTTTACCATCATCAACAATTTACCAGTGGTTGTAGTGGCTAGTAATTGTGGTTGGTAGTGGTTATTAACCACTACCAACTGGTTGTTTTTTGATCATTATCGACCACATGTCAATGAGTCCGTGGTTTATCAACCACCATGTTTGTTACTAACCTCAGCTGCCAACATCAATAATCAGCGTTACTAGACATTATTAACCACCACGAGGGTCAAAATATGTAGCTGTTCACTGCCCTCTTATCAACCACTAGTAGCAACTGTCGACCTCGGTCGAACATCATTTCACCATTATCAACCATCATGTCAGCACATGTCAACCACTTATCAACTTTCATCAACCAGTATTTTAACATCAACCACTTTTCAACTTCTATCAAATCATCACCACGTATCAACCGCTTATTAGCCATTTGGCAACCACCATGAACCACTGAGCAACCATCTATCCACTCCAATCAACCACCTGTCAACCACAAAGAAACTTCAACCAGCTGTCCTAGTGGTTGAAGTGGATGCTGTCAACCAACAAACTTCCTAGTGAAGCATCCGCAGCTGCGTCGAGCGTCGATGCCCAGCACCTTCACCTCAAAGCCATGGAGGCATCCGCTCCGCTGCATCAACAGCCGCGCAACGGCCTTCGAGTGGGGGTTTGATTGAAGATATGATATCAAATTGGCATGATATGGTTTGAATGGTTGGTTTGTTGCCATATATTTTGTTGCTTATGAATAATATCTACAATCTTTAGAGATTGATTGAAGATTAGATTCAATGAGATTATTGATTATCCATTTGAACAGCAATGAATTGTATGAGATCATTATACATCCATCCTCTTTAGATATTATACAAAACTATCAAAGATTTCTATGATCTTTAGAGATGACTACCTAAATGAATGGTATCCGTAATCTGAAGAGATTGCTCGAAGGCATGATAATGAATAGCAATGAGTATCAATACTGACATAGCTATGTATCGTTTTGCAATAATCATATCGTTTCGAGGTTCAATAAGGTATGTATTCAATGAGATTATTGACTATCTAATTGAGGCAACAAATACATCGTGAGACAAAGGCGCATTGATAAGCATTGGGGACAAATGTGGGGACAAATACATCTATACAGATTCCTCTATTGAATTGTATGAGATCATTGATTATCTAAACAGTGTGCTTCAATGATGGATTAATCACTTGAAGGTACCAACTACTCAATTGGGAACCATTGATCAATCATTGTACACTTTTTTCTTCAAAGTGGATAGTGAGTGCTAGATGCTAGATGGTATAGAACCGTGGTGGGGAATAGACAGCGACTACGTATGTAGTTGACATGTCATTATGAATGATGAGAAACAGCAACATCCATCTCCAACAATTCATCGACGACCTTGGTGTTGATCCCAAAACGAAGCTGTCGCGCATCAGAGTTCACTGCAAGTGTGAGGGTGAAAGCATTGTTGTGCAATGTCTTTGGACTGGGCCCAGAGATGATATCACCTCACCAGCCAATTTCATTCTTCACAGAGGTTGTCACAACGATCTATCAATGGCATTGCGAATAGCAATCTCGTGATAATGGCTGATAAATACCATATTGGTAATCATGGTTGATCGACTATAGGTTCTCATGCCAGAATAAGTTATTACTCCACAAGTAGCACTGGGTGATGATACTGATCGATCAACAAACAGTTTGTAACGCTGCTCATTTGGTTCTCAAAATAGGGGTGCCCCTAAATCATCCTTTCAAACCATAGCATTAAACCAACCATTTTGATGGTACTCCTATGGCTTGAGAAAGGATCCGCCATGGCTCCTGCCCCACATTGCCGAAGCCCAAGAGAACGAGCCGCACGGCAGCCGGCGCAGCCGGCGCAGTGCTCGCCATCACATGTCAGTGGCGCTACCGAAGAGACACAGATGTGTAAATACAGAAATTCTAAACAGATATTTGATATTGAGATATCTATCTTGTAAATGATAAAAATATACCAATTGATTCTATGATAAGAATATGATATATATTGATATAGATGTGTATATGATATGACATCCGTCTAGATACGATATAACATACAAATTTATGTAAAAACATGTAAAGATATGTTGATATATTGAGATGATATATCGGTATGATATGATATCGGTATAATGTACAGTATTGATACGTATGCAAACACATGTGCATGCACATGTATATATCAGTCATTTCTGGAGTTGTTTATAGCAGTTGATCTGCCGTAGGTTACCAGCTGAGATGGGCGAAACTGCTTTTTCGAGCTGGGAATGATTCACCACCACCACAGCAAGCATCACTTCACTGTTCAATAACTCGTTGGTCATCTATTCATGGTCTACTGGACATAGTTGGTGGGGGAGGTATCATCCTCTCAAGTCGTGGTGATTGTTTGTTGACTGCCCGAAAGGATTGCCAGTCGTCAGGGCTTTTCTTGTGAGACTCTGGGCGTTGCAGTTGGTTGGGCAAGCGTTGGGTGTGTCCCTGATACTCACCCAACACCATCGTCAACATGTCGCCTTGTCGCTGAAGCTTGGACAAACATGCTGCATCATGAGGTCCCGCCCCCTGCAGCTGGCTTTGGTAAAACCATGAGGGATGTCAATCCCCAAAAATTTGTCCACAATCAATGGACAAACAACCAATATCGATCTTACTGAAATCTGTTGTCAATGTGAATGAGGTGACCCACAACAAATATTTGAAAACCCATACCATTTTCTCATGAAACATGATCAATCATGATAAACATTGCTAATCACAATTCTTGACAATGGCTGGTTTGTGGATCTCAGCAAATCCTTGGTGTTGCGCAGCCATGAACAGATTTAGGTTCAACTTCAAACAACTGATATCACAATCACCATCAAGGACAGTAACATCAACAACAGCAAGATCAACGAACAGCGACCGAAAGCACCACCTGCTACCACCATCACCTGCCACAACCCGCACCACAACCAGCAGCACGACCAGCTGTGAGCCGTGCCAAATCGTTGACGTTCTGACCGCCAGTCTCCAGCAGCGTCAAAAGGACTTGGCCTAGCAGTGAGACATTGATCTCTGTAGCTGTGCTGGTGGGGACCCCAGCTGTTGGCGATTCGTTGGTCTATAACTAGGGCTAGCAGTTCACATAGTTCACATAAGATATTACTCTAGTGATATAAATGGCTTATTAATCAACTTATAATTTGGTGTAAGAAGCATTCAACCATGGTGAATTCATAGCCTATAATGGCCACCTGATGGTCCAGATGGTCAGTAGAGAGTACTTGTGAAGGTGATGCTTGCTATACCATGTATGGCTATGATGAACAGGTGATGTTCTAGGACACATCAATACATGAGCGTTTTTCAGAATAGGGAGCCCCCAACAATGGTTGGTTTCTTACTGTAAATGGTTGACATTGGATGATTTGGGGGTACCCCTATTTTGAGAAACCACCATATGAACATTGGACGAAATTAGGTCTAAGCCGCAAGGTCATCAGTAACCTGGGTGGGCCCCTATCGGCTATGCAGGCTTTGAACACATTCTGGAAACCCCAAGACCGGACTACTAAAGTATTCATACCCAAATTTGTCGGTTGATCATATGTAGACATCCGCAAAACATGAACACAACACTTTTGTAA
The DNA here is from genome assembly GCA_009767595.1 of Symbiodinium kawagutii. NCBI lineage: Eukaryota > Dinophyceae > Suessiales > Symbiodiniaceae > Symbiodinium > Symbiodinium kawagutii. The sequence continues at coordinate 151,800 of VSDK01010190.1, read as the reverse complement.
TTTTCATGTCAAGATTGATATTCTTTTCAAATACCTTCAGTATGTCACAAATACCAGGCGAACATGTTTGTTGATAATTAGCTGGTATTAAGCCTTTCTTTACACTTATGTCCACGGTAAGCGCATTAACCCTACAATAGCACCTGGTATGATAACATATGATCAAACTGTGCATGATTCATCACCTTCACTGTTTTCTTTCAGGCGTGCACAAACGGTCTAGAAATGATGACGTCCCCACGAATGAAGGATGTTGGTCATTCATCCTTGTCAACCTGAGAAGCAGCTGTGATTAACAAATACCATTAATGCCATTGCCAAAAATAATGATGAAGGGATGCCGTACAATCTCTCGTGCTAGGTAATCGTGGGCGTCAATCATCATTACCAAGCTACCATCGTTGTGCCGAAGAGCATTATCAACATGTCACTATCACCCGCTGATGGTTATCCATCATAATCAAGAATTACCAATCATTCTGAACCGC